>CM076077.1:33872500-34205000 GCA_038088235.1 Zacco platypus
ATCAGCAACTTCAGTATTATTTGGTCCCAGCACATAGACTAAATTTATATCCAACTACCTGGGCAAATAGTAAGTCTAATTGTGACTGGAGATTTAGAGTTTTAATCCATATATATTCCATAAGACAGCAGGATGTATCTTCAGTCTTGTATCTTCATGACCGATCCTCAAGCAGAAGGGACTGGATGAAATATTCTTAATCAAACCACAATCTGACTTGTGATGCAGCCTGAATCACAACCACACAATGTTGTTTCATTTGGCCAAAGGAGAACTGGTGCCCCGACTGAGCCTGGTTTCTCACAAGGATTTTGTCTCAGTTCTGTCACCTGATGGGTACACTTAATATTGAGCAATATTATTGATTTGACTGCGACACTATTGGTTGAGAACTGATGACATCACTGTTTTCTTCAGAGCTGCTTGAACTGAACTGGATCAACACTGACATGATTTCAGCTGTACAATGACACCATTTTCTTTTTTCTTCAGAATTGACTGTTCGCAAAGACACACCCCCTTTACTGTTACTACATTTTTCATCATTTTATCCAAAGCAACTTACAAGGGGAGCAATTAGGGGTCTTGCTCAAGGGCACTTTAGTCATGGTATCGAAGGTGGAGAGAGTGCTGTTCATTCACAATCCCCACTTTCAATTCCTACCGGCGTGGGAATCGAACCGGCAACCTTCAGATTACAAGGCCGACTCCCTCACCACTAGGCCACGACTACCCAGTTGTTTTTCTCCCTGTCCGAGAGAACACTCGGGACAGACGCACTGGCTCACAGCTTCGCAAATATACGTTTCCCCCAGTGACCCTACTTGCACAGACTCTTTGCAAAGTCAGGGAGGACGAGGAGCAGGTCATGTTAGTTGCGCCCTATTGGCCCAAGCGAACTCTCACTCCTCGCGACAGCCCCTCCCTGGCCCATTCCTCTGAGGAAGGACCTTCTTTCTCAGAGACGGGGCACCCTTTGGCACCCGTGTCCAGACCTCTGGAAACTCCATGTCTGGTCCCTGGACGGGACGAGGAGGTTCTAGGTTCAGTCGCTGTTCCCCACTGATGCTGCCGCCTATCCTGTTCGGCTCCTCAGTGAAAACCTGAAGATGCGACGCACCCGCTGCTCATCATATACCAAACTGCAGCCGAAGGGTCATTTGAGTTCTGTTTGTATAATTGAATCATTACTTTCCTGCTGTTTTGAAACAATCTGTATTGTATAAAGAGCTGAACTGAATCAACACCGAACTGGACTTCAGCTGAACAATGACACTATTGTCTACATCATTGAATCATTGTTCTGTTTATTACTCAAACTGCTTTGTATTAAGCACTATAGAAATAAAGTTGACTTGACTTCATTGTGTGTGAATCCAACCGTGTACACATTTTAGCTACAGAGAACAAGAGCCTTAAACCTTTTTCCTTCAGGAAATGCAAATGTAGTTACTTTTCTTTTTTAGTTTAAAGGGAGGCTTATTGTGATAATACAGCTTAAAGACAAGAGACTCTTGTGTATTCTCACTGTGATCCTGATGTATGACCTTGAAGACCAGTCGAAGGCGAGAAGCAGCTGCAGGTGAATTATAACTAGTGGATTTACTTGTTATAATTCACAAGGCAGTGATCTTTCATCCTTTTTAGTGATTCTCACAAGATCCAAGGTCCACAGCCCTGAATGAACACAGTGTGGTGAAACACAAGACGACACAAGACTCGTCTATGCAATAGAAATAAATACGTAACATTGTAACCACAATATCCGTGACTTGAGTTGCAAACTCGTTTCAGAGGATTACATAATGTTAAACTACACTTTGAAACCTTAAAAAATAATACATTTTCTGTAACTGTTTAACTATTTAGTAATACCATTCAGCCTCTTATCCATCAATCTTCACTTCATTAACTTCATTCTTCAAAGCTCGCGCTCCTCATGACTCAAATTTGAGTCGAGAACGTTACGACGTGTTTTACGGCACTGATATCGAACGCTCGTTGGTTCACCTGCTTTGTCACAGATTGAGACACGCCGTGTTTCAGTGGATTGACATTTGAAACGAGAGCGCGCCTTCACGGAGAGAAGCCGGATTCATATTTTTATGGATTAATCACTTAAAATTCTGCTCTGTATTCCAAAAAAAAAAAAAAAATATTGCCGCGAGAGAGGACCGCAACTACAACTCATCGTCATTTGAACTACTTTTGACATTTTCACAATAAATGAATGATTGTAATTGCGTTTGTTTGTCTGTTATTCTTTTATTTATTACAGTAATTAGTTTTATGAAATGGTTATGGGTAGGTTGTAGGATTAGCGGCTCAAAATATTGTTTTAATGTTACATTTTTACTAAAATTCTCATTTTCCTACACATTTCTGTCTATTATGTTTTATTCTTTTAACATTCTGTATAAAACGGGTGTTTAGATTTGGGATGGACTTTAGGGATCTTACATTTATCTACAAAACGATAAAAGGTAAATTTATGACATGAAAGATTCATAAACTAAAATTCGTACATTTTTCAGCAAAAAAAAAAAAAATACTTTTACATTTTTAGTTCTGCGAGAAAGTCAACATTGTACGTTTCGGCACCTTTCTAAACGTACAAAAAGGTACGTTTTGTGTCTTTGAAAATTATGTTTTAACAATGACACCAGGCTGGTCTGATGTTGGTAACCATTATGATTTAAATGAATTTGCTGTTTCTGTTTCTATTGCAGACATGCTATAATATGCACTTTCTGTGTTTTTATTTGAAATGAAGTTTCACACATTTGCTTATGGTTTGGATAGAAGATGCAATATCAGGACAGCTTCTTAGACGGTGACCATTTGACACTCATTATATGAAATCAAATAATCAATACTTTCTGGAAACCATATAAAATGGAGGCTAAATTGGATCATTTGAAAATAGTTGCCACTTTATCAGTGTACTGTATAAAACATTTACTGTGTTGCGCTCCTGCTGCAGGTAAATCAACCAGCACTGACCCTTTAATCACAGTGCAAAACAACCTCAATAGAATGTGATTATGTGATAATTCTAGGCAAATGTGATAAATGGAGATCACTGCTGGCAAGCCAAATGAATCTGTAAAGAATAAAAGCTTTACAGCCAGACTTGCGGTCTGTGTTCTTAATGATGACGGGCATACTGAGGAATTTGAACTGTATTGAGCTGAATGCACCACTGCACAAAAGAGCCACGAACAATGAACCATTGAACAATACGATATTGGCCGTTCAGGTGTCTGAAATGGGCCTCCAGAAAAAAAAAAAAAGGATTGTACAAATGAGCAATAGGATCACATTCATTTATGGGCGCAAAAGGGAACATGCATCCATGCCAATATTTTGCATCTTTTGTATTGGTTTCATAAGGCTATTTCAAGTACTATTTACAGCTCAAATACATATTGTAGTTCCAGAAGCTAAACATGTAATAGCGTGTACTTGGAAAAAAGAAGAAAGTCCTGGTGTGTCTCAATGGATGAAGGGGATGACCTCACACCTCGCCTTAGAAAAGATGACCTATTTTCTGAAAAACAAACTTTACACCTTTCGGTCCATCTGGAAAGTGTTTTATGACTTCTTGAAGAGTCTGGATGGTGTCTCCTTTGTGGAATTAATGGACATTGAGAGTATATAGACATATGTTTTTTTTATTTATTTTTTTATTTTATTATTATTATTTTTTTATATTTTTAATTAGTTATTTATTATTCATATTATTTTATTTATTTGTGTTTTGTTCTTTTTTCCTTTATTAGGTTATAATGAAAATGTTTAAATGTTGTTTAACCCTGTGACATTTTTTGAGAAATAAATTGTTGTTCAAAAAAAAAAAATAAAATAAATAAATATTGTAGTTTCATATGCTAATTCACTCGGGCCAACTGCAAGACAGACATTCGTAGGTTGATCCCCTAGAAAAAAAATACGAACACTCCAATGGAATTGAAACTTTCAAGCAGCCTGACTCGGAAATAACCAATGATGTGAGTTTGTGGCGGGTTTATTTGTTTAGCGCAACCAATGGCAGATAGGAGCAAGTGTTTTAGAAACCAGTCAAAGAATTGGTAAGGAAACATTTTTTTTTTCCCTCCAAATATCTCCCATTGTGTTCAGCAGAACAAATTAATTTATACACGTTTTTGGAACAACTTGAGGGCGAGTAAATGATGACAGAATTTTTATTTTTGGGTGAACTGTTCCTTTAAGAGAGAGCTTGTTTGTGAGTGTTGGTGGACCTTCTTATGATCATTGATTTTTTTTTTCTTTAAAATGAATGCCAGTTACATTTGATTTTCAACAGAGCACACATTAGTTTCAGCTCATTAGCTCATATTTCATAGTATTTATGTGAATTATGTGGATAACATTATTCCAAAAATGTCTTATTCAGTGATGAATATTATAATAAATCACAGCTATTAATAATCAATAAATAACTTCAACGTTAGTGTGTTACTGCTAAAAGTGATTTTCTCTGCCATATCTTTCAAATCTCATTCATGCACTGAAGAAAAATAAAAGTACTTTGATTTTACATTATTAAATATAATACAGTAGTGGCCAAAAGTGATGTCCAGCCTTGGGAAATTGACATCTTTACCCTTAATTCAAAAAATATTAAATCATTTTGAAAGCATATTGCGTTGATTTCAGTGTTTTACTTCTGATAATAACACAATGAAGCATGCCAGATTGTGCAGACATCAATTTTGGCCAATTGCAGCCTGGCCTGCAATTTTGGCCAGGCTGTCATACAAAGAAATTATGTGATGATTTGAAAAAGGGACTATGACAATAGAGGAAAGTGAGGAGAAAAAAAATCAATAAATACAGGGATGGGGAGTAACGAAACACAAGTAACTTAGTTACGTATTTAAAAGACAAAATTTGAGTAAGTGTATTTCATTACAGTTTCATTTTAAATGGGTGGTAATCAGATTACAGTTACATCTGAAAAGTGTTTTAGATTACCAAAGTGATTACTTTGAGTTTTAATGTCATTTAAACAGCGATTGGTGATTCTCTGACTCTGACCGTCTGAAAAAGCGGAGTTAAGTTTCATCAACATTTTAATACTTTTAAGAGGATCATAAAAATGTTGTTATTTTTATTTAGTTCTGTCCTGAACAAGACAAAATGACTGAATTTATAAAAAAAAAATGGTCAACTGTCAACTGAACTGTCCTGTCATGACCTGATGATCCACGACTGTTTTCATGTTTTGTGAGTCATTTTATAATTCACTCGTCACTGCAACTTTTTTTTTCCTTCACAATTGTGAGTTTGCATTTCACAATTCTGACTTCTTTTTCTCAGAATTGCGAGATTTAAACTCACAATTGCAAGTTATAAAATCAGAATTGAGTGATATAAACTTGCAATACTGACTTTTTTTCTTGCAATTGTGAATTTAGTATGTGAGTTTATATCTCATAATTCTGACTTTTCTCAATATTGCGAGTTTATATCTCATAATTCTGACTTTTCTCAATATTGTGAGTTTATATCTCATAATTCTGACTTTTCTCAATATTGTGAGTTTATATCTCATAATTCTGACTTTTCTCAATATTGCGAGTTTATATCTCATAATTCTGACTTTTCTCAATATTGCGAGTTTATATCTCATAATTTTGACTTTTCTCAATATTGTGAGTTTATATCTCATAATTCTGACTTTTCTCAATATTGTGAGTTTATATCTCATAATTCTGACTTTTCTCAATATTGCGAGTTTATATCTCATAATTCTGACTTTTCTCAATATTGCGAGTTTATATCTCATAATTCTGACTTTATAACTCACAATTGCAACTTTATATCACTCAATTCTGAGGGAAAAAGTCAGAATTGTGAGATAAAAACTTGCAATTATCTTTTTTGTGTTTGTTTCACACTTATTAGTATTCCAAAGTATTCTAAAGTATTTAGATTAAGTTACTAAACTTGAGTAATGTAACAAAATACGTTACAAATGACTTTTTAAAGCATGTATTTTGTAATCTGTAGTGAAATACATTTTAAAAGTAACTTACCCAGCCCTGAATACATGTATACACATGCTTTTTTTATTTATTTAACCTATTTTTAACCAGGAGAGTCCCATTGAGATTAAAAAACTCTTTTTCAAGGGAGCCCTTTTTGTTTTTTCTGTGCATTTTTTTTTCTTTTTTGCATAGTAAAAAAAACCTGTAGTTTGCCATTTTCCCAAATATTTTCCATAGGTAAATACCTTAACTACATTTAGTGTTTTTTCCTTCCCTCATATATATATATATATATATATATATATATATATATATAAATATTTTCCTAATATTTTGATTTTTTAAGCGAACTTTAATAGCAAGACATTAATAACAAGACATCACTTTTGGCCACAACCATACATTAGTTCCACGCAATTTCACGTCCGTCTGCGGGAATACAAAAATTTTGATCTATAGTTTCAGTAAAAGCCTCGGAGGTGTCAAGTCTGCCGGGTGACGCAAAATGTCCCGTTTGCATCATCTGGTGGACTTTTGCTGACATATCTGGTTGCGTGGAGCACCCAGTACACATTGTTCATTTACATTTAAAAATGATTGATAATAGGGGGAACTTTTTCTCTAAAGTGTTCTCCAACACAGTCTTCCATCACACCATGCTTGAGTGCAAATGTGGTTTTGCAGTTTCTCATTTTATTTCCCAATGATTTTGTCTACTGTTGAGTCTGTATGTTTATATGTTCCTTGTCTTCATTGGGAGCACACAGGGGTTGAGAGCGCTTTAGGTGAATGAATGGTACTGTCTCTTCTCATTACAGCTGTGCTGTAAACAAAATAAAGCCCCAAACCAGCAGTGGCAGAAGATCCGACCGCTCCAATGCTCCTCTAAACCCTTGGGAAATTTGTGTATCTCTGCATTAAGGACCTGGATTACATACAGCAGGACCGCAAGTAGACATTGTCAGCTTAGACAAACACAAATACGATGACGGCGTGTGAGGTGCCTTTTTTATTAGTGTCTGCTTTGATCTACCCAATGTTGTTCACATATGTATACTGGTAATATCATGCACAATGAAGTTTGGTCAATTTTGGACTAAACATTCTCCGTTTAGTCCTTTCACTCATCAACTTTCAAGATTTACACAAGAATTGGCAAAATATCGTCATATTCTACAAAATCTCAGTCTGTTTGCTTTCACAGCGGTTTGACATGTGGCAGAATAATCTGACACGCACTAATAAAGTGTATGTAATTAAGGGCTCTGTGTCCACTGCAGATTACAGGTTTAAGAACCATAAGAACATTGAAGAAACAACAGCAAAGAAACCATTAAACTACAGTTAATCACAACTTTCACAAAAAGCATGTGTGTGTGTGTGTGTGTGTGTGGTGGGGGTGGATATTCAACCAAGAAGATGAGTGCCTATATGATATATAATAATAGAGAATTTCTTAGCAACCACCAAAAATAATTAGTAATGACAAAACAGCACCATTTCTTTTGGAATAAACTGTATCCGACCTCATTTGTCTCCACAAGTCAGTGAAAAGAAGAGCTGCCAGCTGATATTTTCACTTGACACCAAATAGACACATACAAAAAGCAGTAGTTCTCCTGTGGTTACCATAGCAGCAGTATCATATGTCTTATGGAAAATAATTATTTATTTAATAATGTATCACTGCATTCATAGGCTATCATAAGTAGGGTGAATTCAGGTTGATTGGGACACAAGTCATCTCAATGACAAAAACTGCCCCAATCACCCTGAATTCACCCTATATCACACACACACACACACACACATGTTGTGTTTTCATGGTTTATGGGGACATTCCATAGGCGTAATGGTTTTTCTACTGTACAAACTGTACATTGTGTCCCCCTACACTACCCCTACCCCTAAACCTACCCATCACACAAAATGTTCTGCTATTTTACATTTTCAAAAAAGATAATTCTGTATGATTTATAAGCTTGTTTCCTCATGGGGACCAAAAAAATGTCCCCACAATGTCAAGATTTACTAGAATGTCCCCGTAACGTAGGGAATACCCCCCCCACACACACACACGCACTCACACACACACACACACACACACTTTGTGTTTTTATGGTTTATGGGGACATTCCATAGGCGTAATGGTTTTTATACTGTACAAACTGTACATTGTGTCCCCCTACACTACCCCTACCGCTAAACCTACCCATCACACAAAATGTTCTGCTATTTTACATTTTCAAAAAAGATCATTCTGTATGATTTATAAGCTTGTTTCCTCATGGGGACCAACAAAATGTCCCCACAAGATCAAAATTTACTAGTATTACTATACCTGTGGGGACATTTGGTCCCCATAACGTAGGGAATACCCACACACACACACGTTATGTTTGGTTTATAAAGTCTTTTTTGTTTGTTGACATTTGACTAACTGCTTTAGTGGCTTCAACTGATAATTAGCACTGTGAAAGATACGCCTGGAATTTATCGTATAATTAGCACACTGAATTAGATAATTCTGAAAATATATCTCCTTTCATTGAAACCTGAACATATACAAATTCTTCTTGCTCTCCATTCCGTTATGGACTATTGAGGTGCAGTTTCCATTTGTATTTATAGGATGTCATGGGGAATTGAATGAGAGCATGATGTGGGCTGGAATCCACATCTCCAACAACATGAGCATGACAGCTTAACATGCTGGAGTGGATGTTCCAACTGCTGCACCTCAGCTATGACCTAGTTCTAAATAAAATCATTTACGTGTATTTGTTGTTTTTTTTCTGGGCCCACAATTGTTGCGGGTTGTTGCAGACAGACAGAAGAAGATCCAACACAAAGTTAAATGACAGTAATACACAAGGCAGGGCAACACACACTAAAATATAACGGTGACCAGACAAACACTGAGTGAAGAACTTAAATGCATAATGGTGATGAACTAAAAGACAAGCGGCTGTGATGATTGGTGTTAATGTCCATGGTAACAGATGAGTGGCGGGAAACTCAAAGGAACACATGAGATGAATGAAAACAAACTAAATGTCCTTAATAACAAAGACAAACTAAACATATCTGTGACAGTACTCCCGCCTCCGGCAAGGCGCAACTTCGTGGCGTAACTGAACAAAGGGTGGCAAGGAGGGGGTTTTGGAGGTGGATGAGGGTGTGGGGATGACGAAAATCCCTGAGGTGCAGTTGTAGGATTCCGGTGGAGCCGAGGAAGAGAGGAGCCAATATGATGTAGCAGTGACTGACTCTATCTGGGGGACGAGACTCCGCGGATTGATCCATAGGCACAGACGTAGAACCGACGGATTTTAGCCACACCGCTGAGACTGGAGATCTTGGCAAAGCCGTGGCAAAGAACGTCGGAGGTGGAGGTGTGACTGAGGACGAGGCGACAAAGAGGGGAAGGAGGAACCCACTGCAGCCGTAGAGGTGGAGGGATGGAGCGCAGCGGACGATAGACCAAGCTGGAGCCGGTGGGACGGGAGACTGGCTGAGCTTTGCTGTGCTACCAAAGTTGATTGAGCAACGGTGAAACCATGCAGATTGTTGGTGGCGTGCCAGTGAGAAGCATGGCGGGATCAATGAATGCAACATTTCTAGTTGACACAAAATTTTCATAATTTAAAGGGGTGGTTAATTATGATTTCACTTTTTTTTTTACTTAAGTTAGTGTGTAATGTTGCTGTTTGAGCATAAACAACATCTGCAAAGTTACGACGCTCAAAGTTCAATACAAAGGGAGATATTTTCTTTTAAAGAAGTCTGTTTAAGGACTACAGCGACATCACTAACCCTGAAATTTACATAAACCCCGCCCCCGAGAACACACAACAAAGGGGCCGGGGCCATGTTGGGCTGCTTTAGAGAGACTAGTTGTTGCTGTTGCAAAAAAAAATAAACAATAATAAATTAAGCAGTGTTGACACATCTGGCAGTGTGCATACAGTACTCTTCTGACAATGAAATTCATGTCATGTGCACTGTACACTAATCCACACATATGCATAAAAAGTGAAGTAAGCTTTGTGATTTAGGCTGAAAACCATTACTGATGATAGTCATTTTGGATTACCTGAGATTCTCCACCTTTGTTGAGCAACCGAAGCACAAGCTGTTAAAGCTCCGCCCTCTTCTGGAAAAGGGGGCCGGGGGCAGCAGCTCATTTGCATTTAAAGGGACACAAAAAATGGCATGTTTTTGCTCACACCCAAATGGGGGGAAATTTGACAAGCTATAATAAATGATCTGAGGGGATTTTGCGCTGAAACTTCACTGACACATTCTGGGGACACTTTAGAGTTATGTTACATCTTGTAAAAGGGACATTATAGGTCCCCTTGAACTCGAAACCAAGCAAAAATCAATTTCAAATCAAAATTCTTGTTCTACATTTAAGTGAATAAACCTTGGTGTATTTTTATGTAGTTATCTTGCATCGAGGAAAGCGACCTGAACACACCAGACAGGTGAACGCAAACGCGTTGAAAGTACAACTTCCCAAATTGTAAACATGGTCTTCCAAACATGACTTGATCGCATTTTTTTTTTTTTTTGCTGTGCTGTGCTACACAGGCTGATTTAAAGTGTCTGCAGTCAAAATGAACACAAAACTGTAGCAATTTCACCATAATTATCTCCTGTGTTTCAGTCAACACTTTCTGCCCTGAGCATATCCAGGAAAATGAAACCGCATTTAGAAAAATATGCGACATAATGAATGGAACTTTTCTCATTGTGGAGATTTCGTTGGAATTTGTTGTTTATATTTATTGTGTTCAAACATGAAAGTCTATGTTTCACGATTGACAGCTGGAGTGCCCGGAAAACCCACTAGAGGGCTCTCCACACTCACACTCTCATTTTTTCACACAGACTACATTTCCCATAAGCCCCGTACCCAGTCACTGATTACCGCACCAGCTGCACCTCATCACCCACACCATATATATATACACCATTCATACATCACTCCCCGCGAAGTCTTGATTTGGTTCCCCTGTCAATTCCGAGTGTTATTACCCGTGTTTGTTTTCCTGGTTTTGTTCTTGCCTGTTTTCCCTGTTCTTTGATGATTCTCTGCCTGCCCCTTGGATTACCTGCCTTGGATTTATGGACTGTTGTTTGCCTACCACCTGCCTCGATCTGTTTGCCTGTATATTGATATTGTCTATCCTCTTCCAAACCTGTTTCCCGCTGTTCTGACCTTTGCCTGTTTTGACCACATCTTTATTAAAGCTGCATTTGGATCCCATCCTGCTGACTCATCTTTACACTAAGATTACTGTGAGATTGTATTACTGTACTGTTTACAAAGAGAATCCCATGCTGAAAAAGCATTGAGAGCAAATATTACTAGTACTAGTATCCAGCCGCAGATCACTTGCTCATTACAAATGCATTTTATGTGACAACACCATGAGCCAGTGCTGCTTCTGCACTGCATATATATCACATACAGACTGCATAAGTACTGCAAACAGATCTGAAACAGGCTTAACAAAACACTTTACCATGAACCTTCATCTTCTTATGGTCGTTACAGAGACAAAGGCTTTAGTAGGATAAAAGCATGGCCACAGAGATCTGCTGGCAGTGTGTGATGAGGAGCACCTGGTGTTAATGTTGCTTCATCATGGCTTCCATAAAGGCAGCAGCACGCCTCGCCTAAAGATCTTGTCTCTTCTCTGTATCTGCAAGTACTTAACAGTATCCAGGCTGACAACAAAGTCAATATGCTCAGCATATACTCACAGAACATACACTGACTTTCTGATGCTCACGGACAAATGACTTGACAACTTATGGAAAAAACAAGAGCTTTCTTAAATCAGTATGGATGGCATTTGCAAAGTCAGGGAAAGTCCACTGGAAAATGAGTGTAAACTGGTTTGTCACTTTCCATTAGTCCATAGAATGGATGTGCATGACTACCAAGTCGGTGATCTTCTTGCTGTGTGTTTTTTTATTTATTTATTTATTTTCTTTTAGACATATTACCACCAATACTATAAAGCCTTCCAGAAAATAAGCACAATACCACACAGGCTCAGGTGGTGGAGAGCGGTCGGACGACACACACTGATGATCAGTCACAGATGAGCCCTCACTCAACTCTCTGAGCTCAGGTGTGCAATTATTAAATCAAATAGTGCTTTTTGTTTGATATGCACTTACATGCTTTAGCCACTTGTGATATCCAGACAAGAATCATGTAGAGCTATCAGGGCCTTTAATTAAATTATAGTGGTGCATGTAGTAATACAGCCTTGCAGGAACAGCACATTTTAGAAGAATATATCCTGAATTGTATGGACTGCAGAGTATGAACTTCAGAGGCCATTATGCCTATGTGCAGAGAAAAGCATGGTATTGATCTTTTTTTTTTCCTCTAAAACTTTTGTAGATGTAATGTTTACATGAGTGGATAATTCACCAGAGAATGAATGACTGACTGACTGATCAAGTACTTTTTATTAAACAGGAAACCATATAACACTATATATAGGAACACAACATTAATGCAAAACCAAGCTCTGAGGGCTTAAATACAAAAGGAGGCTAATCAGCCACAGACAGGTGCGTAACAATCAGAAACCATGGAATCAAACAAGGATCGGGAACACAGGCGAACAGGAATACAACAAAACTAAAACAAAACACAATGAGACTTAACTAGGGGTGTCGCAATATACCGGTATTGACGATAATCGGGATATTCAAATATCAACATCGTGTTAATTTTGGGTTTGACAATATACCGCTATTGGCGATAACCACCGGGGTTGGGGAGTAACGAAATACAAGTAACTTAGTTACGTATTTAAAATGACAAAATTTGAGTAAGTGTATTTCATTACAGTTACATTTTAAATGGGTGGTAATCAGATTACAGTTACATCTGAAAAGTGTTTTAGATTACCAAAGTGATTACTTTGAGTTTTAATGTCATTTAAACAGCAATTGGTGATTCTCTGACTCTGACCGTCTGAAAAAGCGGAGTTAAGTTTCATCAACATTTTAATACTTTTAAGAGGATCATAAAAATGTTGTTATATTTATTTAGTTCTGTCCTGAACAAGACAAAATGACTGAATTTATTAAAAAAATTGCCCAACTGTCAACTGAACTGTCCTGTCATGACCTGATGATCCACGACTGTTTTCATGTTTTGTGAGTCATTTTATAATTCACTCGTCACTGCAACTTTTTCTCACTATTTGTTTTTTCCCTCACAATTGTGCGGGCTTCGAACCCAGGTCTCTGGCGTTCGATAACCTCACCAGTTTGGGAGTTTTTCGGCTTCCAAGAAAACAGATTCGCTGATTCTTTTAATAAGAACCACGTTTTCTTTTTCTCGTCTTATTTTTGTATTTGCAATCAAGTCATGGCCAATGTTCAAATCTATTACATGATTAAAACTGATCTAGAAAAACCGAGCAACTGCATTGCGACATTAAACTATGTTATAAATGTTAAGTTGGTCGCAGTGTCATCATGCACTTAATGCCTCATCTGCGGAATTAGCAGCGCGTTTACTGCATGACTTCATTGGCGTTGACACAATGATAGGTTAAAGAGCTTAAAATACAGGTACTCAAGTTAACAGGTTAAAGTATCAGTACTAATGTTAGTATTTATATTTATACTTGACAGTATTTTCTCTCTTGTTGTTTCATAGGGCTCTTCAAAGAAGACAGAGAAAGCATAAAATGAAAATGCATATTCCCTGTGTTTTTCAGTATTGGTATGTCCGTTGATACATTTGACTGATACATGGTTCAACAAAGACTTTCTTCATTGCATCACAAATGGAGAAGTTCTGAATATTGCTCATTCTTTTCATGAAAGTGGTTGGGGACCAAGAGCTATGACAAAAAAGCAGCTGTCCATAAAAGTCGTGTACAGACTTCCAAAGCCTAATGAGGCTTTATGTAAGGAAGTGGAATTTACTTGCCTTCAAAATCTTGCTGGACTGCCATGATCTTCGTCCGCTTTCATTGTGAAGAGCAGTATGCTATAAATAACTTATTTTGTGTTCAATGGAAGAAAATAATTTCGACTTCGAAAGACAAGGGTGAGTAAATGATGTCAGAATGTTGATTTTTCCCTTTCAGACACAGGCTTTGAGCTATAGCAATGCTTTTATAATAACCATCAATGAAGAACTTGACACAAATGTGAACAAGGTTTGTGATCGGGCTTGATTATTATTTAAAAATCACAAAATTCAAATGTCAGACCATTTAAAAACCCCTAATATGCTTTTTCAAATAGTACCTTTCCATGTAGTGTGTAATGGAGCTGTTTGTGAAAGTAAAAGCTCTGCAAAGTTTTAAAGATCAAAGTGTGCCACAAATAAAGTCTCTTAGATTAAATAATTGATTCTGAACTGCTGAAATGAGTCGTCAGCAATGTAACAAATTTGCATAATGCTAGCCTATGGTCTTCATTGGCTGTCCACAAACAGTGTCTGCTTTGACCGCCGCTCAAACGCCATAGTTGTACAGCCTTTCATAAGCCATTCGAAATCGACTTCCAAAGTAAAGCCACTTTTGAGACATCTCTAGAGACACTCGTGTGATCAACAAAAGATTATGACTCTTTTGTTTAATACACAAATTCTCTAAAAATAACTTCTATGGCCTTGTACTGTCACCGCTTTGCAGTCTTCTGGTTTCTTTACACAGGAAATCTATTGACAGTCTCAGGTTTGCTTTGACCAGGGAGAAAAAGATGCCTGGTTTGAAGTCTTGTCAACTGTGTGGCTCTCGGCTGAAAAATGGATCCTTTGCATAAAACGTAGCTTCCTGCAAGTTTGTTCTACATTAGCAACTGAATACGCATGGCCAAATGCCAAACTATGAATATATTAGCATTCAAAAGTGCTGCCCCAGCCCTGCTCTACACAGAACATTAGTCATTTTTTCCCCTCTTATACTACGGAAAAGCTGTTTATCACAACATAAAATAGATGACGTCTTGTCTTTTTCCCTTTAAGGCTCCAGAGAAGATGCAGGAATGTAGGAAGCCTATTATAACTAATTAAAATAGATTACCAAACACTCCTTCCATGAGTAAAATAAATAAATAATTTACAGAGGTGGGCCCAGGTCACTAGATAATGGAGCCTTAATGTTCGCAATTAGTTTTTCAGGGTGTTGGGTCTGTGGCCTTTGCTGGCAGCAAATGCTTAAAATTTCTAAAAACACTGTCACTCAGGTTTCTGCTCTCTGAGTTATGACAGAAAAGATGATTGTTATTCCAGTTATTACAAGCATTAGCATTACTTCAGTTAAAGGTCAAATTCAAGCACATTTAATGTGGTGATTGTAATAATTAACATGAACAGGGGAAATGGGCCAATAGATAACGTGCCATTTGTCGTTGTCACATCAAACGTTAAAACGTGCCACAAATCATGGTTCTATTTTTCTTTAGGTTGGAAATATCTTTATACGATTTAACATTACCTTATAACTCTCAGTTAACTCTTATGTTAAAATGTACCACAAATCACGGTTCCGTGTGTTTTTTGGTTGGAAAAAGTCTGAAATATTTGATTTTTATAGGGTTTAACATCAGCTTCCAATGGTAAAACACCGCTTACAGGATTTTACTGTGTAAATGTAGGCAAATTGATAAATAATAATAATGTGCTGCATTGTGGGATAATGCAAATAGTTGTGCTTGGTTTCATTATGGTGATTAGTGTTTAGTTTGGCTAAGAACTTCATGTTCTTTTAATTAATTTTCTTCTAGCTGCTGAAAGTGTTACAGAAATTGTACAGTGGTGTGAACAAGTGTTTGCCCCCTTCCTGCATGTTTGTCACACTTAAATGTTTCAGATCATCAACAAATTTTAAATATTAGTCAAAGATAACACAAACACAAAATGCAGTTTTTAAATCAAGGTTGTTATTATTAAGGGAAAACAAAATCCAAACCTACATGGCCCTGTGTGAAAAAGTGATTGCCCCCTAAACCTAATAACTGGATTGGCCACCCTTAGCTGCGATAACATGCAATGAGTCTTTTACAGCGCTCTGGAGGAATTTCGGCCCTCTCATCTTTGCAGAATTGTTGTAATTCAGCCACATTGGAGGGTTTTCGAGCATGAACTGCCTTTTTAAGGTCACGCCACAGCATCTCAATAGGATTCAGGTCAGGACTTTGACTAGGACACTCCAAAGTTTTGTTTTTCTTCAGCCATTCAGAGGCGGACTTGCTGGTGTGTTTTGGGTCATTGTCCTGCTGCGTCTAGGTTATTAATGTAACCCCCGTTCCCTGAAGGAGGGAACAGAGACGTTACATTGAACTGGGGTCTCGCTTGGGAGCCCAATCACCTCCAAGTGGTACAAAACAAGCCAATGAGAATTGGCCGGTGAGATTTACATGCCACGCCACACCCCCGGCACATCCGGGTATAAATAGGACTGGCATACTCACTTTCATTCATATTTTGCTGAGGAGCCGAGATACTGATCCCAGCCGTTCAGCGCTGACTCAGTGCTATAACAAGGGGACGTAACGTCTCCGTTCCCTCCTTCAGGGAACCTAAAGTTCAGTAACCTAAACGTTCCCATTCAGACAGTCACATTCGATGTTACGTCGAACTGATGTAATGGGGTCCAATGGAAAACACCACAGCAACTGAACCACGTTACGAGCGTTGGGAATGCAGATGCTGGCAGGCCTAGGCGTGCCCCATGCAAGTGCTACTGCAGATGTCGTAACCCTCCAGCGTCCAGAGTAAGCCCTAAGAGGTCTTCCATACCAGAGGGATGGAGTGGACAGGGTCTTACTCAGGAGATGGTTGAAGCTGCTGTTCCTTATGTGATGGAGGCCAGCTAGTAGTTGCTGTGCGAGTAAACCTCACTCCTCTGACCTCAGGAGACACTCTAGCGACAGATGCTAGAAGTTGCAGCCTTTAGCCTCCTTGTTAGAGTGTCCGACTCCCATGCCGGAAGACCCGGGTTTGAGGCCGGATCGGGTAGGACCCGACCCAGGTGGTGGGGTTACATTGGTGCCGTGACCCGGATGGGAGTGAGGTTTAGGGGGGTGAGTGTAACGGAGGCCGGCTAGTAGTTGCTGTGTGAGTAAACCTCACTCTTCTGACCTCAGGAGATGCTCTAGTGACAGATGCTAGAGGTTGCAGCCTTTAGGTTGCTAGCCTCCTTGTAAGAGTGTCCAACTCCCATGCCGGAAGACCCGGGTTTGAGGCCAGCTCGGAGCGGATCAGGTAGGACCCGGGTGGTGGGGTTACACTTACCTCAGGGGCAGAGTGCTTCGGACTCAATCCCCACGTTTTTTTTTCAGCCATGACCAAAACGCCAGGAAAACGTTCCACCCTTTGGTTCCGAGACCACACCCTGCCCGAAGGTAGGTAACGTGTGAACACATATGAACTGGCTTGCTGGGCAGTTCCTGTGGTCCCCTCGGTCAGGGAATAAGACAACTGGCAATGAGCGGACTCTTGAGAGGCAAACAGGTCTACCTTTGCGTATCAGCTGAACCACCTGGAGATGGAGTCTCCATTCCCCCTGGAGCGTAAGCTGTCGTGAGAGCACATCGGCTGCACAATTGAGCTCACCCGGGATATAAATGGTGCGTAGCAACCTGAGCTGCCACTGACTCTACAGGAGAAGGTGTCGGGTGAGTTACAAAATGCGGTGAGAGCGTAGACCACCCTGAAGGTTGATGTTCTCTACTGCCGATGTGTTGTCTATACGGACCAGTACATGCTTGCCCTGCAGCAACAGTCGAAACCGGTGCAGGGCCAGAAGTACTGCCAGCAATTCGAGGTGATTGATATGCCACTGCCGCTTGGGTCCCGTCCAGTAGCCCGACGCAGCATGCCCGTTGCATTCGGCACCCCAGCCGGTAGTGGAAGCATCTGTCATGACAACAACATGCCTGAACACTTGTACTAGGGGCACTTCAGCCCATAGAAAAGCCAGGTCTGACCACGGGCTGAATGTTCGGCGACAACTCGGTGTGATGACCACACAGAGTGTGCCATGGTACCATGCCCACCTCAGGACTCAGCTGTGTAGCGGTCTCATATGGAGCAATCCGAGTGGCATGACCGAGGCTGCGGATGCCATATGCCCCAGGAGCCCCTGAAAATGCTTCAGTGTTTTCTGCGAGAACGTATTCAGGCAGTTCAGCACCGACTGTGCACGCTCGTTGGTGAGACGTGCCATCATGTTGACTGAGTCCAGCTCCACACAGAGAAAAGAGATACTCTATACTGGAGAGAGTTTGCTCGTTTCCCAGTTGACCCGACTGGTGGAGGTGTCTGAGTACCAGGTCCCTGTGTTCGCACCAATGTTCTCGGGACTGGGATAAGATAAGCCAGTTGTCAAGGTAGTTGAGGATGTGAACGCCCACTGGGGCAAGGGCCTCCGTGACACGGAGAGACAGGGACAGCCCGAAGGGTAGAACCTTGTACTGGTATGCCCCGATGCTCTAACACAAAACGTAGAAATGGTCTGTGTCGAGGGAGGATCGAGACATGGAAGTACGCGTCCTTCAGGTCAATAGCTGCAAACCAATCTTGTGCTCGAATGCACGTGAGGATGCGTTTCAGCGTGAGCATCAGTAATCAGGCCGGCGTGTGCCTAGAGAAATTGAACTAAGGTGTGATACATGGGTAGTCATGGCCTAATGGTGAGGGAGTCGGGCTTGTAACCTGAAGGTTGCTGGTTCGATTCCCATGCCGGCAGGAATTGAAGGTGGGGATTGTGAATGAGCAGCACTCTTGTCACCTTCAATACCATGACTAAGGTGCCCTTGAGCAAGACACCTAACCCCTAATTGCTCCCCTTGTAAGTTGCTTTGGATAAAAGCATCTACTAAATGTAATAAACCACATTTGTTTTAACAGGTGGGGCAAACACTTTTTCACACAGGGCCATATAGGTTTGGATTTTGTTTTCCCTTAATAATAACAACCTTCATTTAAAAACTGCATTTTATGTTTATTTGTGTTATCTTTGTCTATGAAATTTGAAATTTGTTTGATGATATGAAGATTTAAGTGAGACAAACATGCAAAAAAAAAGTCGGAAAGGGGGCAAACACTTTTTCACACCACTGTAGTTCTTTTGATTTTTAGGACTGTTACTGTACAAATTGCTGATCATGATGTTTCCAAGGTGATGTCTAACAAAAGAGGTTTAGATGCTGACTTTGTATTGGCTGAGTACAACGTCACAATACAATACAAAGGATGATCCCACGTGCTGTTGAAGAGTCCGATAATGACACAGGCTGGACAGAATGAAAAGTTGATCCTTTCCGGTGGAGGTCATGCCACTCAGCGCTCGGATGCTGTGGCTCAATCAATGACAGGAGGGACAAAGGAAGAGATGAGTGCCTCCCCCGCGCTCTTCTCCGGCCCTAAAAACAGCTCTGCCATCACAATCATGCCACATCTGTCAACCATGAATGGAAAAGATGTTTGCAGTCATTTCCCCTCTCAGTAATACCCTTAATTAAATCTTATTGAATATTTCTCTATTATGCTAATGTACCGCATTGGAAAAGTCATTATTTTTAGCAGTTTTTAGCAGTAAAGTCTTTCTGATTGACATTCTGATGGCGTTGAGACTTTTAATAGTGATAGACAGAAGAAGTTACGGATGTGTTCTATGAATTCTGTATTAGTGTATATTAATATAATACTACAAACATAGATGTGTGTAGAATGGGGAAAAAGTGCATTAATAGCAATTAAAGTTTTTTGGGCATAATTATCTTGAATATTTTTGTGGGCAATTGATGAAAACAAAGGTATGCAATTTCAGTGTCTTTAAATATTCTACTACAAAGAAAAATAATATCATAAAAAGAGAAAAGAAGATAAATGTTGTACTTACAGGGATATATTTATCACATTCTCTTAGCTCTGTTTTTATGGCCAGCAGAAAATAAAGTGTTTATGTGACAGAGTCTCTGACTCTAGAGTAGCTTGACACGGGCTTTGTCGTACTCCGGTGACTTTCTCTAATGTACCTGTCATGGCCTTGATATATGGCTGCATGTATATTTTAAGGCTCACCTGGCATATGTGTCACATGCAGTCTGTTTGTGGCATAATGATTGATCAACACTTCATTCTTTCTCGGGGAAAGGAGGGGGAAAGAATTGACTCAATTGGTTGTGAGCTCTGTTTCATGGTAAACAATCAAACATCCTCAACTAAAAAACTAAACTTTTTCCTCTTTATATGAATAAACTCACACATAGCCCCTCATACTTTCGAGTCGTGTTATTTTAAGCACCAATGCTTCCAAAAAATATGTCTGATAGTTAAGTTGTAGTATTGTTTGTCCAAAATGTGAGTTAATAATTTACAGAAAACCATGTCAACTACCACCTGCATGTTGTTGCAAATGATGAGTGCTGATTCAGCATGTTCAGTAAATGAAAACTTTGACCGACAGACTTGGATTTACCTCATATTGTGACATAGGCAAAATGAATTTTTGGGTCCCCCCAACTCCCCCAAATAAAGATGGATGACGAAAGATGAAGTGCTTAGCCCAGGCTATTTAAGACAGTATTGGGTGACTCAACAGCAAATTCAAGACTTAGATAGTCTTCTCTGCTACATAAAACATTATTCTTATTTATAGTGTTTGTCAGTGTTGGGGAAAGTTACTTTTTGTTTTCCAGCTGCCTGCCAAAGAGCTGTATAAGGTCCATCTTCAAATGCACTTTAGAAAAACTGACATGGAGATGGACCTTATACAGCTTCAAATGGAGGAGAAAAGGCTGAACATAAAAAAGACCAGACTTCAAATGGAATTGCTGGAGCACCAGCTTTAGGTGGGAACAATATGTGAACATTAATCTGTCATTTGTTGTTGAATGGAATATGAAGCAACACATACAAATGTCTTTTTGTTACAGGAAATAAAGAAATAAAGACACAATAAACAACACTTGAGTGTTGTTGAGTGATTTTGGCAAATCATGTCTCGTACCACCCTGCCATGTCTTTGGTCTACTGGGTTCACTGGGAGTTACTCATGGCCATTGTGACGAGCAGGGCGGGCGAGAGCCGTGAGGGAACGGCGTGAGGCCGGTGACGCGAGAGATAATGAGCGTCAGCTGCGCGCTACACCGGTCTCGTGTCTCTCACGGAGGAGCTCCTGAAGCATAAAAGAGGAGCGAAAACAGTGAAGGATGAGAGAGGACCAGGCCTGGACTTTATTTTATGTTTTATTATGTTTGTGTGGGCGGCAGTCTCCGCGAGGAACTGCCGCCATTTTACGTTCGTTTTATTGTTTGTTTATTTATTTGATTAAAAGTTATGTTTAACGTTCGCCGGTTCCCACCTCCTTCTTCCCGTTCTTACGAACTCCGCTACAGCCATCTTCATCAAGGGAAGATACCTTTCACCTCTCATTGGGGCGATGTTGTGAAGAACAACACATGCAACTGTGATGTTCCATGCCCTCTCTAGGCTGATCCTGAGCCCACGCAGGCACTGAAACCTTGCTTTCAGGATGCCTATGGTCATCTCCACCTTGACCTGTGTTCGGCTGTGGGCCAGGTTGAACTGTGCCTGTGGTCCAGGCTAAGGTTCAGGGTTGGGTGTCATCATATAGGGCAGACAAGGGTACCCTCTGTCACCCAGGAAATAACCAGTGAAGTGTCCTATAATGTTAGGGTAGTCGTGGTAGTCGTGGCCTTATTTCTAAATCTAAAATTAAGCTATTTTTGCTTATTAGTATGATTGAATTGGATCAGTGTTGTTACCCCCAACACTGATGTTTGTAAAGTTGTACCACTGATGTTGGTAGTTGTGACCTAATGGTGAGGGAGTCGGGCTTGTAACCTGAAGGTTGCTGGTTCGATTCCCAGACCGGCAGGAATTGAAGGTGGAGATTGTGAATGAACCTAAACCGAACCTAATAAAGCTCCATATTGTCACAGTTCAGAATAGTTATGGTAATTACGACATGGCGTGAACGCACCTTGAGCGTGGCACTGCATTCACAATGGAGTTAGGAGGTCTGACAGACAGCTCGAGGAGCCAATGGAGATATGACCTTTAGTCCAAAGCTGTTTTTAAAATATATGCAGAAAGAGGGATTACTAATTACCAATAACAATAATTTATCAATTCGTCTGATTAAGGGGTGTTGCTAGTGTCACCATGTGTCAGAAACTTTCATCTTGAGTGACTCGTAATTTTGCTTGGTGAGTGTGAGCTTTCTTGAATCTGTGCCTCCAATACCACACTCAAACATGTCTACCTCAAGAATGAACATTAAGTAAGGATTAGGGTAAAGCAGGCTTTTAAATTCCCAATGGCTCCGTTCATAGGATGTCCACTCATGTGTTGTCGAATTGGTATGGAAAATGATATGGATGATTGTGCCCTCATCTGTTCAAACAATTTCAGCCTACAGTGTGTAATTCAACCCTGATAGACTCATCATTCCGGTTGCATTGAGCCACAATGTTTCCGAAATTAAGGAAATACTCAGCCTTTCTATGCTTTCATTTTGCAATTTAAAGAACTTCATTGATTCCTGATTCCTTGTTGTATATATTGTCATGTTAGCTATAATATGAAAGTACAATTTTCATTTAAGATAAAACTAAATGCATTTTGCTCACCATAAATAAAGACCTTAATGTATATTCTGATTCGGATAATCTTTCTGTTAAGCATGATTTTCGATTAGACCGCTATAAAAATGCACTTAATAAAAATGCACAATAAACGACACTTTTTTCAGTGCATGATCTCTTTTCTGTCTCAAACAGTGCCTTTGTTATCGAGTTGTTTTGTGTGTCCTTTTATAAGAATGATTAACTCATTGATTTTCAACAATGTTATCACGAGGGCACTGAGATAAGTGATGTTGACGCTAAAGAAGGAAATCTGACAGCAATTCAGACCAAATTAAACCTTGAAGAGTGGAAACCCCTCAAATCAGAGGCTTTTAGTTGTCCTTCCATTAACGCATTGTAACCTTCACACAGCCAGAATCCAATCCACAGCTGCCAATGTGGATGAGAAAAAGACAACCCTTCTCCTCACCCACAAGAACACAAAGACTGAAAAAAATCTTCCCTTGTACCCATTTACTTGCTTTTTCTGTGGGCACGTGTGAAGATGATTGGGTATCTGGACTTCCCACACGTGCAGGAAGATAAGAGACTGTGTCTACTCTTCTCTTTTACAGATTATAGGCCCAATTATGAAAGTGAGATAGAGAATGGACATCATCTGCATATAAATGGAGTGGAGAACCTAAAGGATCCGGCCTTGCAGGCCTGTAATGGATGTGATCCCATCACTGCAATCTAATGGGAGAGAGAAATACAGTAGTATACAACAATAAAATTCATAAAACATTTAACAACCTTTAAAAAGGAAGAGATGAGTGCTTAAGGGTCTCAAAGGCTTCAAAAAACTTTGCTAACCTAGAAAAGAATGTTATCAAAGGATCCGAATGGATTTTGGGTTGTAAAAATTTCTCTCCGACATTCTGCAGACATCCTAAATTCACCGGTATTTCAGTATTTTCAAAACTGGCAGCTGGCCATGGAATATATAATCTGTAATACAAGTCAAAATTGTGTGATATAAATTCGCAATTGCCAGAAAAAAGGTCAGAATTCTGAGATAAAAAGTAGAAATTGCGAGTTATAAAGTCAGAATTGTGAGATAAAAAGGTCGCAATAGTCTTCTTTTTTTTCAGCGGTGGAAACGGGCTTCCATAATTTCCTCACTGTCGTCATTCAAAGATGAAATAAAACATTCACAAATCAAAATGATCTCAGGTAATATATTAGTTTGTTTTATATGACATCTATAAGTATTTATATTTGTTTAGCTTCGGAAAAGGCAGTAAAGGTGGAATGGAAGGAATAATTAATTAAATGTACCTCAAGAATTAAAGGGATAGTTCACTCTAAAGTCAAAATCCAGACTTTACTCAACCTGAGGTTGCTCTAATATACCCTTCATTCTTTTTTTGGACCAGACATTTTTATGTATTTAAAAATTGTGCATTTGTGTGCTTTTTCTGGACTGGCCGGCGTGAACTGCTGCGCTCATACAGTCTAATGGAGACCAACAGCAAGCTTGCTACAGTTTTTACAATACATTACTAATTGGATTTGTATATTGCTAATTAGAAGTGGATGTTAACCATGTTGCGAGAGGTGCACAAATGTTGTTTTATCATTTGTTTTGTTTGAATAAAAAAAGTGATTGGAGTTGCTGTTGCTCTTTCCTACTTGTAGTCAGGGCTGGGTAGGTTACTTTTAAAATGTATTTCACTACAGATTGCAAAATACATGCTTTAAAAAGTAATTTGTAACGTATTTCGTCACATTACTCAAGATTAGTAACGTAATCGAAATACTTTAGAATACTTTGGAATACTAATAAGTGTGGAACAAACACAAAAAAGGTCATTGCAAGTTTTTATCTCACAATTCTGACTTTTTCCCTCAGAATTGTGTGATATAAAGTTGCAATTGTGAGATATAAAGTCAGAATTATGAGATATAAAGTCAGAATTATGAGATATAAACTCATAATATTGAGAAAAGTCAGAATTATGAGATATAAACTCACAATATTGAGAAAAGTCAGAATTATGAGATATAAACTCACATTCTAAATTCACAATTGCAAGAAAAAAGTCAGTATTGCAAGTTTATTTCTCCCAATTCTGACTTTATAACTTGTAATTGTGAGTTTAAATCTCGCAATTCTGAGAAAAAGAAGTCAGAATTGTGAAATTCAAACTCACAATTGTGAGAGAAAAAAACAAATTGTGAGAAAAAGTTGCAGTGACGAGTGAATTATAAAATGACTCTCAAAACATGAAAACAGTGGAAAACATGAAACTTAACTCTTTTTCAGACGGTCAGAGTCAGAGAATCACCAATTGCTGTTTAAATCACATTAAAATTCAAAGTAATCACTTTGGTAATCTAAAACACTTTTCAGATGTAACTGTAATCTGATTACCACCCATTTAAAATGAAACTGTAATGAAATACAGTTACTCAAATTTTGTATTTTAAATACGTAACTAAGTTACTTTTATTTCGTTACTCCCCAACCCTGCTTGAAGTGTGGGTCATATTGTCATAGATGGTGTGGGGTTTTGTTGCATGTTTATAGTTTCAAGTCTCTTATTTTGCAAGTAGTCATTGTCATGTGTCATGTCCCTGTTGCCATGTGTTCCCCTTGTTTGTATCATGTGATCCTGCCATGTGCTCCCCTGTTTGTGTCTGTTGTCATTGGTTGATTGTGCACACCTGTGTCTTGTGTGTATTTAAATCCTCGTGTCTTTGCATTGCATTGTCCTTGTGGAATATTTTAGTGGATAAGGATTTGTTTCATTTTATAGAAGATCTCTACATTAGTTCTACCCCCAATACTACTGCATGCAATTACTTTGAGACAATGACTTAATAAATTTTAAAAGGCTGCAAAAAACTAGGCAGTGTATAAGCCAACATCATCACTTGCTTGAAAAATAAGGTGCAGTTATAAAATTTAAATTGATGTCTATGTTTTCTAACAGTGTTACAACTCACCTCAACAGTAGTTTGTAAAAGCATCATTTTCTGTATTTGACATTAATTCACACAAGTTTTAGATTTAAAAATGTCAATACATAGCAGAGGAATATGGGCAAAATGTATTAAAGTTTTAGATAAATAGCGCAAAGAGCATTACAACCATGACCGCTCTCACCTTTATATGAATTCTGGTAATTGAAATCATTGTGGAATCAAATGTACAATAAAGAAATATTCCAAATAAAGTTTACAATTTTATATCCTTGAGTCTTAAGTGAATAAATACATTAATGGATTTGAAGTATACTTAGAAATGGCTTTTGGTATAGGTTTTTTAGGGATGACTTTGCGACTGCTAAAACAATGCAAGTTTTCTATAAATAATACTATTAAGAAAGCGTGGGCAATGTTCAGATGATAATCACAATATTCCAACCTCATCCTGTCCGTCTCACCTCTGGAAAGTTCACTGCGCCCCTGGTTTTATACTCTCTGGACATTCAGCTACACTGGCACGATTTCTAAAGTATTACTTCCTCTAACTTGTTTCTCTAATGAGTCATTTAATCAGCTTAGAAATAAAACAAACACCACATTACAGTGGGTCAACTGAACTTGTTCATCTCGAAAGCCAATATGTCTACAGACACTGATTGTGTCTTTGCAAACTAGTCCGTGTCACATTAAGCGAAGCTGTGCACTCTGCCTCTATTCTAACTTAATGTTGTTTCCCTTGCTTTTGTCATTTCCATGCTTCATTAGCATAATGTGGAAAGAATGTTTGATGACTCCCTAATGACAGGAAGATACCCTTATAGCACAAATTTACATATTAACAAGCTTTTACCTATAATGGAAACTGAAATGGAAAAGTGCGGTGCTAACCGTACTTATGAAGTGGATATACCTTGATCTCTGCATCTTTCTACCATATTAAAACCAGTCTGTGGATAGTTAATCAGAGAAGAGACTGCTCTCTTAAAACTTTAGTGAGGGTTATAAAGTGATTGAGCGAAATGGAATAATGATGCACGCTCTGGTAAATGGCTACTGAAAGTCTAAACGTAGCGGAGGTCATAAAAACAACTGATAGGAATCCATGATGCAACAGAAAAGTGCTATAACCCCTTTAACTTCTAAACCTTGTAAACTTCTCTTCACTGCAGCATTTCTGCTGGCTGAGTGTTGCAATTTTGCAGGTTGTTACTGACTTTTTGCATTTCATGGCATTAACCTTCAGCAGTATTGCATACAATGAAAAATCTCACACCAGTAACAACTGTTTTCAAATCGGCACTGATTAGAAACTCAATCTTAAACTATGTACAATTAATGTTGAGCGGTCTATCCTCCTGAATGAACCAGGTTATCCATGTAAATGTTGCCATTTAAGCCTTATATAAAGGCGAATTCACACTGTACCGACAAACACGTCTGTTAGCGTCTGTTTTCGCCCGACTCAACATGTTTAATTGGCGTTTGTTGGGTCGTGGAATGTCTGAGCAGTGTGGTATGGCTTTCCAACAAACTCTTGACGTGATCTGACCAGGCCACGAGCTGTTGCCTTTGCCATTGCCATGATGATGATGCATGTCCCTTGCTGAGGTTTGATCGCGACGGTGCCTCACGCACATACAACAAACCACTGCAAACGTGACATCGAAGTTTCTTCATTATAAAAATAAAATACAGTCAAAACATATAAAAGTTACAATGCTCAATTTCAATAGTCTGTAGTGCAATCCGTGCCGCTCTGCAGGAGCGCTGCTCCACTGTGGTGTAGCCATTTTTGCTCATTTGAAGAGGATTTTTTTTTTTTACCATCGATACTGGGACGCATGTGAAGGACTTTACATAATAAACAAAAAGTATAGCTTCCAAATACTTTGCGAAATGGAAATATTTGGATTTGTGTATGATTCCCCAAGAGGAAGTCTGAAGTCTTCGGTGTTGTGGGGACACCTCTGTGTGACTATATCATCAGGCATGTGCAAAATCAGTCCAATGGTGTGATGAAACATCATCATTGACCAGGAAACTATAAAGCACACCCAGACCAAACAGTGTTAGCTTCTAATAGGCTGAAGCAAGGCGTTCACAAGTGTGCAGGGAGCAACACAGCAACTTGTTCCCTTTTCAGGGAGCCATGTGTTATGCTGCGTCAGAAGTTTGATGCTGTGGGATTGTTCCACGCCGCAAAACTGACAAGTGCCTGTAGTGTGAAAACCTGTCGTGCACACTAAGACAAAAGCACACTGGTCCCTGGAGCGGAACCTAAATCTAGGTTGTAAAACCTAACAAAGGTGTGAGGGAAAGAAACCCAGGAGAGAAACTCCTGATATTAAAGCTTTAGATGCAGCCATACTTCTAGGTGAGTGGTCTCAGACTGTAATGATTGGACAGTCAAGGGAATGGGATCCAATCGCAGGTTTTTATTAAAAAACAGAGTGGTCATAACAGGCAGGGTCAAACACCAGCGAACAGGAATGTCAGAGGGTAGGCAGAGTCGTAACCGTTAAACACGCAAAGTGGATCGAGGCAGGCAGCAAGTTACACATTCCAAAAATACAAAGTCCAAGGGGCAGGCAGATAAACATCAGAGACGGTCAAAACAGGCAGACAAGACAGGAGTGAACGCTCAGAAAAGTAAACACTTGGAATAACAAGACCTCACCGTGTCTGTGTGTGTGAGTGGTGCTTAAATAGTCCTTATAATGAGCTGCAGCTGGTGAGGTGGTCAGTGATGGGTACGGGGCTTCTGGGAAATGTAGTTGCATGAATGGAGTGAGTGTGAGTGTGAAGTATAGTCCATGGTGAAGTGCACTTCAGCTGACGATCGTTACACAGACCACCAAAGGTGAAGACTAGCTGGCCACATTATATGCATGAGAAATAGCCTTGCCATCCACTTGCTTATCCTCTGCTTAGATGCTTGACACCCTTCCCGGGGTGGCCTAAAACACACAGAGATGATCTGATTTACACCACAGCGCAGATCTGTGGACATAGGCATCTAATGCCCTCACAGGGCAAACCACATTCAAATTTCCTGGTCTGAAGAACTAAAGGGAGGAGGAAAGAAGGCCTGCAGTGTGATGGTTCTAGCCACATTAGTGGGAATTTTAGGAATATACCCTGGACTAGAGTGGAGAAAAGCTTTCAACATGCCTGATGTAAAGACACAAAGGAGATGCAGTAATGACTTTAAGGTCTCAAACTCTCTTGAGAGACGTAATAGCAAGGAGAAAGAAGATTTTCAAAGTCAGAAACTTCTGATATTTGCTCAAAGGGAGCCATGGAAAGGTGCCAAATCTCATGATACTCTCATGTGAACTGCAGGCCTCAAAGTGCCATGAAAGAAACAAACTACTAAGGGGTCTCTCCCAACTGACATACCTCCCAAAGAAGTGTGACAAGCAGATATAGCTACCAGAGAATCGTTCCTGCTGATGACCCATGCACTATGAAGTGAAAAGTTTCCACTTCAAAACGTAGAGTTTCCTAGTGGAGGGAGCTCTGGAGTGGAGTATGTCATCTACAACCCTGGTTAAGAGACCTGTGTCTATGAGCTAGGCACCCTCAGAGGCCAAGCCCACACTTTCCACAGTTCTGGGTGGGCGTAAAGAATTGAGCCTCTCTCCTGAGATAGAATCTCTCCCTCCTGACTGGAATCTCCTAAGGAGAGCCATCGAGGAGGGACATCAGGTCTTGGCCCAGCCAAGAACGTGGCTATTAACAGAAGGTGGACCTGTCCCGGAAAACTCTCTCCAGAAATCCCGGCAGCAGAGGAAAAAGCGTACAAACTTAGCTTAACCATTGCATCCAACCCCAATGGAGCTGGATGCATGAGGGAGAACCAGAGAGGACAGTGTGTCCGTCTCTTGAGAACACATCCACTTCCGCCAGGCCAAACTTCTCCTACAAGAGCTCCAGCACTGAGCCTAGGGACAGGCTTCTTCCACATAACAAAGGCATAAAGGCATCACCATTTGAAGGGTTGCCCCTCAGGAAAAAACCCTTGGTCCTGGGCCACCAGTGTAAAGGTCTCATATATAGCAGGCCAAAAGGCATCATGTTGGACACAGCTGCCATGAAACCCAACGTTCTCTGAAACTGTTTTATAGAGGCAGACTGGCATAGATTTAACTTGTTCACGGCTGCTAGAATTGACTCAATACGAGCAGGGGAAAAAGCACTCCTAAGAAAGTGGTCCTCTGAGCTGGAGAGAGTACACTTTTCTTGGTAATGAGACTTGCTGAAGACACAGAAACTAACACTTTTGGTCTGGGTGTGCTTTATAGTTTCCTGGTAGACGACGTCATCCGCCTTATGTCATGCCATTGGACCGATTTTACACGTCCTTCATGACGCAACACGACACAGCGATCCCACAGTGTCGGAGACTTCCGACGCAGCGCAAGTTCCCTCAAAAGAGAACATCACAAATATTTTTTTTTTTCCCATTGCCATCATTTTGCCTACCTAAGATGCTTATCTGCATATTATTTACAGCTAAATGGAAATGTATTAGTTTAAATTCATACTAAATGCAATTAGAACTTAAGTCCTACTTAAGTATGTCCAAAAAGCAGTCTTAAGTAAATAAATATTTATAGGTTATTTTATAATTGCTTCTATTGTCTTTGAAATATGGTTATTCAAGCATTTATGGTAAACTAAAATTTAATGTCATATCTGTTGAAACTTATAAGTAGCCCACATCATGTATTTACAAATTACATTTATAATGCTGAAGCTCAATGGTTCCTAGTAGCATTTGAAGATATGTGTTGTCTGCTTTAAGCGATGTCACGTCTTCCTGCAAACTATATTTAAACCTTTTCATTATTTTTATGTACATTTAGTTAATCGACTGACTTTGTTTTGTTTTTTTCCCTAAACATTACAATTGAAAGTATTTCAGTACGCAATATTGTGTCTTTTCTGTAATTCCGAGTGAACATTTGTGACAGTTTGCAGAAGAACAAGCCTGCATGAGATAGTGAGGTGTTTTCTTTCTCTTTTTTATTTTTTTTATTTTTAGGATGTCATGTGTCGATGGGTGCCATGTGATAAATTTATAAGCATTTGGCTCATCGTTGAAGGGCAAACACCTCCGGAGGACGAGAATAACTCAAAGACAAGTAGGAGGCCTGCAACATCGCTTGTCTGCTACATACAATTCCTTGCTAGTCTCACCTAAACTTTGAATCTTGATTCAATCAAGAAAAGAAAATCTTTGGCCCCACACCTGACATTGATTCGATCACGAGTGGCCACCTGAGAAATAACACATTTTATTTCTTAAATTAGCATGTCTTAAATGTGTCTACAGTGAGCGTTTGTGATTACACGCCATTGACGGGAGAGTCTTTCATCATATATCACATCAAAAGTGTATTGGGTTGATTTATGATAGTTTTTTTTTCCTTTATTTTACAATATTTAACAGCCATTTCTTTCAATAAATGTTGTATTTAGTGTTCAATAAATTCCCTGAAATTGATGCAGGCTAGGTATTTCTCACAACAAAGTATTATTATTATTATTTATAATAATAACACAACCATATCAGGCTGCTTTGTTAAATAATAAGGTTTCATGTGAAGTCACCATTGTGGTGATTCATGTCCATTTGCCTGGAAAGTTGTAGTTTGTTTACTTATATTTTATTACTAATTTTACTCTTTAGTCTGATTATAATTGACTAAGAACTAAAGAACTATGAATTAATACATCGGCAAGAATAAATTTTTGAGCCACTTCATTTGTGCATTGATAAAATATGGTCTGATTGTAATTTAACAAGCACAATCTGGCTAAACTAATAACACAGAAACCCATACATTTTTATTCAATGTCAAGAAAATCTTTCAATTATTAGGTCATCAAGATCAGACTATATTTAAATAATGCAGAAATTCAGATACTTTCCAAGAGTTCACAGATTCATTCTTGACACACTGTATAGCAGGTAAAAAAAAAAAAAAAAAAAAATCAATCAATCAACCAATCAATCAATCAATCAACCAACCAACCAACCAATCATAGTTAATGTTGCAAAAATAGCAGTACCAGCAATAAATGTACCTGCATAATTTATTCATGCTGCAATGATTTTCACTTAGAAAATGAATTGTACATCAATTAACAATCAATCAACAAGTACAGCAACTAAATTTAATGCAGTTAAAGTCCACCCAATGGATTACAACATAAAACGCTCAGAAACTAGACATCAGACAGAACAATAGTGATTGAACCAGAAACATTACAGCAAACTGCAACAAGTTCTTTCTATAAAGAAAAGCTGAAAGAAAAGAACGCCAATTGAAAGAGGCGAGATTTGGCATGAGACCACAGCACTGAGAGGTTGCTTGTGTTAACTGAACGATCCGTGTAGGAAGATGAGAGCTCCAGCAGGCGTAAGAGGATCACGCTCTGTGTCTGTGCATATAACCCTGGCCCTGCAGGGGAAGTGTACCGTCTGTCATGCCATCATCCATAGGAGTTAAATAACAAAAGCAAAACTTTCTACCAAAGCTCCTTTGCTTGCATTTAACAAAAAACACAACATTGTGTTTTCTTTTATATTCAGTATTTTGCTAGAGATTAATTTTACTGGTATTGTGCCACAGAGAGTTTACATGTGACAGACATTATTGCATGGCTAACCGCATATCCTCTAGTGCTTCTCATTTATTAATTTAACACTGTAAATCAATGTATAATTGTCAGCAAACTGGAAGGTTTGTGGCATAATTTCCTATCTGGTTAAGTATGTTGTATGTTTTATGCATTAAATGTTGATCATATGCTAAACATGTCAACTTTAAAATGTGGTCCCAGTTCGTTTTGTGTCTTTAATGACTATGCACTACGATTTAACTTAATAATTTGACTTATTGTGTACATATGTTTTTACATTGTACTTTTAATAAAAAAAAAATGGATGCACTTTTTATTTTAAGGAGTCAGTATTTCAGTGTAATTACACATTTAAGTACCAAGTAATGACAATTAACTACATGCACTTACGACGGGGTTAGGAGATGAAAAAAACAACGTCCCTGGTCCAGGGATAGTCTCATTATCATATACTGCCTTGTCCTCCTGTAAGGGGCAGGTTTACGCAGGTTTCTGGTCTAGAGATAGACTCTTTATCCACAAACTCTCTTGTCCTCCAGTAAAGGGTAGGTTTAGGTATGTTACCAGTACCGGGATAGTCCAATTGATTAGATCCAGGGTTTACTTCTGTAAGAGGTAGGTTTAGGTATAATGTAGATTCAGGGATAGCCCAGTTAATCGGGGCTCCTCCTGTAAGGGGTAGATTTAGGCATGTTGCCAGTCCAGGGATAGTCCAATTATCTCCTATCAAAAAGACACATTATCAGTGCTGTCCCTCAGGATCATTGGGTGTTTCGGCTCTTCAGAGACCAGACACCCTCCTCTGAGGTGATCAATCTTCGGCGTGTGTCCTCCAAACACAGTAATTTAGACCAAACCCACCTAATACTCAATCCATACCTTACCGGGCTAATACCACAAACATAACAGGATCCCTCAAACCTACCACTCTACTTTAAGAACATTATGTTCCTATACCCATAAGTCCATCCCCAAACCACCTCAACCAACCTATTATATTCCCCTAATGCTAGTCATCGATAGAAGACGGGGTTCCATTTATGGTCTTCCAACCCAAGACCACCAACTCTGTGTGCTGTTCAAATGAACCCAGAGAGGTTGGATACCTACCTCCCTTCCTCATTAACACAAGGTATCCAGGGCACTGTAAGCGAATTAAGCTCAAAGTAATTGTTAATTAGTTTATTTATAGGAAATTCTAAATGAGTCACTTATTTTACGACCGAGCAACTGAACCACTTGCAAGGGCCGAAAGCTCTGTAGTGACTTCAACTATCTTAAAAACACCCTTTAGCAAGGTAACATAGATCTGCAGTTTAAGACATTAAATTAAAAGCACATAACACAAGACACTTCTCTTTAAAATATGAACGACACTTAGAGTGTCCTAACACATAAACCAATATCTAACACAAACACACACGCACACACACATTCTCACGAGTTGCAGAGAAGGAAGAGTTTAAGAGAGTGAAATGATGAAAGTTTCTAGCAATATATGCATTATATACATTTCATTTAACCCTTTTATCGCTGCTTAGGTGGGGTTATTGGATTTTATATAAATGCACCAGTTCAGCTATAGAATCTGGAGGTACTTGCGCTTGTAGTCTGTCTTTAAATGGGGATTCCTTGTCAGCGTCCTTTGGCTTGGAGAAAGGGGTTCCCCGGGTTCGTTGATTCGCTGAAGGTATTTTCGTCCAAATTGATGCAGTAAGAAGGCCAATCACGTTCTGGTGTGATGGCAGATGAATGGAGGTTCCCTCGTGGCAGAAGTTTGGAGTTGAGGCGGCAAAGACTGTAGAGTCGTTTAACTTTGCGACAAAACTTAACTTAGAACACGAAACTCTCGAAAATTAAAGTAAAAGAAAGGAAAGCGAGTGAGACGAAAGTCAGTTGGATGGCTTGAATGAAACTGCCTGGCTGCTCTTCACCGTCTGTTTCTTGGTCTTTGTCTCGACTTAAACTAATTCATTCTGGTTTTATTCTATGAGACAACTTCTGCTAAGCTGTAAATTAAAATAATAATTATATAAAAAAAAGAACTTAACTTTAAAAAGAAAAACTTAAAACTATGAAAAAAAAAGCTTCAACTTGAAAAGAACTTAACCAAAAAATAAACTTAACTTCAACTTACTAGTGTACTGAGCATTTAAACTCTGGTTTGTCCCACCTCTTTTAGGAGTTCTAACCAATTAGATGCGGTCTTTGTTTCAGAGGTGACTTTCTCCTCCCCTGGTCATTTACGGCCTGTTATCTGAACTTTCAGAGAGTACAGTTTAGTCTAGATTACTCTAAAAAGAATACAATGCATTTTACACAGATTTTATTCAAGCCATATTTCGAGTTATGAGAGGGGATTCAGTTTCATTACAAACAACACATACTTTCAATCAACTATTCAAAAGTTATAACAATTACATGAATTGTGAGTGATCTGCACATAACAGGTCACATGTATATGTGTATGCATGACATGGAATTATGCAGTCGAGCGCTGTTTGATTACAAGTCCGTTTAGAATGGTTTTGGAACCATTTAATGCAGTTCATATATAAAGGAGTCTCTGTGGGGTTTTCTGTGGATTTTGATTCTGTGTCACTCAGGGATCACGCAAGGTGGCCTGTTTTATCTCTGTCTTTGGGGATCAAACACTCTGGCGTTATCTTTTTGTGGCTCCAGTTGCATTGTCTTTTAAATATTTGGTCTTTCACCTCATAAGGTACTTAGCTGGGGGGTTTTCAGACGGGGTAATGCGTTCATATTCTGGACTCATCTGCTCGCCTGTACATAGCATGCATCATCAATAAGCTGTATTCTGAATGTGATCCTTTAATACCACTGTTTTAGTATATTTAAGTGTTTTTAACATTACGTGCTGCTTTTAGTGATTGAAATACTGCAGCACATGCTGTATATGGATCACAAGTGCCCAAAACTTGCATTTCGTTTACTTTTGAGATGGAAAAATGACTGGCCTGTAATGCTCAATGGATGTTTTGCCCTCCGGGTCTTGGCGCCAGTCACATTCAAACTATGAATGGGATGGTTTTGAGAGCTACTGTGGTTGAGGGAGGACATTGCAGTTTATCTGGCAATCTTTACTGGATCTGTATAGCATCAATCCACTAATCTAGGCATGTCAGTCATCTCTTTAATACTCTGAAAGTGCGCAACTATACCAAGCATCTGGATATTTGCCCAGTTAAAATGTTCTTCTCCAATAGTTTCTGTAATGATGCAACCCCTCTACCCGGGTCCTACTCGACTCGCCAGAGCATCTCCTGAGGTCAGAGGAGTGAGGTTTACTAGCTGGCCTCAGTTACACTCACCCCCCTAAACCTCACTCCCGCCCGGGTCACGGCACCAATGTAACCCCTCTACCCGGGTCCTACTCGGCTTGCTCCGGACTCTCCAACAAGGAGCCTAAAGGCTACAACCCCTAGCGTCTGTCGCTAGAGTGTCTCCTGAGGTCAGAGGAGTGAGGTTTACTTGCACAGCAACTACTAGCTGGCCTCTGTTACAATGACCTCTACAAAATGTACACCAAGAACTCTTTTTATTGAAACTACTTCTTTTTGTGGCCAATAACAGTACAAAATTAGCTGTGGCAGGCGCATTATATATATATATATATATATATATATATATATATATATATATATATATATATATATATATATATATATATATATATATATATATATATATATATATATATATATATATAAAAGATGCTCTATTGGGTTGAGATCTGGTGACTGTGGGGGCCATTTTAGTACCGTGAACTCATTGTCATGTTCAAGAAACCAATTTGAAATGATTCGAGCTTTGTGACATGGTGCATTATCCTGCTGGAAGTATCCATCAGAGGATGGGTACATGGTGGTCATGAAGGGATGGACATGGTCAGAAACAATGCTCAGGTAGGCTGTGGCATTTAAACGATGCCCAATTGGCACTAAGGGGCCTAAAGTGTGCCAAGAAAACACCCCCACACCCCCACCCCCACAGACCTCGGTTGTAACGAGTGGTTATTTCAGTCAAAGTTGCTCTTCTATCAGCTTGAATCAGTCGGCCCATTCTCCTCTGACCTCTAGCATCAACAAGGCATTTTCACCCACAGGACTGCCACATACTGGATGTTTTTCCCTTTTCACACCATTCTTTGTAAACCCTAGAAATGGTTGAGCGTGAAAATCCCAGTAACTGAGCAGATTGTGAAATACTCAGACCGGCCCGTCTGGCGCCAACAACCATGCCACGCTCAAAATTGCTTAAATCACCTTTCTTTCCCATTCTGACATTCAGTTTGGAGTTCAGGAGATCGTCTTGACCAGGACCACACCCCTAAATGCATTGAAGCAACTGCCATGTGATTGGTTAAATAGATAATTGCATTAATGAGAAATTGAACAGATGTTCCTAATAATCCTTTAGGTGAGTGTGTATATATATAATATATTTATAGAATACATGGAGATATGTTTGTGCTGAGAGGAACGACTTGTCTTCTTTAATATTCATGATACACTGTTAGTGCAGTGCATTTATCACCTGGTTAAACTGTATTGGTGGTTATAAGCAGCGAACACTTTTAATGAATTCACCTCTATATCTTTTAACTTGAGCTGAAGGGAAGTTGTCGAGAATGTCACTGATGTTTCTTGAGAAAATGAACCTGTCTTGATTAAACACCAGATGTTGCTCGTCTTTAATTTGCGCACGTCTGTATGAATGGATTGTGCTGTTGCGATTAATATATTCATCGGATTTGGACATGTTTCCCACTAAATGGATATTTCCTGATTCACTTTCCATGCTTCCTGGTAATTCCGACAATGGCTTCACATTCTCTGCTTCAGCTTTCGGTTCTTATTTTAGAATTGTGGTTTAAGGTTGTTGAAAATAAATGAAAAGGTTTGCGTAATGAACGAATTAAGGGAAACGACCTAGTTTAGCTTAAGACACTGTTTGGCAGTAAGATGATTTGGGGGATTTCTTGTCTAAGAGCAATTGAATTGAAAGGATTCCAGCATGTTTACAGATTAGGAGGATTATTTAAAAAAAGGATCTCTCTTCTTACACAGTAATAATCCAAGATGTTCTTTTGACGCCTCTTAGTGAAATGATGAGCAAGATTGTGCTGGAAAAATGCAGCTCTCAAGAATACTCTAAAACTTGGTTTCTTTGTCTGCAAATAAAATGCGGTGCTAGCGAAGTTAAGCTTGTGAATGTGGATGCGTCCCTTTCATGTTCGAGGATAAATGCTGGAAAAAATGCATGGGAAAAAAAAACAGATTAACCTCCACTATTTCAGCACTACACCACTGCTATCTGAAGCTTAGCATACACAGCCTGACTTTCATCTGTTTACAGGTACCTCTCTGTGCATATTACTGTGCAAATTACTAAAAAGATTGCAAAAATGTAGGCCTAAGTCCCTGAACATACTGGGGCTAGTTGTCACATGAGGAAATCGGTTTTGGGGTCCCTAAAGAAACCTTCAGTGAACAGATCTGAAAATATTTTTTCTCTTTAGTGTGAAGTGGTAACTGCCCCTTCAGACCTGATTTTTTATTTTTTTGTTTTTTTCACTGAGCAAATTTTATCCACCTGATATTTGAGTCTAAAAAAACAAGGTTTGGGCAAACTCATTTTTTTATTAGATTTTTTTTTTTTTTTTGCATGTCCACTACAGTGGACACCAATGGCCTGGTGCACGAAGCCAGTTTCAGTTGCTACCCAGGTAAGTTTGAGCAAACTCTGTTTTTTTCGGGCTCATGAAGGCGAATTGGCTTTTAGCGGGTTTCATTGCCATGGAAACACATGGCTAACCTGCTCCAGGGCAGGTTTTATTCTGGGTTAGAGATGGCAAGCCCAAACTGGAGCAATCAGCTGTGAGTAAGTGACATGATCTAAAAACCAGGTTGGATTCATCAGGATTTGTCAACTCTAAACCTACTCTGAAACTCAGAGTTTGTTCAGCTTACTAATAAGCCACAGGACTGAAGCAACAACAACAGCAACAAAATCATATTTTAAACATACATTACTTATGAGCTGGAACACAGAATGTGAACTAGCATTAAAGCAGCATTTGATTATTTTTGTTGGTTGCAGTGGGTGAATGGGAGTATGTGTGCATATGTCTAGTTTTGATAAATCTGTGATTGTGTGCATATAGCATCATTTCACATTTGCCGTTTCTGTTTTTCACTAAAACTAATGGAAAACGGAATGACAGTTTATAGTGACAACACTGAAAACAAAATAATTAATTTTAATAAAACCTAATGTCCATTGTGATGGACATCAAACTCAAAAAAGGCCTGTGTTCTACAGCTCTGAACGATCTTCAAATTAATTTTGAATACCATCATTGACACTATTAAGATTATAATATGTGCAGTTGATGATGCTACCATGAACATAACTCTGCATGTAAAAGGTAAAAGGAGCTCCTCCTGTCTAGTTTTTAGCCATGCCTGTCTTTTGTGACACCTGAAGCTCAGTCAGATTAAGTTATGGGTCATACATTCAATGTGATTGGTTGATCAAATACCAGAAGAGAAGATATTGTTGAATAAACTCATTTTTGTGCACAAAAATCACCTCTCATCACTTCAATCCCATCCGGGTTACGGCACCAATGTAACCCCTCGAACCCGGGTCTTTCCGGCATGGGAGTCGGACGTAACTGTAAGTGTAACCTTTTTCTTTTATAAATGTTTTTCCGTGTTGGTTTCAAATGATAGTTACAATTTTAGTCTCAAATTAATATCAAAACTAAATCATTCAAATTCCAATTGCATGATTTTTTTGCTATAAAACTACACTGGAGTCAAACTATATAATTGGTTTTTAAATTGGAATGTTTGTCACATGTGTTTTAGATTTTATTATTGTATACAATTTATTATAATGTATTACAATTACGTGTTTAACTTTTGGTTGGCTAAATCAATGGACTGTAATTTTTCTTTTTTTTTTTTTTTTTTTGCCATTTTTGCGATTTCAAGAATCATATTTTACTGCTTGTATTTTGCTGAAAAGCCTATAATAGGCAGATTCCTTTTGTAACCACTTACTCATTATACCCAAAGTGTGACAGTAACTATAGGGGCCAACATTAGTGAACTGTATCCGTTTTTTGATAACTTTGTCCTTAAATTCTTTGTGAAAGAGGAGAGACCATTTTTATAGTGTTCAAGCAGTTGGTGCATACTCCGACAACTAATTTAGTATACAGCCCTTCCCTGAGGTCTAATCTCTCCATCGACCAGGTTGAGAGTTTGTCTGTGTTTAACTGCTTCTACAAAATTGATTGGTCAATCTGTCCACTATCTCCTCCATGCAGATGCACATTTGTGCTGAATAACAACATCCCTCGCTCTCTCACACCTTCATCTGTATTGGGGTGCGGGGGAATTTCACGGTTAACTACAAACTTAATATTTGTATTGGGTTGGGAAGTTTGAGGGGTATGTAAGAATTTGATGGTAGTTTTTTTTTACAAAGTCTCTGAAATGAGGTGATTGATTTAAGACTGTATGGGAACCACAGTTCATCTATAAGGCGGATTTTGCCGTGATTTTGCCAAGTAAGACATCTTTTGTTGATAGTGGAACAATATACCTGCCTAAAAAAACAGTCCTTACCCTATCCCTGCCCCTAAACCTAACCGTGCCCGTAGCTTATCCCTAAAATCAGAAGGAAATGAGAGATGAATAATGGTGCAAACCATTGATGAAAGCCTAAACTTGACTTTTACCGTAAACCTATCCCTCAAATCTGATTGGTTGATTTGAATGTTAGATAACACAATTTAGTATGGAGAACAATTCTCACTTTTAACTAGTTGTTTAATAGCTTGCATATTGGCTGTTTATTAGTACGTATGGAGTGCCTATTAAATGCCTTTTTCTGCATGACCATATTCCACATCCCTTAATCCTGCCCAATGCCTGAACTTAGTGTGGAAAAAGTGTGGAAAATCAATTTAAATTATATTTAAATATATTTAAAAACTGAAAATGATACAACCAATATGTTTTATATTTTCCTTCTGGGAAAAGAACGCATCACCACAACTTCTGAAAGTGAACAGCAGTGTTTTAACATTACATAAAAAGTAATGTCGCAGATCTGACAAAATCATTTTAACATCTATTTAAAAACCAACAACTCAATATATCAATATAGGCATACATTAGATCTATTTAACAGTAGCATGTAAATAAGAAACAAAACAGAAACTGCTTAACCAAATGTAAAAATAACACTGCATTGCATGAATTAAATATAGATTGATTTATATTAAAGCTACAAAAGTTATTCAGTCAAGAGCTGTAAGGGATTTTGTCTTTAGTTGTTGGACAGACTGAAGCAGGTTTGCTGTATTAGGCTGCTGTCACTTTAAGACCCAATGCATGGATCTTAATGACACACATCTGATTTCTTTCCCAACTGTTTACGTTCACTTAAGACGTAACAGACTGTGTTTACATGAATATTCGCCAAAACATTTTGTATAACTGTGTGTGCATATATTTAACCATTCGAGCGCAATAAGTCATGAAAGAAAATTGAATTCAGGATCACACTTTGCTGTCACATTAAGACCTAATGCACACATCTGATTTCTTTCCTAACATTTTACGTTCACTTAAGGCTTTACCGAAACAGACATTTTGACTTTATTTTGTGTGTATTTGACTGTTCGAGTGCAATAAGATCACACGTTGTCTGAGAGGCAGCTTTCTGTGCGCGTGCTTCGGGTGTGTGTCAGTCAGTGTGCGTACCACAATTAGATGTTTTCGGCCGCTCTTTTTAACATAAGCAAGCCACACATTAGTAACAATTGCATATCTGGTCTATTCTCTGCTATATGCACCGTGCGTCTAGCTTTTTGAAGTAGCCTATAAAAAAAAATAATAATTATCGTAAGCGGTTGCGATATGCCTATTGCAAAATTGATATATCATGCAGCTCTACTGACTGTTGAGGATTGCTATGCCTGTGTGTAGGTGCAGGGCAGCCCCTGATGAAAGCTGTAGCACAAATCATGTCTAGTAAACTTCTACTGCTTCATAAAAACACTGGTTTCACCCTTTTTTACCACTAGTCAAAATGTGGACATGTTAATTGGCTTCTTTTCCACCTCATTTTGATCATATTTTCAGACATGCGCAGACCTAATAGAACAAACAAACACTTACAAGCGAGCGCTTTGGTTGAATTCCAAAAGTAGCCATTATTTTATAAATGCTATTAGAGGAGAAAAACGAAATGAGGAACATACCAATGAAGGAACACATTACAAACAAGAAGAGTCATCAGCAGCGAAGGTAAGAAAACGGAAAGAATCAGTTTGCTTTCAATGAGCGAGATGGGCAGCCTTTGTTTGCTCTGTAGTAAAGTACTTGGTATGTGCAAAACCTACAATGCCAAAAGATTGATGTACTTGTATTTTAAATCGATAAAAAATAAATAACGCAAGGGCTTGATATCGTCAGATTGTAACAATGCGCTCAATGTTGTGTAACTTGAGTTTATGTAACAGGAGAGTTTCATGAAGAAGTCACGAAGTTCAAGTCAAGAAGTCAAAAATAAAACACCATAGGCTATGTGTCACTAGAAAACACTGCATGTGTAACATCTAGGTCTAATAATGATATTATCTGCGAATACCATAACATTAAACCTGATTAGCTTCATTGGTGACATATGTAGGTCATATGTAAATGATATGTGGCCTGTGAGACTTGCACTTGGACCATAGTGCGGCCCACTGGGGGAAAAGTTTGAGAACCACTGCTATAAAGTGAGGTAAAGCTCTGGACTCCCAAGCACCAGCACCATGTGGACTACAGCATCTTCTTATCACCATACAGTTCACCGTGTTGCTAGTCACACATGGGCAAAGTAAGGCTCCAGAAGCACAAACTAATCACATTGTGGCAGCTTCACATTAACCCTTGCAATTTCTGGACAATTGGAGTGGTGGTCATTCACTATTACAGCACCATCACCCTTAAAAACACAACAGGACAACAGCTGCAGAACCAACATGTCAGTGCTTTAAATAAAAAAAACACTGCTTTTGAGTTGGTCAAATGTAGCATGCTCAACAGTGCTTGCGTATTTAATTGAACTCTGTTGTAACATTTAGCATAACCATTATATTATTGTTTTTTTGTTATTAGCATTTATAAATACTGTGAATATACATTTAAAATATATACTGAGCACTGTTCAGCAAAGGTTTTATCAGTGGATGGCCTGGAAATATAAATGAATGGAAACCTTTCATCCTCATATATGAAGAGAATAAAGTGAGAGTTTTTAAACCTAAAAAGGGCAAGACCATAATGAGACACTAGGAAATTCGTTTATTGTCATTTTTTTCGACCTTATTAGGACACACAAAATGATTTGTTAAATAAATATGATAAATATTAATACATCATGGGCTGTCGTAGGCCAATGTCATTGCTGCGCTTCTATTTTCACTTCAGACGTCGTCACACCAAGGTATTCCCCAAAGTGTCTTTGGACACAGTGTCTCGTTCTCTTTCTCAGGGAACCATGGTTGCATGTATAACCTGAGATGTTTTCATTGGGTTCAGCTCGAGTCTTATTCTGAATAATGGATGCAGAAGTCAAGTTGTCTTGAAAGTGGAGCATCCTGGACAAGCTTTTGAGGCTCGTCTGCCATTTTGTCATTTCTTGCGTCTTCTGCCCGGTAATCCATCACTGCAGGCTATGTCACGACACTTATGATGATTATTTTCATGCCAATGAATACATTAATTGCTTTGGTGTTGATGTTGACGCTGCTTCCATTGAGTTGACAGTATTATAAATTAGTTTGAATCTTTTTAAGCCTTCAGGTGGTGATGCAACTGCCTCACTCATTTTCTTCATTCATCCATAGAAAGTATTGACAGGAATTGCCTAAAAAATCCTTGTATTGTTGATCTTAAACTGAATGTAGTTAAATGAATTATTAAATATAAACTTTCTTTTAAGACTTTGTAATAGTATAATTTTCTAACACACAGGCCACAGACTCTCACAGAAAAAACAAAGAATTCAAACTGTTGATCTGAAATTACAGTTTTTGTCCCTGTTATAGTTGAATCACAGGAACGGATGCAGAGTTGCCTTGCCAAGAAAAACTCTTTATTGTCATATGTATATCAGGCATAGGAGAGAAGCTTGTTCTGTTGTCTTCAGGCCATCTTCATGTACTTCTCTGGGGCATTACGTTAACATCGAGCTTATATACCATGACTAGAGATTTTGCAATGCCTTACAAGGTAGAGAAACATGTTGCTTTCTTTAAAATAGAACATGCACATCTACTCTCCTTACAGGGAATACTGTACATCAAGAGGTTTACATCATGGAACAACTGCATACCATATGCAACATGTAACATATTCCTGTGAAGCCAAAATGATCTCTCCCTGTGTATGCCATGACTAGGGTTACCTATATAACCGGTATGTACCGGATCGAATCAGAATGCAAATGTCGGTGCCTCATTTTGGTGCCACTTAAATGCCTGAAGTGATTGAAATATTTGTCCTCTGGTGCTATGACACGGACGTAAGAAGCATCAGATTCATCAACATGCCTGATCGCTAGTTAAATTTAAATACTGCTTTCATAGGGTGTCAGAATGCTCTGAAAAATTATTTCCTGAATGAGAAAACTCACGTGAACGGTGGAAAGCTTTGATGATAGCCTACAAATGTTACTGTCCATTTTGTTTTCACATTTCGAAGTAAAAATCACAAATCGTCGGGAAGTGAGACCACCCGTGAAGCGCGTGAACGTGACTGCAGGTGGTCTACCGTTAGCTTAGCTAGCTAAATTAAACGCGCTTAAATTAAAATGCCTAACACTAAACGCTCCAAAGTGTGGCTATATTTCACCAGAAAGGATTCCGACACCGCGACGTGCAGCAAATGTTTTACAACAGTTGTGTGTAAAGGGGGGAAACACGTCAAACCTCATGAAACCGGCACCGTTTTAAAAGTATCGATTTGGCACCGGTATCGAAAAAACGATACCAAACCCTTGCCATGACACTAACATTTTCATTTAAACACAGATTCATGCACTTACACTTTCTCAAATACATTTAATTATGAATATAAATAACATTAAAACAATGAATTTTTAATCTTCAAAACAATGTCACCTGTTCCAAGTTTCCACAACAAACAAACACCAAAATGAAACCAAGAAATAAGATTTCCCCTTCCTCTCCCCACAGCCTCTCAAATGTTTGCATCCCACAGGATATGGTTCCGTTAGTGTTAACAACTTCACAAGGATTTCTTGGATTTCTTATTAAATTACTGACTGCAGAAAGCAGTTCAGTAACCGTAGCAGGGAGCAGAGCGTGCCATATATGAATTGGACAGCATGTCACTTAGTGTTATACATGTGGATGTGTATTTTTATGCATGAGCGATCTGGCCGAGTAAGACTTTGCCCAGACGCTTCAGCATAGTTCTCTCCTATTACCGAGCTGAAATCGTCAATAGTTTGAACTTGTTTGCTTGTGTGTGTGTGTGTATAAAAGTCAGTGCATTTTCAGTTCTCCTCTTAATAATGTAACTGTGATTTTATGGAAAGATCATCATGCAAAACTTATTTTGCACTCGTTGCAAGGCTGTCATGTTTTGGCAGCTGTTATAAATAAATGCAAAACGTGTGAAAGCATTTGGCTTCCATCTGGGAGAAATTTAAATGTAGCGCACCAGGGTTTGTCGTTCCCATAAAAATGAGTTAAAAAAAGACAAGATAAAATGATTTGTTGCATAGGTGGTGCTTAATGAACATGTGAAACAGATGTATTGTAAATGTCTCGAATTGTTTTTCTAATCAGATGGTATGTCTTGACGGCCTGTTTTCTGTCATTACATTTCTGTTCTTTTTTTATTGTTTGGCAGGATTATGTGGACTGAGGGCAAAACTATATATTTATATTTACTTGGCCGTGTTCACTGCCACTATGCTCGGGATTTGTGGGTGATTTCCAGGGAGTTGCTATGCAATTGTTTGGGTGTTTTTATAACAAGCCATGTGGTGGATGTTTCCTGCTTGAAGCCAGGGAGTCCACACTCAAAGTCTTCATGCTATTCTGGGATGTATCCGAAATAGCTGCTTATATCCTCATTCACCGTTCCATTCATTATTCCACTATTATAGTCCACTTGAAGAAGTGAATGAAAATGAGAGAGAATTCAAACACTGGACCAGAAGGGCTGTAGATCCAAACTTCTCCCGAGATCCAGTCACAGTGCATGAGTAGCGGTACATTGGTGCATTGATTATACACTTGTTATTGAGGTGGATTATGGGATTGAATAAGTGCACTTGGTAATGTCCACTATGATTTCGGACATCACTACAAATGGCTGTCCCCTCAAATACTGCACAATATAAGGGTGCAGGGGGGCATTTCAGTAACATCCCTGGGAACATATTCACATCTTGCCACTAAGAGTTCTCCTAAATGGCAGTAAAAGATCTTAGTTAAGAATTTTCTCTTAAATCCTATTCACAAAGCTGCTTAGACAAACTTTTACTAAGATACAGAGAGAAGCCTTAAGCTTAGAGTAAGGGTGTTTGTAATAAAACATCTAATCATCTTTCATGTGTCTACATGGGGCACAAATTGTGACATTTGTCTATTCTAGATTATTAAACATCAACCAGCCTTTTTATGCATACCACCATCTAGTCCAGGGGTCTCCAAATTCAGTCCTGGAGGGCCACTGTCCTGCAGAGATTAGCTCCAAGCTCAATTAACCACACCTGAACAGGGTAATCAAGGACTAACGAAGCATACTTGAAACTTCCAGGCAGGTGTTTTGAGGCAAGTTGGAGCTAAACTCTGCAGGACAGTGGTCCTCCAGGATCGAGTTTGGAGACTGTATTTTTTGTCTTGTTGAAACAGAACAGAATAGATTGCCTTTTTGTAAAGATATCAAAAATAATGAGAACTCTAAATCTAAACTATGCAACTCTCATAGAATGTCTCACTGGGATGATGCAATTTTCTCTATAGTGCTATGGCTCTCCCCAGCTAAAAAAAAAAAAAAAAAATCAATTTTAGAGTATATGCTTCTAGAAGAAATGTTGCGGAGAATAGGGTATGCTGATCTAAAATAATATTGCAGATGTCAGTATGTGGTTTCAGGGCAATTTTAATTAGCTCTAGCATCCTGAAACGCTTGGAAGCCTAGCAAAGGAATATTGATCTTTGTCTTAGCAACGAATGGCAAGTCTGATGCATTAAAGTTTTAAATATACTAAACTTATGCACTTTTCTTCTACAGAGAACACTTGAGCAAAAGGACATTGATTAAAGACCTGAATGATGGCAGTTTTGCTCATATGTGATCAAACTGAGATATAAGATTAGACATATTATGATCCAGCAGGAAATAATTGTACTGATAATAATCTTTTTTTGTGAACCAAGCATCCTAATTTGGTCGATAACTGTCTTATGTTAAGCGATAATTCAATTTGGACACCAAAACGTTATTTTATTTTATTTTACTTATTTTTTTAATGAATCCGACTCTCAATTTTCCATCAGTAATTACTGGAAGTCATTTGAAAGCAGATCAGTTCCTGGATAACAGGCATGTTGTCCACGGTCGCCTGATGCCTACGACTACCTGTTTCATTTCTGAACTCAAGAAATATTAAACGACGGCACAAAATACATTCATTTTCATCTCAATCTCGAACGGAGGAAAGAGCTGTTGTCTGACCCTGGCAAACAAAAGATTTTTTTTTATGAAGGAGATTTCAATATTTGAACCTGTGGTTGAAATATATGGTATGATTCTTGTGTTACCATATATATGTCCAATATTAGGGCTGTCAAGTGATTAATTTTTAATCTAAATTAACTACAAGATGTGGCGATTAATTAATCAATCACACATTATATTTGGCTGATAAATTACCCTCAAAAGATCATTTAAAGTCATTGTTAAATGAGAAAATCATCAAATAGACATTACAAAATGTGGCTTTAGGGAAAAAGTATATTTTATTTGATTGAACAGAATTTATTACACAAACTTTTAGGCTTCAACAGCCATGAGGATGAGTAAATGTTGAGTTGACAGTATATATATATATATATATATATATATTAAATTATGCTCTAAATAAGAAACTAAAACTGTAGGTCATTGAGTCATTCATTCATATATTTATATATAACATTAGCCTTGGAAATGTAGAAATATTGGATAAGAAAATGTTAGCTGTCCTGATTCACAGTGAAAAATGCAGGTAAAAGCACCGAACCGATCCAAAGCCAACCGCGCACAAATCTACGCACTAATATATATATGTATAGTGTAAAACATTGACTCAGGGGAACTGTGGTGGTGACCTGACAGAAATGTTTTATTACTAAAGATAAGAAATGAGGTCCTAAGAAGTGGAAGTTAAAAACTAGTGCAAAAAACTAGGTCATGAATTTCAAAAGTGGAGATTACCATTTCCATGCCTCTTCCCATTAATCAACACTTCGCTTTTGAGTCCCACCAGAGACAACAATGTATAAGGACGTTACACAGAAATTATTCTATTAATCAAATGATGCATGAAAAAGTACCTGTGCTCACGGTGTCTAATGATAAACTTCATCGTGCTTTGAGGCTCTGGAGGGGACAGAGGGACTACAGTCAGAGAACAGGGAATCTTGGGATATGTTCTACCGGCTGCGTGGATCATCTCCACTTTAGAGCGCATAGGCGTTTAGGCATATGGCTTTATCTCATTATGGATAGTCAACATTAGAGTGTGTTGCTTTTGAAACCTCATGACATGTTGATGTTTGTCTTACGAAACAGAAACATTTTATTTTGACAGAATTAACTTTGTTACTACATGTCAATAGCAGTCATTAGAGTGTTAGTAGACTGTCTGCAACAATTTATTTTTTAGTTCTGACTGACTAGAAATGTCTTTGCAAGTTCATTTCAGCTTATTCTAGCAACCCTAACCGCCTACTACTAATACTCTGAAAGTTAGTTGACATAGTAGGATGTCTAAAGTGAACTATTGAAACAAAAGTGTAACCTACCGTCACGGGTGTGTGAAGACGAGACGAGGGCGAATCCAAATGCACACACAGTTTATTCACAAAAGGCAAAGTCCCAGATTCATTCCGAACCTTGAACAGGCAAGAGTGACATGGGAACATAATCCAAAACCACGCTGAGAAAATAAGAAAGTCCAAGCATACCCTGACCCAAAAACATGAACACCAACAGCGACTCATAAAATCTGAAAAGCAAGAGCTTAAATGCACAAGGCAAATGAGTAGATATTGGACATCTGAAACTATTTAAGGTGGCCATGGGGATTAATGTGACTACACACAAATGGAAACCAAACAGGAAAGGAACAGAGACACAATGGAAACTCAGAATGCGTTTCAACACAAGTCCTTAAACAAGACTACACAAAAGACCCGGATCGTGACACCTTCAAAGAAATATGAATATCCAGAATTCCTGCATTTCACAGTTACCCCTGTTCATGCCACATTTTAGTAGCTCAATGAAACTGCGATGATTCAAGTCTGATTTATTTATAGAACCCTTTCTGTTGCAATGTAGACCAAAGGGCTGTACAATTTAAATACATAATAATAGAAAAAAGAATTTTACAGGACAACAGAGAAATATAAAAGAAAATACAATTTCCCGTTTTAATAGTTAAAAGCCATAGAAAATATATGTTTTCAATCGAGATTTAAAAATATCAATGGAGGATACAAATCTGATGTCAGGGGGAAGGGCATTCCACAATTGTGGGCCTGCAACAGAATAACCCGATCGCCTTTGGTTTTCAGATGAGTTTTTGGTATTGCAAGTAAATAGCAAATCTTTGAGCTCTGCGAGAATTCATATGAATCAAATTTGTGATATTCTGGACCATGAACAGCTTTAGACGTAAAGCAACACCTCATACTGAATGCGACATTTAAGCGAAAGGCAATGCAGCATTTCCGAAACTGTAATATGCTATCTTTTCCTTGCGCTTGTGAGCCACATTCTGATTAAATTTCAAAATAAAAGATAAAAGATTGACTTACTCCCAAATAAAGTGCATTACAATAATCCAAATGAGAGGAAATGAATGCATGAATCGCAATCTCAAGATAAGCAACAGACGAAAACGATTTCATTTTTGCACTAGACCTCAACTGAAACAACTTTTAACCACACACTAAATCTGTTCAGCAAACGTTTAAGATGTCCAAAATTGGTCTGACTTGGCCCCAAAAATGATAACTTCAGATATAGTCGCATTTAGGTGGAGATGATTTTGCTCTAAGCAGCACTTCACCTCCTCAAGCAAAAATAAAGAAAACAAAATAGGGCCCAGGATGGAGCCCTGGGGAACTCCACAGTCAATATGAGCTATGGAGGAAGAAAATTAACCAATCCTCACTGAAAAGGATCTAACCTTTAAATAAGAGGAAAAAATGGTCCCCCTCAGACCTACAACATACTCTAAATGATCAAGATCTATTACATCAAAAGCTGCACTGAGGTTGAGCATAATTAAAGCTCCCTGACTGCTCGAGTCCCCAATAAGTAACAAATCATTGATAACCCGTAGCAAAGGCTGATTCAATGCTTTGTCCTGCTCTGAAACCGGACTGAAAAACATTGCCAGAGATGGGTTTTCTCGCAGTAAACGAGGAACATCGATGCCAGTGGTTTCATTCAGTCCCTTTTGGTGGTGATACTAGCGATTGGAGAATGTTCCTGCTTCCCTGAGACTGCAGATCTGGTGAGAGAAACTGCAGTGGAGAGAGACAGAATCAAAATGTATCAATGAGTCAAGACACGCACATGTGTCTCTCGGATTTTTTAGCAGCTCTGACAAGCTGTCAGTGCCCAAAAGAGAATGATCATCATATTACCAGTTAGTTGTTCAGTTTGGTTCTGTACTCTTATGCAGATTTACTTATGTAAATTACCTGAGAGCCCTCTGTGTACAGAACAGGATTGAGCTTGCAGTAGAGGAGTGACAACACAAGAAATATATACATAGATGCCTCATTAGCAGCTATTTCTATGTGCCGCTATACACAAGCCGTCCGCTATATTGAAATGGTCAAAGCCATTTGAGAGTGTAACACAGCTCGTAAGAACGGGAAGAAGGAGGCGGAAACTGGCAAACATTAAATATAACTTTAATAAACTTGAAATAAACAAACAACAAAACGAAAGTAAAATGTGTGGAACTGTGAGGAACTGCCGCCCACACAAACATAATAAAACACAACATAAAATCCAGGCCTGGTTCTCTCTCTCGTCCTTCACTGTCGTCGCTCCTCTTTTATGCTTCCGGAGCTCCTCCGTGAGAGACACGAGACCGGTGTAGCGCGCAGCTGATGCTCATTATCACTTTCCCTCACGGCTCTCGCCCACCCTGCTCGTCACATACCCCCATCGCCCCTTGCAGGCCAGGGGGGACCCAAGAGACCGCGCTCTACTCCCCCCGGGGGCCAATCTCGGCAGCTGCAGCACCTGGGGGTAAGGAGAGACGAGACGAGAGAAAAGGAGACGAAAGCACAAGGAGCGACAAAGACGAAAGAAAAAAATTAATGTCCCTCCTTACTCCCAGTTTTTGGCACCAATGTAACACAGTTTGCAAGTACGGGAACAACGAGGCGGGAACCGACGAACGTTAAACATAACTTTAATAAAGTAAAAATAAACAAACAACAAAACGAAAGTAAAATGGCAGCAGTTCCTCTCGGCGACTGCTGCCCACACAAACATAATAAAACACAACATAAAATCCAGGCCTGGTCCTCTCTCGTCCTTCACCATCGTCGCTCCTCTTTTATGCTTCCGGAGCTCCTGCGAGAGAGACACGAGACCGGTGCAGTGAGCAGGTGATGCTCATTACCACTCCTGCCACTGGTCTCTCGCCGTTCCCTCACGGCTCTCTCCCGCCCTGCTCGTCACAGAGAGCAAGTTGACTGCAGCCGGTGTCAGCTAGCACAACATTAAAAAGTTACCATAGTAAAAGCAAAAATATTAAAAAGTACCATAGTAAAAACATTAATACATATAAAAACACAAACCAACACATTCTCACCTGTGAAAGATTATCCCATTCCTTCGGGAATTTAAATCTCGTCGGTTTCACAACCAGAAGCTGCTCAATGTTGTGGCATCATTGAATTCTTACTGTGAGTGACGACACGCCGACTGTTCCAAGATGGTGGGCCTGGAGCGGTCAAATATCTTCGTATATATTATCTAGGTTGACAGACAGTTGTATTCCACTGCTTCTGCACGTGGCCTATGAGAACACAATGGACTTAAGGGAGCCAAAACATAATGCAAACTTATCAACTGGTTTCACTTTATAAAAACGAGTAATTCATATTTGATTTATTGTTTGATACATTTATTGATTTTTTTTTTTTTGAGGAAACAATGCTTTTCTTGCTTCCTCAGCAAAAACACTCATTATAAAATGTTGTGCTTGTTTTTTTAAGACAGATTTTATTTGTTTAATTGTTTTTATGACATTTAATGAGCCATTTAATGAGCACACTGAGCCAACGGCTTTCCCTCTAAAGAGTTTCCACGTACTAATGACTACTAATTTCATTGACTAACATAATTTAGCCAAAGCTAGATTCACTTTTACAATAGGTTCAGTTCCACTGCGGTATCCCGAAGTCAAGTTTTTTTGATCAGTGACAGTGGCGAAAGTTTCTTGTGGGGTTTGAACCTGCAACCTGTTAATATCTGTTAATAGTATCTGCTTTCTAATCTAATCTTATCTTATTTAATCTTATCTAATAATCAGCTCTGGAACACATTGCCTGAAATTACAGATTCGCCAAGAAATGTCTTCTGTTCTGATCCTCAAACAAGCCAGAAGTCTTGTGTTTTTAATCTAGAATTTATTGTTGCTATGTGTTACTTGTAGATGTTCAGATTTGCACTTAAATAATATATAAATGTACATAAATATTCATGTTGATGTTAATTTAATAGGTGGGAAACCAAGTGCTCATAAACGCTAATCTTGTTCAGATGTAGAAATTCTGAGTAGAATAATTCTGTTTCATATCCCCTAATAAAATCACAGGAATCAGAATTTCATGTTATTCTTCTGGGAATTAAGAAATTTTCTACCAAAAATGACAAAAAAACATAATTCTTGCTTATTGGCAAGTGTCTCTTTTCATAGTTAAATAATTGCGCTGCATAATCTGACTCTTTAAACACAAAAATGTTCGTCAACTAGCTTTTTTTTCCAATGACTAAGATGAGACATCACCGTTTGACAGGCTATAACGATAACTGTGAGTATATCAAGATGCAATATCATTGATGAAAAAACATAAGACTAAAATGTAACTTTACCAAAATCTCTCTTCAATTTTGTTAGAAAAAAAAGAGAATAGACAATATATTACAGATTGCTGTAGAAGCCTCTACTATGAGCGTTCATGTTTGCGGTTGCCAGATGTCGAAATTCATCAACTCCTCTCGGGCAGCTATTTCAGTCATGCAAGTGCAGCTCTCTCTATATAAAGTCTTAAATCTCCAAATCAGAGCTTTTCTAATACATTTTCTACCCGGTGTTTTAGTTGATCTTTGCACTTTGGGCCTTTTCTACCTAAATAATTTGGCAACCACAGGCACACGCTCGCTCTACACTGGAAGCACCGCCTTTTTAAAATTGTCCTCTAAAACCAAGAAACAAGGCTTTGGGGAAAAAATAAAAAGAAAGTACTGCATATCTGTCGTAAAGTCTTTTGAGGAAGTAGATTTTTATTATTATTATTATTATTTTCCGTGTTTATATTGGCATAAAACCTCTATTCAACTGCATAAGTTTACTTCGGCCAATCAGCCATGTCCGTGAGAACAGTGAATCTGATTGTGATTTTCATGGTAGGTTCATATGGATTTGCATACCGTGCATTAATGTTAGTTAGTTTCTAACTAAATTGGAAAAAAAAAATCTGAAGTTTAATCATTTAATGTCTAAGTGTGGATTATGTGGTGGATGGATGGATACATTTGACAAATAGCTGCGATTGATGTGAATGGGAATAACGGATTGATCCAGGGAGACTAGACCTTTTTGCATCCCACACAGAAGCAATGAGAGGACATGCGACCTTGGCTGATTGTTAAAACGTGCACTGCAATTTCCAGATGAAATGAACACTAGTGCAATTATGATTACAGGTGCCGATTAATTGAGAAATTTTTGTGTGGTCCATTGTATGATACTAAAAAAAAAGACACTTATCATAATGCATGATTTAATACATTTTGACGTGAACATCACATCATCCGCTGCATACGTTTGGCTTTTCTTATGTCGATCATGTACATCATTGCGTTTGCGATGTTAAGCGCTCGTTTAGGAACGAGCTAAAATGACATGGTCGTTTTTATCCCAAGATTGCTTTTGTTCAGAGAACCGGTTAAGTTTAATGTCGGTGGTACGCTATTTTACAAACACTAACATTAACCTTTTAGCATCACTCACCGACATTTCATTACTGAACTTCTGCAATATGTAGGCCACAGCAAGCATGTAATAAAACATTTCACTTTGAAAGTGTTGTGAGACATGCAAGATGCAATGAAATGTCACCACAAATGAACCTGAGTTGAATATTACATAAAAAAATAATAAAATAAACATGGAAACAGTACTGAACAAAGAACGGTTATTAAACAGTGATATCTGTCTACTTTAAAAAGTCACTCTTACATGAAACACACCATTACATTTTATGTAATATCAGTCAAATCAGTGCATTTACTTTCTCCTCTCATATTTTTAAATCTGGTCGATTGTGTTCGTCTGAAAGAAGATCGTCAGATACACCTAGGATGGTTTGAGGGTGAGTAAATCATGGGATAATTTTCATTTTTGGGGGAACTATCCCTTTAATAATAAACTGTCAGGTGTCAGACTAACTCTCTCTTTACTGGTTTGATTCCATTATAAACTGCAGTGTGGCAGGATTATTAATGTAAATATCACAGACCATCTTACTGGCAAGATTCTTTAAACATAATGTACTTGGGTATATAATAAATCCAATGCAAATATCATATCTACCAGACATCGCTGGTTAATAAAACTATGTTTGTGTACATACCACTTTTTTTTCTCATATTTCTTTGAACCGGTAATGAGTGTTTCTCCAATGATCAAAGACACCATGAAATGACAAACACGTGTTTAGTGCGTTCAGGTATTTCCTTTTTGTGGGATAACATGTCCTTTTTAAACAGCTAATATCCTCTGGTTCACCTCACACCAAAACCATGACGATGTTCTGAATAGTGTAGTCTAGGGTGTATTCTGTGCTCAGCATGCAGATTTTCTTCATGTGTGGATGACTTCATATATTTGCCAACAAAAAACAACAACAAAAACACCCTGCACTTGATACTAAAGGTTACTGGATAAGCCAGAAATAACAGTCGTGATTATATTATTATATTATTCAAATATAAATTCAGTTAGCGGTCATAAAGTTAGAGATAAGATTCAAGAAGCTGAATTACCCATTTCTTGATAACTGTTTAATGCCACCGACAAAATAATCAGGGATGCAAACTCAACTTCAGTCTGATTATGCCATTTTGAATAGGCCTAGTAGTCATAGTTTACACTATTCATGTAATAATTAGTAGTACAGCCAATGTCAATGTGAGGAAACAATAATGAAGCTGTTTTCAGCATAAGATTATTAATAAATGCACATATTGTGAGTTAATTTAAGAAACTTGGCAGCATTCACTAAATTAACTTCTATAAGAAATTGATTCATAAAACATAAATATGGATTGTTGTTTATTTTGTGCATTGTCCCAGTCAAAGCTCAGCTTTTGGAGGGAAGAGACCAACATAAGAGATTTTAAAGCTATTATTGTTCAATATTTTGGCCTTCAAACGTCTTAAAATGCATATGTATATCAGAGAAATGTGAATTTTAAGAAGTTCACTCCTGAATGAATTTAGACATTTACCGTCACCTACTGGCAGTTTTAGTTTCTTATTTAGAGTGTAATTTTATTTAAAAACATCATATTTCCATATTAATAGTAAAAATAAAGACAGTTCACACAAAAAAATTAAAATTCACTCATCAAAAGTTTGTGTAATAAATTCCATATTGAAGCAAATAACAAAAAAAATTCTTTCTGAATCTACTTTTTGATTATTTACACAATAATGACTTTAAATTATCTATTGGGGATAATTTCTCAGCCAGATTTGATGTTAATCACCACATCATGGAATTAGATATATATATATATATATATATATATATATATATATATATATATATATATATAAAACCAAGCATTTCATTCTGAATATGACAATAGTCAATAGCTTGTATTATGTGTGGCAGGTGGTATTAGGAGAATATTTTCGCTGTAGAGAGACTTTTTTTCCCCAGAGAAAAACGAAAGGTTTTTGGGCTTTACAAACAAGGTAAGTCATCAATATTTCAATCATCAATCCATTTTCCTGGGAAATGAAATGTGAATGAAATGCATATCTGTATATCTTGTAGCATACAGATGTTAGACCTCAGATCTCAAAACTAAAAGCAAGTTTTGTTTCATGGACACTTGCTTGATATTCAGGAGTGTTTTTGATATGCCGTTGTATGTGAACTGAGCTGAGCCGGACGATTACGTCACTGTTTTCTCCAGTGCTGATATACATAAATTAACTAGACTAATAACTATTGATCTTTGCAACGGAATGAATCAATAATATACAGAACAATGACACCATTTTCTTTGGGAGCTGCTGTGCAGCCAAAAATGATTTGCCAATTATTAATGTAAAGCTGCTTTGCCACAATTTCCATTGTAAAAGCGCCATATAAGTAAAGGTGACTTGACTTGTTTCATGTGGTCTTGGGGTAAAAAAAAACAAAAAAAAAACATGCACAAAATACTCAGTTAATATCCTGCTGAAATGACGCCAGTCTTGAGCCTGGTAGAAATCTGCCATCTGCTTTCATCAGCATGATGGTTAGTGAGCAGCACCAAATGGATCTCACTGCTTGACTGTTCTAATGTTAATGCTGTGCCATTACAGTTTAAGACACTGGAGCATATTTATGGAGATGAGAGGGGTGGAAGTGAATTAAAACATGGTGAATACAGATTATAGCTTCTCTAACATCAGATTGAACTCTGTTAACACAGTAGATTCAGGGCCGGAGTTTCTTCAGAAGGTACATTTTTATTTAAATTAATACCACACTGGTGCCATTTTTTTTTTTTTTTTCAAATATTGTTTTAAGGATTTTTGCCTTTTAGTGACATTACTGACCAGAGAGGAATGGGGAGATTTGTAATTTCTTCAGGTGCTCCTTCCATGATACATATAACTGATCATTACCTGATCTTTTGCAGGGCTGAGGAGGAACGAAATACATGTACATGCGTATTTAAATTTAAATTTGAGTATTATACTACGGATACATTTTTTAAATGGGTGATAAGCAACTTACAGCGACATCCGAAAAGCATTTTGGATTAATGTAAACTGTGACGGGGAATTGGTGATTCTCCGACTCGGACAGTTCTGCTCATACGTTTCATACTCCTTGCAGAATATGCAACATTGTTTTAACAAAGTAACAGGGATCATAAAAATGCTTACATATACTCCACAAGACAAAATGACTGAATTTATAAAAATCGCCCCATTCAAAAATGTACTTACCCTTGAATCTTAACTGTCTGTCGTTACCTGAATGATCCTCGACTGTTTTCAGGTAATTGCGACTCGTCATACAATTGACAATTATACGTTTGCATCTCACAATTCCGACTTATTTTTTCTCAGAATCGGGAGATTTAAACTAGTGATGATAACTTGCAAAACTCTTCTCAAAATTGACCCAAAATCTGACCAATCATAACCCTGAATGCTCCATTTTGTCATCAAAGCGGTCAGGGGAGTTAGTAGATTAACGTTGGTGAACTTGAATCACGTCTTGAAACAACATTCCTTCTGATGTTCATTCATGTTTATTTGATGCTATAAATGAACTAGTATGAAGAGATGATCGCTTCACGAGGAGCTACAGCGATCTGTCACCACACATTAAACACACACTAGACGCTATTTATTGACTAAACTGCTTTAAAAATTTTAAATATGAAACTGTTTCATACGTTGTCAGTGTCCTCTTTGCTCCAGGATGTATTTTTCACTTCGTGAGAACATGATGTGTGGCACGAGAGCGTAGGACTTGTCGGACATAACAACAGTAAGGGTCTTTGTGAGTTTCTCACAATTGCAACAAAGTCAGAATTATGAAAGTATAATATCTAAAGTAGTTTAACAGTACCCTATCCAGCCCTGATCATTAGCTACTAATGCAGTGCATTTTTGTTTTAATTTAACTATAGGAAAACACACCTTTAACACACTTAATATTAAGGTATTTGCATATCTTTGACATAATTTGAAGTACCTCCACAGAGGAATGTGTCAGATGCTAAAAATGTTCCTTTAAAAGTTCTTTGCCCAAACATGGTTTAGATGTTTTTCCCTTCATTATCAGAATTTGAACGGTTTTGCAGATATTTTCCAAAGCCTTGCCAAATGTGTGTGCATTTGTGTGTTTATTTTTGCCAAAGGTTTGCTGCTGGTTATTAGATCCACTGAAGACCTGCAAACATTTACGGAAACCTGACATATTTAAAAAAAATGCCACAAAACTAAATTCGCATCAAATGAACCGTTTTCTATAGATCCAGCCCTGGTTGAGAAACACATTAAATATGTTCTTCCTGTGCTGGGTATTTCTTTATCTTGGTGTGTGTACATTTTGTGTATGAAGTTATTATAAGCAGCACAGGGTCATAATTCACCCAGACAATCACATTTCTACTTCCCTTTTTTCATATGACTGGAATTTAATACAGCGCTCCTCATTTTCCCCAGTAAAGTGAAAGTAGGGACTGCATTTCTAAATGACAGTAGTTCTCCTGTTAAAGGAATACCAGCCTCAGACATGACCATTAATTCAGACATTTTACACAAGTCTGGTAATGTATGAGCTCTGTTCCCCCACCGCAGTAACAAGACACTCTGGCCGTCTTTTATCTCTATCAGCTGCCGTGATAAATAGACAGTGTGTAGGAAGCTAGTGGAAAGCGAGAATGAGGCATTGCTTTTTCATGATCTCACTCAGCATACTGAAAATTGCCCTGGATGTGGTGGCATCTGCAGTCTGAGGGAAGGAAACATGCTGCTGAGACCAGCTTCAAGATGAACATGAAAGTAAATGAGAATAAAAAAGGAAAAGACGCAAGCCGGTGTTCTTAATGTCTTATGAGGCAATGCTCGTGCCGTCAATAACTGTCAATGGCAATACGAAATTGTATGAGAGTAAAAAAGCAATATACAAAACGAAAGCTATGAGAGCGTGGAGTGGGTTATATCGTTTGCAGGGAGCGGCCGGTCGCTTTTGACAATCCTTGCTTCCCTGGTAACAGCGATTTCTCTGATGGGCGATGCTCTCTTCAGGACTGTAGTGCTTTAGGGTGCGTTCACACTTGTAGTTCGGTTTGTTTGGTCCGGACCAAAAAACAAAAACAAAACATATAGTCCTGGTCCTCTTAGCGTTCACACTGGCATTTTTAACAGCGAACCTTAAGTTACCGAACCAAAGGCGTAGGGATACGGTCACGACCTGATTGGTCGTCTTTTATGACGTATATTTGGTGACGGATCTCGCTTACGAACATTCAAAACAACGCTGTGTTCTGGATTAAACGCCATCATTTTATGTGTGTACATGTGCTTTATTTTTACCAGCTGAGAACTCACGAAGAGCTCATAAAATGTTCAAAACATTCAAAACAGCTCCAGGATTTCCTCCGTTGAACACAGAAACAGAAACTTCACCTCCTCGTTGCTCCACGTTTGCCCTCGACTCATTTTGGATACGCCGTTCTTCCCGCGTCGTCAAATCAGCTGACTCGTAGCGTTGCATCTTGTGACATCACGTCCTGTTTTTGGTTGGTTTACATGTCTTTGGTCCGTGTCGCGTTCATATATCAATCGAACCGCACCAGAGTTCGTTTGGAAGCGGACCGAGACCCATCTTTTTAGCGTCTCGGTCCGCACCAGGGTTCGGATGGCAGCGTTCACAGATGTTCAAATAAACCGCACTAACTGAGCAATCGCACCAGGGTTCGTTTTAATCGAACCAAACATGACAAGTGTGAACACACCCTTAGTTGGAATTATAAAAAGTCGCTCGGTTGAGAATGTCTCGTGTGTTAACCGGGAACATACTCTGGGTTGGCTGAACTTAATCCCTGAAGTGTTTTTGGAACCAGCATACCTCGAGTAAGCAAACAGGGTATAGAGAGTTCAGGGTATATGTGATGGTAAGTTAAACCTGCTTTCTGGAACACCCCCCTGTTTGAAACACAAAATAAATAAAGAGGACTTGACAACAGCAACATGGAAAGTGTTTCGCTTCCACCTCAATAGTGTTTTGCAGTACAAAATGAACACAGTAAGTATATTGTGCTTTCTTATGCAAGTAGCTAAAGACACCTAATATAAACTGTGGTTGGGTATGGATTTTAATGATTCCGATTCCTAATTTTGGATTCCAATAAGGGAAAAAAAAAAAAAAAAAAAAAAAATAAAAAAAAAAAAAAAAATATATATATATATATATATATATATATATATATATATATATATATATATATATATATATAATTTTATCTTCAAACATTTTATTGTAGCTGAATACCATGAAGAATTATCAACAGCCAAAAAAAACTCTTGCACAATGAACATTTAAAAATACTACAGTAAAAACAACTAGCCCAACTAATACAATCTTCAAGCATTATTAAAGGCAAGTAAACACTTATAAATACATGATTTTCAGGTATTCAGGTTTAGAAAGTACTCAAATGTAAAAACAATGCACTTTATGAATAGAATATACATTACAATTATAGTTACCCAAGTTATTCGGTCAAGAACAGAGTGAATTTTTCTTGTTTGATTAACGTTATTATAGTTCTGTCTTGACAGCTCTTGGGATATTGCTGTGATAATGGAGATTGGCATAGTAATGTATATGACAATGTTAATGTACAGTATCTCTTATGTTGGGTAGTGTTGGTCTTATGTTGGGTCACCTAATGGTGAGGGAGTCGGGCTTGTAACCTGAAGGTTGCTGGTTCGATTCCCACGCCGGCAGGAATTGAAGGTGGGGATTGTGAATGAACAGCACTCTCTCCACCTTCAATACCATGACTAAAGTGACCTTGAACAAGACACCTAACCCCTAATTGCTCCCCTTGTAAGTCGCTTTGGATAAAATGAATGAATGTAAATGTATCTGGTCTTGTGCGGTCATTACATTTGCATTGCTGTGAGCATGTAAGACATGCTGCTGCACATTTAACATGCATAAGCAGTAAAAAGAGAAAAGGGCAGAACCTTCGTCGACACAAACTTCTAACAGATCATTGCAGTGTACAGAAAATGCCAATAAGCTGTGGTGCAACAGCTAAGAAGACTATTGATATACATTGCAAAGCACTTTCCACCTACTCAGTACAGTACTATACATGTGCTTTTGAGTGAGAAACAAGCTGCTGTATCGACAGATATGCATAAATCTGCCCCAAAACAAGACAGGACTAAAATGCATGCTGTGTGTTCTCGTGAGCAAGATATAAAAGAACCAAGAACCACTGGAGCAAGTATCATGAATTAGTCATTTGATAATGATAACATAACCCTCATGGGTTTTTTGATAATTAAACCATTAGGAGTGATAATGAATGCACCAGCATGTTAGCATAGCTAAGAAAACTTAACCCTTGAATAAACAATGGCATTTTATGCAGATGAACATGTGAATGTTATTTACTTTTTATTCTAATCCGTGCTTAGACAGCTCACTCACAGAAATACACCAATAACCATTTGCTGCTGCTTAGACAAAACTGTTTAAAACAGCTTATGTTTGAATTCCACCAGATTATAAAACAAATATTACCTGAATTGACGGTTCTTTGAATGTGACTTTGTTGAGTAATATTTATTTTATTTATTCATTTGACAGATGTTTTTATCGAAAGCGACTTACAAGGTATGGGAATCGAACCAACAACCTTCAGGTTACAAGCCCGACTCCCTCACCATTAGGCCATGACTACCCTAATAATACCGTGAAACATGACGGACGCCAATTAAGCACAGTGCTTATATCACTTTAACTTCATATCCGTGCTAAACAGTGTATAAAATAGCTCCATTTAGCAAGATAAAAGCACATATGTAGAAAAAGATCATTTTTACTTATCTTAGATGTTGATTCTGATGCCTTCTGAAAGAGTGATGCAGACTGCTATAGCAAACAATGCCAAATATTTGAATGTTTGAGCTGCAAGCTCATTGGCTGCTGATGCAACAGTGTAAATAATGGTGCAATCGCTTCCAAATGGGTTAAAGACCCATCAGCCTGCATCGTCAGAGCTTCAAGACAGAACTAGGTAAAGATGGCAGCGAGAATATTAGGCTGCTGTCACTTTAAGAGCTGAACGGACACAATAGGCTTCAATTAAGGCTGTGTTTACAAGGATAGTTTGACATTTGTTTGAATTTGTTGTTTCAAGTGCAAAAAGAGGCTGAAGAGATCTCAGTTCAGTTTCACACTATTCAGTATGAGAGGTGGCTTTCTGTGCGCACGTTTTGGATGTGCAGAGTCTTCTTCAGCTTGAATAATTTCAAGTCATGTTAAAATGCACTCGAAAGAATCGATAAGAGGAACTAAAATTTGAATTTTATGACAAATATCCAATGCAATTCGATTTTCGATTCCCAACCCTATCTGTGACTGTTTTCTTCTCTCTGTATAAAGCCAACTTATATAGCTAAGTATGATTGTTTATTACAGATTTAAACAATTGTCCCTCAAAAATTGCTAGTAAATTTCTCAAATAATTACAAAGAAAAGTGCATCTTTGAATTAAACGTAATTTTTAAATAGAAAGACGGAAATAGTATTATTTACACCTTCAAACAATCTTTTTTTTTTTCTTTAAAAGTATTGCAGTTTATTGTTTGCATTTAGTATTGTCAGAGCAGATCTGCGACCCACTAATGGGTTGTGAAGCACCTGTTAAAAAACACTGCGTTTAATATATGCAGCTCCTGCAGCCTGTCTCTTTCTCTCAGCTCTGTCTGCTTATTCTGAGAGCTCAACCTACCACAGATGTGTTTATTTGTCTTTGAGTTCCTAAACACATTCGCATACAAATAAGCCCTTTCTTTTGCTTTTTTCCTGTAGTTTTTTTCTTCATATCACTATTGCCGACAGAGCAATAGATTAACAAGCCTGAAATCTCAGGAGTAAATTCTGTGTCAACTCACTGTGGCTGAAGCTCTGTGAGAACAGCACGCTAACAAGGTGGATTCAGCCTGAACGAGGAGAGGTGGGAGGGAAGAAAAGAAACTCTTGGCTCCATCGTCTTCTAATATTTATGAATTGCGTCTTTGTTGTTGTGGAGCTGATAGGCGAGCCACATCCATCCCTGGAGCTTGAAGGTATTTGAATGCTGAAAAATGCATGAGTCTCTTTATCGATGGAAGTACTGATTCGAATGTGATAGATCATCAGTGAGAGAGCAGGAATGACGTGTGTGAAGCAAATTTAAGCTGCTGGGAGAGTATTTGGTGTCATTTGCGGTGTTCAGTGACTTGATTCGAATTGTTCCCACCATGGAGACTGCATCACCGCGGGGGTTTGAGAACGACATACACAATTAGAATTGATGAATTAGCATATTAAAATCACTCTAATAGATCCATTCACATTCACACACAGCATTACTATGCTTAAAAAAAAATTCAGAAAACGAACTTGTCAACTCAACGGCTAAATGCGCTTAATTCAAAACTACAAAGTCACATAATTTGGTTACTGTAACACAGTTCGTAAGAAGGAGGCGGGAACTGGCAGATGTTCAACGTAACTTTAATATCAAAATAAACAAACAACAAAAATGGCGGCAGTTCCTCACGGCGACTGCCGCCCACACAAACATAATAAAACACAACATAAAATGCAGGCCTGGTCCTCTCTCGTCCTTCACTATCGTCAATCCTCTTTTATGCTTCCGGAGCTCCTCCGTGAACTCAAAAAAATGATTTTTTGATGCTGTTCAGTTTATTTAAACAACTTATTTTGATTCAACACAATTATATTAGGTTTCTGGATCAAACGTGATTGCTTCATGTTAAATTGACTTGAAACGATTAATTTTGGCCTTAACTTGATGATTTCATGTTAAAATAACATGTTTCAATCAAGTAAACCCAACCAGGACTCAATCAAACAAGACTTTCACTTCCCATCATGCTTTGCAACGCAGCTGAACTGGGAGAGTAAATGTTAAAATAAAATGTTATTTTAAGCAGTTTTTAGCAAGATGAGAAAATGGAGATACTTTTTAATGTTTACTGCTCTATTATGTTGATATTTAAAAGTTTCTGTTATGTTAATAGTTTTGGGGTTACCATTGTGGTGAAGTGTTGAGCTTGTGGTTAGACTGAGGGTGGCTGCATACATTTAATCTATGTCGCATTCAATAAGCTATAATTCTGCTAATGGCAGTGATGAGTAATTATTTACTTGATCATTGCTTGACGGCAATAAATGTTATACCTAGCATGCAAACAAGTGTTACACTGGCCATTTTATTAAAAGCACAGAAAACTCACGCAAGTCTGCACAAGGGCACCAATCTGAATAGCAACAGTACTGGCTAGATCAACAAGAGTGAATCATGTTCAGGAAACGTTCACAGAATACATCAAATAAAATTGGTACGATTCATTAAATTAGGATGAATTTTACTCATCAGTACAATTAACCTAGTTTAAGTTATGTTTAATTAGTTCAAATGCGTGGAAATAGGTGTCATAATTGAATTAAGTTAGACCAACAAGTTTTTTTTTTGAGTGTGAGAGACACGAGACCGGTGTAGCGCGCAGCTGACGCTCATCATCACTCGCGTCACCAGCCTCGCACCGTTCCCTCACAGCTCTCGCCCGCCCTGCTCGTCACAATAACACACTAATTTGAAACAAAAGATTCGTAAAGCCTCATAAAGTGTTTTGAAATCGCCCATCACTAGATATTGTTGAATAAAGTTGTTATTTTGGGTTTTTTTTGGCGCACTTTATAATATTAAGGTTGAACCACTGTAGTCACGTCACCTGTTTTAAATATGTTTTAGTGTCTTTCTGGAAAGTGTTCATTATCTTGCTGTCAATAGAGACTCACTGAACCATCAGATTTCATAAATAAAATCTTAATTTTCGTTCTGAAGATGAACAGAGGTCTTACGGGTGTAGAACCACATGAGGGAGAGGAATTAATGACAAAAGTTTCATTTTTGGGTGAACTAACCGTTTAATACATTGAATGCGATTGGTTTAATCAACAGGAACTCTGAATATTATGTTAACTGAATTACATGAATTATCTCAGTTGATTTGACCAAAGAAAAAATGTTGTGACAACATATGATGATTTTTTTTTTACAGCGCATGTGTTTTGTGTTTATTCTTAAACCTTCAGCTCACAAATCTATATTTTATAACAGTTCAGCTCTTTTCATAAAAACGCAATGTTATATTGTGTCATATTTATCAAAATAAATGCATAACAAAACACTTAGTTGGTATTTAAATAGTATAGGCTTATGGTGAGTTATGCTATATTAAGCAATGCATAAAGAATTAAACCTCTGAAACACCTTTGTATTTGACAAATACTGCATTTAATTCACTTCATCTGTGATAGAGATTTGCATCCCGCCCGTGTTTTAAATGATAAGCCATATTTCAGGTCGATTGATGATAGGCGAACGTTTGGATTTCCTGCCCGACATACTGTAATTACCACAACGACCCGCCATTAACGATCTGTCCATCACAGACTGTGTGACTTCACCACTTCCTGTGGAGTTTTTCTTCTTCTTTCCCTGCGACTAACCCACTGATACAATTTTGGTTGACTCAGCCTCTTCTCGTCAACTAACGTTCAGTCCACTATTAGTAGTTAAGCAGTGACTTACAACGTTGGATGGGAAACGGACTCCAGTTTGAATGTAGAACAGATGGTTTTGTGAACCAGATCAATCAATTATTGAAAGGATGCAGTCAAACACAGTAATTATTTAAATGTTGGTTGGTTTCGCCACACATCGCATCATCAGGCTTCAGATTACTTGCAATACAAAGCAAGAATTGCAAAAGAAAGTCTTCACAATATCATATTAGTCTTATTGCTACCTGATCTCAGGCTAATATAAGTCCAAAATAATGCGGTTAATTCAGTCATAATAAATAATATTTTTTTGTCTTATAGTGTGTTGCCACAAGAAGCATTGATTCACCCTTTCTCAGTATGACTTTTAGCGTTTCCCATCCATTAAAGTAACAGTCTACTCATGGAAATGATCTATGGCCAGATTTCATTCTGAGACACACAGCCTCTCTGTTTTAGTACCATCATAATATGCAGGAAGAGCCAGACTTGTCAGTCCAGCCATGGTTGACTGACTGCTGCTTAGCAACAGTATTGATGGACATCATGTTCTCTGTCTGTTTTTCCCCTTCCTTTTTTTCAGGTCTTGCATAATTTGTCATCTTGGATTTTTCAAGAAAGCCTGAAGCCATGCAGTACCTCTGTAAGATTAACCTACTTGATCTCACGCACAGAAACAAACAAAAAAAAAAAACAGCACTTTAGAAATGTTCAATGTATTTGACAGTAGTTGCCGTTTGCAGCTTTTACATATACCAACTTTTTTTAAGAAAAGTACAAATTAAAGGAGTCATGAAATTGTGGTGGAAATTCACCTATAAGATTCAAATCAGGCCACTCAATTGTAAAATTATCAAACCAAATTTATTTCTGAAAATCGAAATTCAGGGTAGTCTCTCTTACAGCCAAAGCATACCTCAGAGAGCTACAAAGTGAACTCCAGACAAAACAGAATATTTATTTAGTCAAACCATACACATTAATTCTTTTTCTAACAAAGACCCTCAAAATTGATTGGATAACCAATAAGTAAATTATCATAACTACTTCCCTTTACCATATAAGTACAACTTCCAATCCATCGACATTCCATACTAGTTATCCGCTTAAAGTATGTAAATAATTATTAGTTAAAGGCACCTAAACCCCTAACTTCTTCCCAGCTAACTGACCTTAAAGAAGAGAAAAGTCATTATCCTTAAGTCATTGTTCGGAGAAACTATTTGCTAACCTTGCAACATATAAGGTACATGGTAACCCATTTACTTCACCATTAAACTAACAGACAACACACCGGTCAGGATCTGACCCCTACATATGTGGGTTAACCTCCACTGGGTAAAAATCTTCAGCAAACTTTCTTTAACCTTCAATTCATCTCCTCACATTCTTAAACCATCAACACTCTTTTGAAAACATCAACAAAAAAACAAAAAATCTGATACATGCTAGTGGTTACACACATGTATCTATATGTCACCAATCAAATTTCATTTTTCTCATGATTTAAAGATTTATGAAACCCATATAAGATTAACAAAGATTAATCATGTATAAACAACAACATTGATTAGATACGCAGAAAAGAATATTTCTCTTGCAAAATAGAGAATCGAAATGTTCTTGATATTCACACATTTATGACGTTGTGTGTTCAGAGCGACTCATGTCTGTCCATCATTCACAGAGCGATACTGCTGCTGGATAAAGATGATGAACAAGACTGTCAAACTTCAGTGGATGTAAAGAAACTGCACATCCAAAAACTTTCCATATCCTTCCTAAAGACACGTAATGATGTGCCTGACTGAAAGATAAAGTTTGTGTTTGTTCTTCACATTTCACAACAGACTGTGTTGTGAATACTCAATATGTCGTCGGTTTTTCAAAATGTCTTTTATAGAAAGATGCGGCAGTGCTTGGTTTTTCTCATTGAAAATTGTTAAAGTTCAACAACTTGTCATTGTCTAAGAATGAACCATATACCAGAATAACAGTTTGTTTTACAAAAAAAATTATATTTAAAGGGATTGTTCACCCAAAAATGAAAATTATCCCATAATTTACTCACCATCAAGCCATCCTAGGCTTATATGAGTATCTTCTTTCAGACAAACACAATCGGATATATATATTTGAGAATATCCTCAGTCCTCCAAGGTTTATAATGGTTGTGAATAGAGACCAAAACAAAACAAAGAGAGCATCGTTTCATAAAAAAAGTAATCCATACAGATCCAGCGGGTTAATAAAGGACTTTTGAAGTGATGGGATATCCATATTTAAAACTTTATATATTCTACCGTATACTACCGTACTCAACTTGTGCCAAATGAGTAACCCGTGACAGGATGTTGGAGTATCGTAAGCTTAGGACTTATAGGACTGTGCGACAAACTCAAGCTCCTCTGACATTTCTCTTTAAAATTTCTTGTTTTAGACTTCTAATTCGTGACTTCTGGCATACTTTTATGCGGATGATTTTCATTTATGGGTGAACTATCCCTTTAAAACTTCTTGAGGTAGTCATGTAAACACTGGAAAAAGCATAGTATGTATTTGTTGTGGTACGTGTCCAGGGAAGAAGCACACGACAAGGATATATACCTTTTACTGGATAAGCAGGAGAACAACTACACACAACATATCAAAACGGCATCAACACTCGAGAAATTTAGAGCTTAAATAACCTGAACACAATGAGATCGAACAAGACTTATTAATAACACACACACGACATGAATGAACTAATAAAGACACTAAATCAACGACCAAGGGTGGAGGGAAAACCAAACACAGAACGCATGTGATAACGGAAAACAAAGTCCATGACACACAGACAGGAATGTTTATAATATTATTAAGAAGATACATTTCTAATTTTAAACATCATTCAGCTCTTTAACAAGGGATGCTACTTGTACTTAGTTTAAATAGACAAAAATATGAACAAAATAAAATTTGGAGTGTCTATTTACACTAAATGTGTCTATTTACACTAAACAGCAGAACTGGCTTTTAACACAATCTATGCAGGTTCGAATCCGCCTTTTGCTGAGCTCGCATTGATAAAATATTAATAAAAATTAAAATAATGTTCTAAAAGTTGATAAACTGCGAATAAGTGTAATATTTAAAGTGTTTATTGGGTAGGGTTCAGGGGAGGTGAATGGAGGGTTTTTATATATATATATATATATATATATATATATATATATATATATATATATATACATATATACAGTGGGTACAGAAAGTATTCAGACCCCCTTAAATTTTTCACTCTTTGTTATATAATCATTTAAGTTAATTTTTTTTCCTCAATAATGTACACACAGCACCCCATATTGATAGAAAAACACAGACTTCTTGACATTTTTGCAAATTTAAAAGAAAAACTGAAATATCAAATCCTCACCTTAAAACCTGGGAAAGGACAGTTCTAACTGCTATATTTAAAGTAACAGTTTGTAATGAAGAGACAGACTCAGACAGACAGACAAAATTACACACAAACACAAAAAAAATACATTTTTCACCCTGAAGATCTGCTTGCTGGCTGTGCTTCTCCTCGGTGGCTTTTATCTCACATGCTTTTTGAATAGTGGCTCTTTTCTGACATACTCAATATTTTCCACCCTGGCTTCATGGTGTGCGCATTCTAGGTGACACAGGAAGCTGGCAGTTTCAAAACCTAGTCCAACTTCAAAACAGCTCTTTCATTTCAGGTAAAAGGTTCATCAAAGATTTACCTCCACTCTCTCTGCACTTGATTATAATCTCTGCGAAGACCAACAAAATGTTTAATAATGAAATGTTATTACTTAAGCACCTACATCTTCATCACAAGTCCCAGGTGATGAAAACAGCCTAATATGTTACTAGTTTCCAGCTACCCTTCCCTTCCAAGAACATCAAGCCCAGACATTGCCTTCAGAAAGCAAGAAGTGCCATCATGGACTGTTTTCCCCTCTCCCATCTATAACACCCCGGGAGTCTCTGTTTTCTCTGTTATGGTCTCTTTGTTGTCTCCAGTGTAGCCTACAGCTGAAGGGTTTGATTAAATTTGATTTTTTTTTTTGCTGCATTCCTTGTTTCATGGTCATCTTAATCCAAATATACTTAATTGTAAAATAGGTTATTGTTCATCAAACAATGCTCAGGTAGGCCGTGGCCATTTAAACGATGCCCAATTGGCACTAAGGGGCCTAAAGTGTGCCAAGAAAACAACCCCCACACCATTACACCACCACCACCAGCCTGCACAGTGGTAACAAGGCATGATGGATCCATGTTCTCATTCTGTTTACGCCAAATTCTGACTCTACCATCTGAATGTCTCAACAGAAATCCAGACTCATCAGACCAGGCAACATTTTTCCAGTCTTCAACTGTCCAATTTTGGTGAGCTTGTGCAAATCGTAGCCTCTTTTTCCTATTTGTAGTGGAGATGAGTGGTACCCGGTGGGGTCTTCTGCTGTTGTAGCCCATCCGCCTCAAGGTTGTGCGTGTTGTGGCTTCACAAATGCTTTGCTGCAGACCTCGGTTGTAACGAGTGGTTATTTCAGTCAAAGTTGCTCTTCTATCAGCTTGAATCAGTCGGCCCATTCTCCTCTGACCTCTAGCATCAACAAGGCATTTTCTCCCACAGGACTGCCGCATACTGGATGTTTTTCCCTTTTCACACCATTCTTTGTAAACCCTAGAAAAGGTTGTGCCGTGAAAATCCCAGTAACTGAGCAGATTGTGACATACTCAGACCGGCCCGTCTGGCACCAACAACCATGCCACGCTCAAAATTGCTTAAATCACCTTTCTTTCCCATTCTGACATTCAGTTTGGAGTTCAGGAGATTGTCTTGACCAGGACCACACCCCTAAATGCATTGAAGCAACTGCCATGTGATTGGTTGATTAGATAATTGCATTAATGAGAAATTGAACAGGTGTTCCTAATAATCCTTTAGGTGAGTGTAGGTCGTGAGTGAGTGACCGGTAAATGGAGAGCTTTGCCTTGCAGCTCAGCTCCTTCTTCACCACGAGAGACCGGTACCGCATCACAGATCCATCTGTCAACCTCACGCTCCTTCCTTCCCTCACTCGTGAACAAGACCCCAAGATACTTGAGGCAGGAGCTCTCCACAAACCCGAATAGGGCAAGCCACCCTTTTCCGACTGAGAACCATGGTCATTTCTTTCTTCTTCTGACCATTTTTAGATGCAGAGGAAAAGATATGAAGCTATTTAAAATGTCTAGACTAACACAAACTGCATCTGTGGGTGTTCCCAAATGGAGGTCTTTGTAAGTTGGTTAACTTCTGGCAAACACATGACGCACAGGAATGAAAGCGTATGCAATATTTTTAGGCCAGCAGCCATTTTGCCTGTTCATTGATAGCAGCTGAAAGGGAAACATCACTTAAATCGTCCTTTAATGACAAAAAAAGCATGCTCTTACTAGTGATGATAGCTCTTCCCTGAGGATAAGCATAGATCCACTTAAAAAGCAGCAGACATTAATGCTGACGCATCCTTTATTCACATCATAAAAAATCTATTCAAATCAGATGCCAGAAGCCCTAGAGCAATCAACAAACTAAGGCCTGTGTCAGGGTCTTGATCTTGATAGCATGATGTAACAAAAATAATAGCTTTGACAGCTAAAAAGGAGATTTTAACTGTGGATCTTAGACATTTTAATAAACTGTCCAATGATTTAAGTTTGAGGCATTGCAACATAACACCTTTATTACCTATTTATTACATCTCAATATTTTAAATAAGTCTATTTTGCATTCAACATTTTCCCTCACTGAGCTCGTCACGATGTATTTTATGATTTCCTTCATCTGTGAAGGTTACATGCAACGCTGTCTTTGAATCAAATGAGGTATCTTTGAAGGCAGCATGATGTTGTTGCCTACCTATTGCAACCGCCTTTGCATTGGGAGCACAATTATAATTACTTTAAATGCTGTCTAAGCACTTCACTAGGTTGAGGAAGTGTCAAAATGTCAAACCTTGGCTGACGCTCATTGTGAAATTGGGTAATACCCTCATTTTTGTCTTAAAGCAGCAATGACAAAACAAAAAATATATACAATAAAATAATGACATTTCTCATTTCAATTTGGCCATGAGGGTGGAGAATATTTCTGTAATTGGAATAGCTGTGTAGTTGTGAATTACTGAGGAATAGATTTAGTGAACACACATGATTGAAAACCTCTACTCCAACAACTTGCTTCTCTCAACTCATTAATAAAATTAATGAGTCAAAAGAATATGTGGAAGGGCTGTATTTAAAGACATTTTCAATAAAGGAAGAAGAAATAACCTACATTCTTCATCATGAGTTGAATGATGAAAAATAATCTGCGCATTTTAGCATGTACAATTATTTCCAAATCTCACCCATTTAAGAACTTGTCACAACTCTTTTGCTATTTATTTCTCGTGAAGTGGGATAAAAAGTTTAAATTAATCAATTAAAATTCCTGAATGACAAATTTGATTTCCCATGCTTATAATGGAATATCTCCTTGTCAATAAAAAGCTCCGGTCGTATTGAAAGTGTCCTCCTGTGTGGTACAGAGCCATTATTGAACTTAAATTAATCTTCATTGAGTCTGGGGATATGGACTTTGCACCAGATTGCTCAAATGCTTTAATCCAGTTTAATATATCATTATGTATGTGTAATGTGAATAAGGCACTGCTGAGCAAGACTGATTTCCAGAAATGTAAACCCTCAATGCCTTCCAATGATGTTTTGTTGATTTGCTCAGAAATCGATGGATATATACAAACTCTGTTTTGATATGCACTATTGTCTATTTTACATCACAGTGACAATAGTTATGTTTTTTTGAATGACCAAAAATGGTTTTTGGTTTTTAGTTGAAATTTGTGTTGTGTAAAAACAAAACAAACAAAAAAAAACTAAAGCCTGAGATTTTTTCATTGATAAAATGTCTTAATTTAGAAATAAAAAGCCACATGAGTTATTGCATGGGTTAAATAACATTGAACTTGAACGTGATTATTGCCTAAACGCCATTCTCAGTGCAATTATGAAATCAAAGGCTGCCATTAGTTTTTAGGTTTTTTTTTATGCACAGCTTGTCAGTGAAGTACGGCTCCAAATGCTAATTCATCTGAAAGCACTGCGAGTTTGAGTCGCTTATAATGTACATTTGAAAAAGCAGCGAGCAAACATCCTTCCAGACGTGAGAAGCATTTATTAACATCAATAAAAGACAACATTTAATAACATGTTTTTACTCCAAACTCACTTCATAACGACAGTAGAGCATCCTTCTGTGAAGATGATGTGATTCTTACACAGAATAAGGCAGTCGTGTGTTTATTAGTCATGTTCAATCAGTCAAAGTGTGTTATCTTCTGCTGCAGGGCATATTTTGAGTTTCTGCGCAAGAGCGCCCTCTGGCTTTCAGATGGAGAAGCATTTACTACTGATCACAGAACCGTACAGCTCTGACAAGCTGCGCATTAAATAATCGTAGTGGGATTTAAACGCGATAAATCGTGCAGCCGTACATTTTTCTATCCTGATTTTATCCTCTGAATTGAATGCGTGTCTGCTGTGAGACTTTGCATTTGAAATATGTATTACATGTGGAACCCTCTCGAATTCTTTTAATGAATTAACGAATTCAATAGACTAACAAATCCTGAAAAGTGTTGATTATAGCCTCATTATATTTAATTATTTTCCCAGAGCATGAAAGGTTGCAGTGATGAGCATTGAGCAGACAGTCTGTTGATCGTGTGGATGCAGTGATCTCATCATTGTAAATCGATTCGATTTTCACCACAACTGACAGCAAACAGTGTGACGGCAAGTGTCCAGATAAACCTACACCATGTGATTGACAGCTAAAGCCATTGTAAAGGGAGCATCACTTTCTATATGTAATTTAATCACAATTTAAAAAACGGATTATTTTCATGCTACTAAGAGAAACAATGTGAAGTTGATCGTTTGGTATGGCTTGATTTGCTGATGCAAAAACAGTATTAAACAATTTTAGGACCTGAACTTGAATAATTACACATCAGATATCACTGATCACAGATCAGGCATTAGAATGACCACTGTTACTCACATGTTTGTGCCACTGCTGTCGAATCCACATCGTAAAAGTCTTTTTACAAAGCCTGCGGCAAAATTGCGACTGAATAATTCAATCTGAATCCATGTTTCTCTGACATCGGGATCGGCAGCTTATGCAAACATGATGTTTTTCCACAGCCAGGAACAGCACAACTGTCTGCATGGCATCGCAATCTTGTTTTCTTATCGTAAACAACTAGGCCTACTTTAGTTCCACTCGCTGTGGGCGGGGCCAGTGATGCGATGATGTAAAAGTAGGCGTGGTTGTCTTGCTCCAGAGGCAGTCGTATGCAAATAGTTCCGCCAGTGATGTCACATGCCACCCCGGATACAAATGAATAAACGTTTTAAGTTATGGAAATGACAGGATGTATTAATTATAAAGACTTAAAGACTTGATGACCCCATTAAATTGTTTTATGCATTTGAATTGTTTACATGCAAGAAAGCCAAGAGGATGAGGTGAAGGTATAAGGGCTTTTCTGAGGGCCTTAGAACTGACATGTGTCAAAAACACCATACTTCATTTTTTTTCCCCCTTAAATTGCACTCTAAACAGCGCTGTCTGTTTTTGTATGTAGACTTCCCCCTTAAAACTGAGCAACCTTTCATTGGTTAAGGTATCCAGTATTAACATTCTGGTAGACTGGCTGAAACCAGCCATCAAGGTCACAACGCACCGAAGCATTTCCTCCATAAGCACACACATAAAACACAGAGAAAATTCTTTTAAATCATACACTGATGATAAATGCAGTGAAATACACATAATTTACAAAAACAGGCGGTTTTCAAAGTGAGTTGGAATGACTACATTGTTTTGAAACTATAGTATGACTAATTACAGGAACAGCACAACTGTAGTATCTGTAGGAAACTCAGAACTGAAGACCAGGAGACTTGCTTGTATTTTTCATGCAAAAATGTATCTGGCTCTGGTTGTCACAGGTTTGTTCCCCTAAAGGTAAGTGGAGGACCTGTTAGCAGTATTCTTAAATAAATAGATAAAAACTTTCTGGCACAGGAACACTACTCAAATAACATAAACCGATCTTTAACGTTGAAGAAACTAGACCAAGAACTGAATTGAACTGGTTTAAATACACAGATCAACTGGTAGGGCTAAATGAGACACAGGTCAACACAACGGGTTGCTATGGAAACAAATGGAAAACAAAGGAAACAGGAAAACAAGGTAAAACAATCTAAACCAGAGCTTAACTCCTCTTTTTCAGACGGTCAGAGTCAGAGAATCACCAATTGCTGTTTAAATGACATTAAAACTCAAAGTAATCACTTTGGTAATCTAAAACACTTTTCAGATGTAACTGTAATCTGATTACCATCCATTTAAAATGTAACTGTAATGAAATACAGTTACTCAAATTTTGTATTTTAAATGCATAACTAAGTTACTTGTATTTCGTTACTCCCCAACCCTGGAATCAAATATAACATTTTATTTGTCAGGTAAAAATGTATCAATGCCAATTCCATAATTACACAATTAGAAGCCAATTCAGACATAATAAATACATAACATCAATTACTCAAAGGATGTCTCTAAGAGTAAGAAATGCAAACACACAGTGGTGGGTGTATGTTTTTAAAGACACTCACTCATCTCTGTACGGGGGTTCTGGCAACAGAATGTCCCCCTTTGCTGCTCTGCATTTTCCCTTAAATACCCAGACCAGAACAAAAGGATTGTAAATATTTATTGTACCGACACCTGGTTTCGGGGGAGAGGAGAAGGTTTTCTTGAAGAGACACAACCCACAACCTTGAGTTTTCAATCTTTTTCATAATACTAGTTAGTCCTGTGAAACTGAGACATTTGCATAGATGAATGAGGAGTTTGAGCAAGGCTTTGTCCTATTTCTTTGAGATCTTCTCTCCAGATGACTTTTATTGCAGAACACTTGATCTCAGCTTTTGTCTTAAGGGAAAATCAAGTCTTACATTCACACAATACATATAGCTAATCTTAGTTTTTCATTCTGTCTGGAATGTAGCCATGGCTTTTAATGTATTATAGCCATTAACAAATATAAAAAGAAAAAAAAAAGAATGGTGCAAACCAAAAGAGTAGCACAGACTCAATGCAAGAACATGCGTGCACCTGAATCAAACCGGAGTCAAGCTTGTAGTGTCTTGTTTAGGGGTATGATACTAATCGCTCATCGTTTGCTTCTTACAGAAACCTTGTAAGAACTTGACCCTAATGCTTGACCTGCATTATTGAAAGGTGTGTGTTAAAAGAACAAAGGAAGACAGGCAGAGCTTGGGAATTGTCCTTTTGGAAAAGTTATTTATGCAATTCTGTTTGATATATAAAGTCTAACCACTTAAAGCGACTTTAATATCAGGCACAAATACTGTTCAGACTGTGAGTAGATAGTTATGCTATTCAGGTGTAATAGTAATACATACTTGATCATTGCTTTCAGGGAGTTGAATATCAAAAGTTTCCCCGATATAGGGCTCATCATTAGGACAAATAGCTGTTTTCCCTAATTTTGGTTGGTCTGGAAGCCGCAAGATATCTGTTTCTATGGTAACTTGCCTGAAAGTATGAGATCTGAAAACAAACTGAACGCTGTGAGAGCAAACAGAGCCTTCTATACTCAGCCTTGACATTTCCACCACAGTCGCAACTATACGTTCACCATCTTGGCTCGCCTCTGGTTAGAAACTTGATCATTAGGTATTCATTAATGGCATGTTTAGAGTTTCCAGTTATTTGCTGATTGGGGGCAATGGTCACTGATGGGGAAAAAAGTCGTATGGGGGAGTCGTAGAAGCGCACGGAGATCAATGCACATCATAATGCAGTGAAGAGCCTCCACCTTTAGATGACTGGAGGGAATAATTACCTTAGAGGTACACTCTTGTGAAAGACACTCCAACCAATCTGTGAAAGTTAGATCAAAGCTCCAGGCCTGCCTATTGATATGTGCTGCATGCAAACATCAAAAAGCCTGTAAATATGGAAAGGGGTGATGTGAAGACAATGAAATATTCGAAACAACAGCCCTTCGCAGATGATTTCAATTGCCAAAGACATTAGACTGCAAGAATTGAGATTAGGTTCGAAGGATTTCTTTCTAAAAATGTACATGTTATTGATCAAAATTTCGGGTCTCTCAAGATGTTTGCTTGAACTGCAAACCTAAATCAATGCAGTCACACGGAAAGGAAAGACGGTGGTAATGAAAGCCAATCACCACTTCAGAGCCTTACATCATTTCAAAGAGAAGAGAAAGTTCCCAGTAAACTCTTCATTCCCTCCTTGGTGCTTGAAACACACCTTAGTCGAAATACTAATCCGCATACGGCAGAACCCCCAGAAGAGGTGTTTGTATGTCAATTCCCAAGTCGCTCACTCCCAAAATGACTACTCCAAGGTTCACTAGGCCAAGAGTTTGATTTGAATTGAATCACTCATGCAGCCATTTTATTCTGCAATAATAGAAGTGAGAGAACTGTTTTATAAAGCACAGGAGCATGAAAGAATGAATCTCATTTTGTGCCCGAGACATTTGTCATTCAGTTTTGAACTGAGAGCAATTACCTCAGCCTTATTGTATTACCACTTTCACAGCATCCCTTCATTCTTCATTTTCAGTGTGGTCCAAAGGCTCCAAAAACTTCCATTAGTACCCTCCAAGACCGAGGTGACTACTGTAATTCTCTGTCTCCCTGTCTCTTGCGCACTTTCTCTCTTTGTGTCATTGACCGGGGAAAAATTGCAGTTGGAGCACGATGATGTGATAGGATTGCTGATGATATCCACACTCATTCCACCCTGAACTGCACTCCAGCGCTAGTGTGCTGCTGTGAGCCCATCAGCATTGTGTCCTTGAAGATGGAATTCTGACCTAGTATTACAAGTCAAAAGCGAGCGGGCATATAACAAAGGATTCCTGACAACATTCTGGTCAGAAATACTGGTCAAATCAGAGTTACTGATGATGATCGGCTTCTTTGAAGGCACGTTTATTAAGGCATTTGCAGGATTTTCCTAAATGAGTGCTCTTTGGCTGTTACTGAGTTATGAGAATTATTATCATTGTCTTCAACCAAGAACAAGAATTGAGCTCAGCAGCGCTAAAGCCTGCGTTTTTCTCAGTTGAAACGCTTTGCTTGCTATGATATGGAATACGCAAAGCAAACAGGAAGAGCATGCCTTAGAAATACACCTTTTTAACATCTATGGGCCAATCTCCATAAAAGTTGGCATGCTTCTTTAGAATCATGTACCACATGTGTTCGCCAAACAATGTGAAGTTCTGAGTTTTTGTTGAGGAATGATAAGCTTTTGGGTAGACTTGACCATGCCTATTTTATTGATGACCCTGCTATAGCTATCCAAAGGCCAAAGTTATTTATTCATTTTTTTATTATTATTATTAACCTAGAGAGCCAAAAAGTGGGTTTTTGAAATAATCTCTGATATTTCATGAATGGTTCGATTGACAGCGGTGGTCCTGGAGGCAAAGTTCCACCATATGGTTTGAATGTTGTGGGCATTTGCGGAAAATTACGTGATATACAATCCTTTATGTGAAAAAGTGTCCCTTCCGTTACCGATTTCTTTCGAATTTCTCACAGGCCTCTAAGGCCATGAGTCAAACAAGCCCAGCGAGTTTCATTCCAATCGGCCTCCGTTAACCTTCTCTGACAGTCGCTCTTCAAGACCATGATTTTTGACAAATGCAAATGCCCTCGTAGAAAATCGTGGCACCTTGGACAAAGACACCGCATGCCACTTTTCAAGTCAATCGGACTAACTGTTACGTAGCTGTAGCCTTTTTTTTCATTTTATAGCACCACAAAGCAGCCATTTGCCGCCATCTTTTTTCCGATACCAAAAATTGAGCCCATAAACATGAGTACCGAGTTTGATGAAAATATTTAATTCCATTACAGCCATTTTAGTAAAAGTGGACCCGAACTTCAGTCTGTGAATTGAACTTTTAACTCGAAAAATCCAAAATACCCCAAAATTTGGCAGGGTGATGATCGAATCTGAGATGTGTGAGGGTTGTATGGCTTGAACCAAGAATATACAAGACACTTGAGTCTGCAACGAACGGTTTAGGAGTTATGAGCCATTAGATACTTTTGATCGCTGTTGCGCCCCCCTCAGGTCAATCGGGGCAAGCCTTGGTGACGTTGTAGATGTCTCAAGTTTCAAGTCTCTAAAACTTAGGGTTCAGTCTGCCCAATCACTTTTAGGGAGAATGTTAATCCTTGGAAATTCTAACAATTACTAAAAGGGTTTCAGTGCTACTTTTAAAATTAACATATGAATCTATTTTGCCTTTAATGTATGTATTGTCACAAATATGAAACGCATGTCTAAATAAACGTTGAAATGTCAGGTTTTAAATCATGTAAGTCAAATCTAAAACAAATATTCTCTGTTTATGTAATCTGTTTGAAAACGGAGAGAAATCAGTCGTTTGCGAGCCAGCTCATTATCTGTAATGTGACCACGCCCACGGAGAGCGCGCGCTATTCAAACACAAATTCTGAGGCGATTACTGTAACAGAGAGTTAACGCCCACATAACATTCTTAGTTCAAGATGCTTCACAGCTTTGGCCTTTGGATGGGCCGTTAGCCACTGGGGGAGTGTCTTTTGTCTCCCCTGGTGTGAATTGCTAATATATTCATGGCCATCACCACTCCCATGCATACAGCAGTGGTGACACAAAAACTGATTTACAAAATTTAAATCATTATATTGTTGTTTGTGTTGAAGCATTCAGAATGATTTCCACATCATTGTGTAGTAAAAATTCTAGCCTACAAGCTTGATAACTCAAAAGTCTTGTGAACAACTATTCAGTATGTGTTTTATGGCCTTATTGCAAGGGCATTTTTTTTGCCAAAACTTACTAACCACGCATAATCTTTATTTTTAAAAAGATGCAAACATGTACATCTATTTTGCTCACATGTTATTGTAGCAGAGTTTGTGCTGAATACAGCAAAATTACATGTTGGCCAATAGTATGTTATAAGTAGCTGAAATAAGCACAAATGTCAGAGCATGTAAAACTACTCCAGGACCCCAAATCAGCCTCAGACCCCAGAGGGTTAACCGTTTTGTAAAAGCAATAAGACCTGTAAAGTCATGGTTTACAGTGAATTTAGAACAGCTATGAGGGCTTTTCTTCTGGTGATTATGCTCTCGTTACAATCATCATCATTTACTCTGTGTGACGAGCAGGGCGGGCGAGAGCCGTGAGGGAACGGCGCGAGGCCGGTGACGTGATTGCTAATGAGCGTCAGCTGCGCGCTACACCGGTCTCGTGTCTCTCACAGAGGAGCTCCGGAAGCATAAAAGAGGAGTGACGATAGCGAAGGACGAGAGAGGACCAGGCCTGGACTTTATGTTGTGTTTTATTATGTTTGTGTGGGCGGCAGTCGCCTTGAGGAACTGCTGCCATTTTACTTTCGTTTTTTTTGTTTATTTATTATGGATATTAAAAGTTATGTCCTTCTTCCCGTTCTTAAGAACTGTGATACACTCTGTTTTTGCGAGAGTCAAAGTACATGCTCATCTGGCTATAAACATCAATAGATCTTAGTCAAGGCAAACATTACATTTTACTTGCAAGAAAATGAGATTATGATGAAAAAAAATACGGATATAACAAATACAATAGCATTTAATTTACTAAATGTAAATTGAATTACTTCATCAACCATCTTCGAAAGCAGCGCTGCTGCAACTAAAATCCTTCACCCGAAATCATCTTAGATTCTCCTCCAGAGTTATTTGCATGGGGAACATTACTCTGATTAATGTTCCAGTCAGAATATAATATTGTACGTGGATATCAGCTGAAGGAAACCGCTGACCTAAGATAGAGAAGAGGGGGGAAAAGGTAACCAAGGTAACTGACAAAGTGCCTGATCAAGGCTGCGCCAGCAGCCACACAAAAGGAGAATAATAATAAACAACCTCTACTAAAGAAGCATTCAAATGATCAGACCTTGCTTCCCACTTAGTACTGTGGTCATCACATTGATTTTTCAAAATCTAATAACATCATCCAGATTGAACGTAGTCTCTTGCAGACTTTTTTACCGTTTTGGAAGGAATGCTCCACTAAACATTATTCAAGTTATTCAAGAGATTAATTTATGCACAAAGCAATTTTGCAAAGCATAATAAACATGATCTTAGGTCAGATCTGATTGGGGTAGAGTAATGAAAGGGGGTTTATGAGTCAATGCCACATTATTGCTTTTCTTTACAAGAACAAATATGCTTTTTGTCCAAGCTATGTCATTTTAATGTAATTATAGTCTATTCATTGAATTATATTTCACTTTTATCTTACATAAGACTGTATGTTTCAGGAAGGATGCTGTCTGAGTCTGATGATGCAGAGACACATGATTCCATCATTTGGACAAACATTTGATGATTTTACTTGTTACACATGATTGTATTGGCATTAAAATATGAATCTGAGAAGAATAATAATATGAATAATTCCTTACATTTACCCAAATACTTATGTATGCTATCCATAATGCATGGATATTTAAGTTTATTCTGTCTTGTCACACCAATAAACAGAAATAACTCACACCTAATCTTGCCCTCAAAATAGCTCTCCGAATCATTAACTTCTCGTAAGAGTCACATGCCACTTTCACCTTGTGCATTGCAAGAAATTTTATTCAGCAGTTTCTTAACATGTTGTTGAGTATGAGGCAGCCTTGGGTTTGCCTGCATGGGTAGCTGGTCTTCACATATTTGGAGTGCAACACTAAGTGCAAATCGTGTCCCTTGTTGGCAGTGGTAGTGGCCAGGGCTGGGTCGGTTACTTTTAACATGTATTTCACTACAGATTACAAAATACATGCTTTAAAAGTCATTTGTATCGTATTTCGTTACATTACTCAAGTTTAGTAACTTAATCTAAATACTTTAGAATACTTTGGAATACTAATAAGTGTGGAACAAACACAAAAAAGGTCATTGCAAGTTTTTATCTCACAATTCTGACTTTTTCCCTCAGAATTGCGTGATATAAAGTTACAATTGTGAGTTATAAAGTCAGAATTATGAGATATAAACTCGCAATATTGAGAAAAGTCAAAATTATGATATAAACTCGCAATATTGAGAAAAGTCAGAATTATGAGATATAAACTCGCAATATTGAGAAAAGTCAGAATTATGAGAAATAAACTCGCAAAATTGAGAAAAGTCAAAATTATGATATAAACTCGCAATATTGAGAAAAGTCAGAATTATGAGATATAAACTCGCAATATTGAGAAAAGTCATAATTATGAGATATAAACTCGCAAAATTGAGAAAAGTCAGAATTATGAGATATAAACTCGCAAAATTGAGAAAAGTCAGAATTATGAGATATAAACTCACAATACTCACAAAAATCAGTATTGCAAGTTTATTTCTCCCAATTCTGACTTTATAACTTGCAATTGTGAGTTTAAATCTCGCAATTCTGAGAAAAAGAAGTCAGAATTGTGAAATACAAACTCACAATTGTGAGGGAAAAAAACAAACTGTGAGAAAAAGTTGCAGTGACGAGTGAATTATAAAATGACTCACAAAACATGAAAACAGTCGTGGATCATCAGGTCATGACAGGACAGTTCAGTTGACAGTTAAGTAATTTTTTTTTATAAATTCAGTCATTTTGTCTTGTTCAGGACAGAACTAAATAAAAATAACAACATTTTTATGATCCTCTTAAAAGTATTAAAATGTCGATGAAACTTAACTCCACTTTTTCAGACGGTCAGAGTCAGAGAATCACCAATTGCTGTTCAAATGACATTAAAATTCAACTCAAATTTTGTATTTTAAATACGTAACTAAGTTACTTGTATTTCATTACTCCCCGACCCTGTCAGTGAGTAAGGCTCGTTGAAGTCGTTTTTAACGCAATCGATGTGGGTTCGAATGCTGAGCTACTGATTTTCAAAATGAAAATAATACTCTAAAAGTGGAAATAAACTGCAAACGAGTGTTTAATAATATTAAAAGTGTTTCTTGGGTAGGGTTAGTGGAGGGTGTAGGGAGGGGTTTTATTCTCCCAGTAAGGCAGCGTCCATTGAATAATTTTAATAAAAATAATAATTTACACTGATATCAGTGCATCCTGTTAATGTACAAAAATATCTGCCAATGTGAAGTATAGACAGCATCTAATTACTATTTACTCTCATTGCAAAGAACTGATACTTTCACATGGTGTAAATAGAATATATTGCTATTTCCACTAAGTGTAGCATCTATCGCTGCCTTTAATATTGATGTTATACGTTTCCGTTTTTAGTGCTTTGCCTCTGGAGAGAAGCTTCTTGTGGACTTAAGTGGCCTTTAAGATTTTCCATTCACGTCTCAGAGAACTACATTAACGATAATATGTGGGTGGTAGAAATAATATATACATTCCAAACATCCATCATCACGCAACTGTGATTGAAATGCAGAGCCTGACAGCATATTTCTTACCCTCATATTTTGCATGTGCTTATTGCCTGGTTGCTAGATGCAACTCTTTTTTGTTGTCAGGGTGTTTTCTTCAAGATACCTTCTGTATCCCAGAGGCGATGCGCTTTCGAGATGAAAGGCAGTGGGTATTATATCTGACAGCTGTTTTTGTCTATCAGAATCAATGGGTTGATGTTCCAGAACTTTCTCTCCGTGAAATACCTCGGAATGCGGTGTGTTCGACAACAGACTGATTTTCGAGCCCTTATGGTGATGTGTTTTGTGTGCAGGTATTCACATATTGATCAAACTGCTGTGCTTAAAAAGGCACTGTCACTTTATGACTTTAAATAAATGTTGCTCGTATGTTGTTACAGGATTCAGCTTCCTAAAAACACATCGTTTGTGTTCCACAGTTTCACTGAAAGGGTTACTTTTAAGTAATGAGGAAATCTGGATTAAATGAATCAGGACACATTCATACAGCGACTGCTGCATAGAAAGAAAATACATTAGATTATAAATATAATATGATCAATGTGCATCATTTGTATAATGATGGCTTGTGCATGTATAAAGGAGTGAGCAACTTTAATTGAGCCCATGCACCAAACAATATCTAACATGTCCAGTATTGTCCATGCATCTACTTCTTGAAGATTTTATTTTAAGAGTTAAAAGTATGTTCTTTAACTAAAACAAGCAAAACTATTACACCACTGAATATTTATTCCATTTATTGCATTGCTTTAACTTTTATTTCTGTCTTTTAATGTCATCAAGTTTTGTTGTGCTTTTTTTCTTCCTGAAAATATGAAAACTCTTTCAAATACGAACCCACCATCTGTCATCCCATCATTTGGTAAATGTTTACAGCCTAAATCTATGAAGCTTGTTTAGTTTTGTTTTAATTAAATACTTTTTATTAAAGGCGCAATCTGGATTTTTTTGCCTCTAGGGGTCGCTAACCTCTTCAGAACCATAACAAAGGCGTTATTGAATGAGCGTGGAATCATGGAACTTGTCATCATGCTGATGGATTAATAATGTTTATGGATGAGTGAATGCATTCATGTTTTTTAATGATCGCTAATGAGAATCCGATATGAGTGCCAGGGGATAGAAACTTCATTCTGCCAAACTTCTCGCATGAAACTCATACAGGTCAGTTTATTTGATGAATTAAAACTGTGAGGGAACGAACGTTACACTATCATACTAAACTACATTTGAGTGTTTTGAAAGTTTGAGACTAACAGTAAATTAGATCAACATCAAAATATAATACGGATGATATTCTAACAATTCATTGAATTCAGCTATTTAACTTTGATTCATCTTATGCAAGTTTCATTTGCAAGAGCGTCGTCGAAGTTTGTTGCAAAGCTCTTGAAAACGCAACATTTTATAATGTGTGTCATTTCAAGTTTTCTTGTCGTGATCCGTAATGTTTGAACAAAACAACAACAGCGTGCCGCTAGATCTTACCTGTCTGTTGCCATGGTTACCAAATGGAAACCAGGGATAACGCCGATATTACGTCATTGACAGGAGACAAGTGACGGGCACTAAGTAAAATTGTGAATTTCTCGGAAACATTTAAGATAACGTAAGCACACAGCTGAACGAAATTGATAACACTGTTCAAGTGGTTTTTGGATATTTTAATATAAAAATCTTACATACTGTGGCTTTAATTAAATTGACTAGAAGTAACGCTGCACCTCCGTGTCCCATTAGGGTATTAGTTGAGTATAAATAATTAATTAAATGTATGAATAATTAATTAAATGTAATTGCAAAATTACTTCTAGTGAGTAGAATGTCGATCGAGGAGCATCGAAATAAAGTGTTAGTAGATATTAAGCAGACAGTCGACTAATACTCTAATGACTGCTGGTTGACATGTAGTTGCAAAGTTACTTATAGCAAATTATCTTTCGAGGAAAGTCTGTTCACCCATATTTATGCCTCCGGGCATCCAAGACCAAGTCCTTTCTACTAGAATGGAGGAATCCCGAAATCTCAAAAACTTGCGTCTCATTGCAGCGATGCTTTAGTCGAGGCCTAATGGTGAGGGAGTCGGGCTTGTAACCTGAAGGTTGCTGGTTTGATTCCCACGCCGGCAGGAATTGAAGGTGGGGATTGTGAATGAACAGCACTCTCTATGTGTAAATGTAAATGTTGTAAATGCGATTGGCTCTTTTATTTTGGAGGCGGAACTTATTCCACCATACTGGGTGTTGCACTTTCTCCAATTCAAAAGTAATATGAGTGTACCGACTTTCTATATATATAAAGTCTTCAGGGCTGGGTAGGTTACTTTTAAAATGTATTTCACTACAGATTACAAAATACATGCTTTAAAAAGTCATTTGTAACGTATTTCGTTACATTACTCAAGTTTAGTAACTTAATCTAAATACTTTAGAATACTTTGGAATACTAATAAGTGTGAAACAAACACAAAAAAGGCTTTTTCCCTCAGAATTGTGTGACAAAGTTGCTATTGCGAGTTATAAAGTCAGAATTATGAGATATAAACTCACAATATTGAGAAAAGTCAGAATTATGAGATATAAACTCACAATATTGAGAAAAGTCAGAATTATGAGATATAAACTCACAATATTGAGAAAAGTCAGAATTATGAGATATAAACTCACAATATTGAGAAAAGTCACAATTATGAGATATAAACTCACAATATTGAGAAAAGTTAAAAATATGAGATTTAAACTGACAATATTGAGAAAAGTCAGAATTATGAGATATAAACTCACATACTAAATTCACAATTGCAAGAAAAAAAGTCAGTATTGCAAGTTTATTTCTCCCAATTCTGACTTTATAACTTGCAATTGTGAGTTTAAATCTCACAATTCTGAGAAAAAGAAGTCAGAATTGTGAAACACAAACTCACAATTGTGAGGGAAAAAAACTAATTGTGAGAAAAAGTTGCAGTGACGAGTGAATTATAAAATGACTCACAAACAACTATCACAAAACATGAAAACCACCCATTTAAAATGTAACTGTAATGAAATACACTCACTCAAATTGTGTATTTTAAATACGCAACTAAGTTACTTGTATTTCGTTACTCCCCAACCCTGAAAGTCTTTTCCTATAGTCAACAGCATGTCTAAAGGGGATCATTAAAATAAATTTTTATCCAAAATCAAATTACTGTCATTCCATTGAACGTGTTTGATGAAATAATTCCAGTCGGTTATTACCACTTTGAACACATGCAAACTGTGTTTTTATTCTTGCTGTCGAAATGGAGGGGCTTTAAAAAGAGATTCATGTTTGTCTTGAGAATTCTTTATGAAAATAGAGATGGGGTTGAGGTGAAGGGTTGAAGAAAGAGGCATCTGCATTTGTACAGTTTGCTTTGGGACTGACGGGATTGAATTAATACGCTCCTTCTGATTTTTCTCTTAGAATGCCATCACACCAGTTCACGTTCGTATGATCTATGAGAGCAGAGGTAAACTGGTTAGATTTGCAGTTCACGATGCCAGAGCTCAAGACTTTATTCAAGCTCTGTGCTCTATCATGTGTGCTGTGAGCAACTTTAATTGGACGACGGGCTTCCCCATGGGGCATGGAAAAACTGTGCACGAACAGTTTATAAAAGTTGAAAAGAATTAAATAAAGGTATTTAATTAGGAGCATTCAGGGCATCAATTTTGCATCAGTGATTTCCTCCAAAAGGGGAAGGGAGGACTAGAGAGACCTTGCTGCTCACATTCAAATGGCCAAACAAAGTCCTCAGGACTCAAAGTCGAATGACATGTCCAAAAGAGTCGCTATCAGTGATATCTATGCCTTACCTTACCCTGAAATCTGAAAGTGTTAAAGCTTTAAAAAAGATGGGAGGTTTGTATCTTTTCAAAACTGATATATTGCGTGCTTTTTGAGTTGTGAATAATGTGTTTAAACAAGTTCAAAGTGTTTAAAAATGTATGTATATATTGTAGTTGTACCACCTGACGTGGAAAGTGAACCAACCTACCCATACTTGAAATTTATAAATCTGCAAACCTTTCCACAAGGATCAGTTGAGGTCCTCTGGATGATGTATTATCATGTTTACTGTTATCACATTTTTCATTTACATTTTTCATCATTTAGCAGACGCTTTTATCCAAAGGGGAGCAATTAGGGGTTAGGTGTCTTGCTCAAGGGCACTTTAGTCAAGGTATCGGAGGTGGAGAGAGTGCTGTTCATTCACAATCCCCACTTTCAATTCCTGCCGGCGTGGGAATCGAACCAGCAACCTTCAGATTTCAAGCCCGACTCCCTCACCACTAGGCCACGACTACCCTTGTCGCCTTGTCGATTCATAATAAAAGTGTCATGTTTGCAGTTGTGCCACTCTGACATTTGAAAATATGCTGGACAAACGTTTTTCCAAGTATCTCAACAGCTTTAAAATTACAGATATTTATACAATTTGTTTGCATGCAAGGTTTCAAACCTAAAAGGATAGGATTTAATTGTAATGTTTTTATTATTAAGACATTTGTTCAGACAGGTGCACCACCTGACGTTTTGGGGGTTTAAGACAAAACATACAATAATATGTATAATTTAAATGTACTAAAAATGAATTCAAACTAAATAGTCTTGTTTCATTCCATTGTAACATTTCTGAGCGTTTATTCCTGTACGGTCTGTCTGGTTCCTGATCCTGCCTGCCTTATCGTTTTGTTGTTTATCTGCCTGCCCTTTGACCTCTTTAGCCTGGATTTATACTACGACCTTGCCTGTTCCCTGCCACTTCTGTTTGCTGTTTGATTGACCATTGCCTGTTTTGTCATTAAAGCTCGCACTTGGATCTCACCCCGCTGACTCGTCATTACAGTCGGAGCCTTCGAATTGGGACAGCCTTCGTCGCCCCGCTGTGACTCATTCGGCCTTTGAATGCAGCCTTGCAAGGATGCAGTCACTGAATTGGTGTTGGTTTACCGTATCAATTCCAGCACGATTCCTCATTCTTTGGAAGTGCAGCAAAGAAAACAGCGTCTTCTTGACATGTTGGCAACAGGAACCAAACACTTCCAGGCCTCAAGTACAAATAGTGTTTGAGGGCGGGGCGACGTAGAGGTTATTTGTGGGTAGCCAATGAAATCTAAAGACTGGACATTATTGGACGATAGACATTATATTGTTATTGTTATGTCTGTTTTGTTGGGTCCAGTAAATATTTTACAAACCTATGTTGGTTTGAACAGGAAGTAAGTCTACCCTAATGCTCAAAATGATGAATTACTTGGTTTGAGTTGGGTAAACTCAAATGATACAAATTGGTTCAATCAAATTAACTTTTATGGGTATATAGAACTTTCTTTTTTGTGTTCACAAAACTGACACATTTTAAATAATCAAAATTGTTTTGAGTTTTATTAAGTTATTTCTTCTAATTTAGACAAACTTAAATTCAACTGAAACTGGACTGGGGTTTTTTATTTCCTATCATGGTTCGTGTATATATATATATATATATATTAATGTTAAGTATATATATATATATATTAATGTTAAGTGGGAGATTTAATAGTCTTATGCTATCAAAACATGGTGTTACCAATTAACAAGTTAGCATTTTCTGAATTAGGTAGTTAAAGCCAGTTAAGTTTCCACTGCTTAAAATATTTTTTAGTTGATATTACATTATAATTTAGAAATGTATGAGTTAAGAGCAATCAAAATGCATGAGTACCAAACACACATCTGCCAGTTCTTCTTACTTTGAATTTCTTAACTTAAAAATTTTGATGTACTGTAAGTGATTGCCTCAATTTTTTTGAGTTTTGCCACTTACTCGGGCTTACAGTGTAATTACTGACGACTCATTTCAGGCAGTTCAGAATCACTTCTTTCATGTGAGACAAAAGCTCCACTTATCTGCTCCTTGATCTTTGAAATTTTGCTGAAATTTTATATTCACAAATAGGTCTATTACACACCTCATGAAACGTAATATCCAGAAAAGCATAATAGGCACTTTAAGATGTTAAAGGTACTCCTACATATATTACTTGTTGTACCTAAAATAGTGCATGCTACTGCTTTGAATGCAATACAAATAAATGAGCTTATTTTGAGTTGAATAAACCCAGAAGAGTACTGTACTCTTATAAGTTGATTGGCCAAACCTGAGTTGAGAACACAAAATCTGCTTATTGAACAACAATTTACTATCTAATGAATGGGAATATGTAATATTGGTAATTTAGATCAATGGATGTATTGGTGGTACAGCATCTAGTGTTCCTGAATTATAAGTAAATTTCAACAATGATGATTTCTGTATAACACTGGGAAGTCTTATTATAATCGACATAATGTTATTTAATAAAAGAGTCTAAGTGAGCCATTGTGTACCTATATAAGTTACCTAAGTTTCAAAATTAAACTTTACCCTGAGCAATTTTCACTCAAAAATGTGGTATTCCCTGCAGTAATTTAGAGTCGTTTGAGTGCAATATCTCTGTAAAATGCAAAGTCTTATCCAACGTAAGAAGGATGTAGTATCACGCATGGACTAGCTATGAATATATGTCATGCTTCATGCATATTTAAATATCATGAGCATTCTAACATACCATAAGCAGTGTGATGAGCCATATATATACAGGTGCTGGTCATATAATTAGAATATCATCAAAAAGTTGACTTATTTCACCAATTCCATTCAAAAAGTGAAACTTGTATATTATATTCATTCATTACACACAGACTGATATATTTCAAATGTTTATTTCTTTTAATTTCGATGATTATAACTGACAACTAAGGAAAATCCCAAATTCTGTGTCTCAGAAAATTAGAATATTACTTAAGACCAATACAAAGAAAGAATTTTTAGAAATCTTGGCCAACTGAGAAGTATGAACGTGAAAAGTATGAGCATGTACAGCACGCAGTACTTAGTTGTGGCTCCTTCTGCCTGAATTACTGCAGCGATGCGGCGTGGAGTCGGTCAGTCTGTGGCACTGCTCAGGTGTTATGAGAGCCCATGCTGCTCTGATAGTGGCCTTCAGCTCTTCTGCATTGTTGGGTCTGGCATATCGCATCTTCCTCTTCACAATACCTCATAGATTTTCTATGGGGTTAAGGTCAGGCTGTAACAGTTTTCCGTTACTAATACGTGTACCAATAGTTTCTCCAGATGAGGAGATTCCCCCTTCCATATGTAAAGCGCTTTGATTACCCAGAAAAGCGCTATATAAATGTAACGAATTCAGTAAATTTACTGATATTAATCACCTGAGCATTAGGGGGCGCTCTATTTGAGGTAAGAGTTTGCCTATTTAAGGAAGCCAAGAAGGAGAAAGGGCAGGAAGTGATTCTCAAACTGTACAGAGAGGCTTGCCTCATGATGGTTGTGGTCTTTTTTTTCCCTGGTTGAGGAACCTTAAGAGTTCCAAGCTCAACTGTAAGTAATTGTTGTTGTTGTTTCTATTTTGATTTAACAATTCATGTTCATAGTTTATGGTTTTGTTTGTTTATTTGTTTTTAATTTTGCTTACAGAGGGCTTTTGTGTTTGGAATGTCTTTGGAGTACTTGGGGCGAACATCTGAGAAGATTAGAACCAGGAGTTGAATTTCCATTAACTACTCGACTGTTACCTGTTACAAGTCAAAGTTTTACTGCCATCATGGGCAAGGCTCTCTGAGGATTGAACTTTTCTGTGATTCATCGTGTCATTTAAGTATTGTTTTCTATAGACATTCGCAACAAAGACTGATGGGCTTATTTGATGAAGAATCAGGAACTGTGCTTTATGTAATGGACTGCTTCTTACCCTCTGGTTCCAACTGTGTTGAAGAAAGAGATTGTTGTCAAGTGGAATAATGCATGCTTGGTGTAACTATGTTAAATACATTTGACTCATAAGCAAGATTGGTCTAGTTGGTCCCTTATTTTATGTAGCACACGAGCAAAAAGTAGCGGGATAGATGTTACAAGGCGAGTTTGCTGGCCAATTAAGAACAGGGCTGCCATGCTCCTTAAACCAGGTACTGGTTGCTTTGGCACTGTATGCAGGTGCCAAGTCCTGTTAGAAAATGAAATCTGCATCTCCATAAAGTCGGTCAGCAACAGGAAGCATGAAGTGCTCTAAAACTTCCTGGTATACACCTGCGTTGACCTTGAACCTCAGAAAACACAGTGGACCAACACCAGCAGATGACATGGCACCCCAAACCATCACTGACTGTGGAAACTTTACATTGGACCTCAAGCAACGTGGATTGTGTGCCTCTCCTCTCTTCCTCCAGACTCTGGGACCCTGATTCCCAAAGGAAATGCAAAATGTACTTTCATCAGAGAACATAACTTTGGAGCACTCAGCAGCAGTCCAGTCCTTTTTGTCTTTAGCCCAGGCGAGACGCTTCTGACGCTGTCTGTTGTTCAAGAGTGGCTTAACACAAGGAATGCGACAGCTGAAACCCATGTCTTGCATACGTCTGTGCGTAGTGGCTCTTGAAGCTCTGACTCCAGCTGCAGTGAATCTTTGTGAATCACCCCCACATTTATGAATGGGTTTTGTTTCACAATCCTCTCCAAGGTGCAGTTATCCCTATTGCTTGTACACTTTTTTTTCTACCACATCTTTTCCTTCCCTTCGCCTCTCTATTAATGTGTTTGGACACAGAGCTCTGTGAACAGCCAGCCTCTTTTGCAATGACCTTTTGTGTCTTGCCCTCCTTGTGCAAGGTGTCAATGGTCGTCTTTTGGACAACTGTCAAGTCAGCAGTCTTCCCCATGATTGTGTCCTACAGAACTGGACTGAGAGACCATTTAAAGGCCTTTGCAGGTGTTTTGAGTTCATTAGCTGATTAGATTGTAATCATCAAAATTAAAAGAAATAAACATGTGAAATATATCAGTCTGGGTGTATTGAATATAATATACATGTTTCACTTTTTGATGATATTCTAATTATATGACCAGCACCTGTGTGTATATATATATATGTGTATATATATCATCGTTATATATCATTTCATTACACTGAAATTCCTGACTGTCTTAAGGTGAATGAGCTGGATTTATTTGCAGACCTTGCTGTTGTGTTATAACTTTGCATATGCCTTGCATGCATCCTTCAGATGTGTTAGCTAATTGTCATTCTGTGAAAACATGGAAGCTCATTATCAAACCCTGAGGCCGTGAACGGAGTTGAGAGAAATGGGCCACTTCGTTTGCATAATATTTACCCTAATGGTTTTTCCATTAGGATAAAACTATCATCTGCATAGTAAAATGGATTTAGGAGGCAAGTATGTTTTTTTTTTTTGTTTTTTTTTTATCCGGTGAGAGACACTGTCTCCTAAAGCTGGATGGAAAAAAAAGCTCATATTTATTTTTATTTTCCAAATATATTTGCAGGCTGTGTTTTTATCAGTGGGATTTAATACAACTGAGCACATTCTTTTGCAAATCCCAATACCTTTAATTGTAACCTGTTCTTCTGCATGAATTCATCCTTCTCTAAGACAGACTTGCAAAAGCTCAAACAACAATTTATTGTAGAAAAATGAATGATGGAATACAAGATTAAATCTTTTGGAATGCATTTATCATAATGGGACTAAATTTAAAATTTGGTAATACTTTACAATAAGGATCATTAGTTAAACATTAGTTAATGTATTAACTAACATGAACTAACCATTTGTTACTGTATTTACTAATCTTTGTTAACATTAGTTAATGTAAATACATTAACAAATGGTTAGTCCATGGTTAGTTCATGATCTGAATGGTTTCAGATCTCCACATTGTAAACACTGCCTAATTAAAATTATTAAAAGATGACTAGTCAACGTCCAAATCCTTTACTTGAGAATGGAAATGACAAGAATTACTTAGATTTCCAAACTTGTTTGGAATTGCATGCAGAATCATGACGAATATTTTTGGAGTTACTTGCTAAATAACTTTCTGCCATAAGGAAAGATGTGTAGCTTAGACCCTGCAAAGCACTTTTCCACATCAAAGATCATTTTTATATGAACGTTGCCGTAGATTTTAGCGCACAAACAGTCTAAGATCGAATCTGTGTGTATGCACATTTTATAAATGTATTTGCTATATAAATATATCAAAACGATGTCATGATAGTAAGGCTGTTACATTAGCATCAAGCTGCATGATAAAAAATGTCACATACAACACAAACTTTTCTTTTCCTTTCTGTATTTAATACCTGTATTTACAGTGCAATATGTTACATGTTTAATACCATTCACAAAGACACATCTGCACCTCATGTTCCATTTTGTTACTCAAAAAAAAAAAATGCTAATGACTTTCATTCTTTTTAATACTTTTATCTTTTGGGTATTAGAAGGATAATTACATTGTTCAGTTTTTCCTTTTTCCCTGCAGAAGCTCAAAACCATCAGTATGCACTGTCAGATATGTGATCCACTTTTCAGGCATGGCAGAGTACAGACCAATTCATCATCTGGCTAACAGATATTACAACTACCACATTTGTCTTCAGCTGCCACAGATGAATGCTTAAGTGAGAGAGCCATTGACAGTGTGTGTGTGCGTGTGTGTGTGTGTGTGTGTGGTTCAGGTATGCCCTACATTATGGGGTTAAAATGTTCCTCCACAAAGATGGCAATATCTGAAATCCTCGTCCTTGTGCGGACATTTTGAGTCCTCATGAGGACAACAGCTTATAAATCATATTATATGATGTTTTTTGAAAATGTGAAAATGCAGAGAGTTTTCTGTGATGGTTTAGGGCAGTAATTCTTAAAGTGTGGTCCGCCATCGCCCCCTAGTGGTCCGCGAAAAGATGACCTAAACTAGACAAGCTCTTAACCCGCACCGGATCGTGGGCGGGGGAGTTGACGTCAGTTTTAATAACGAAAAAATGGATCATATCATTGCATTTGTGTTTGAATAATTCGTTTTTGACTTGAAACAGTTGCATATTGGGGTGTGTTAGAGTGGGATTCTGTTAGGAGGTCCTCAGAAAAAAATTGGAAGATGAAGTGGTCCTCGGGCTGAAAAAGTTTGAGAAACACTGGTTTAGGGGTAGGGGTTTTGTTATTCTGGTTGAAACACTCTTCACATCCTGGTAGCATTCAATAATAGAAGTGGTCTAAATATTAAAAAGAAAGTGTGGATATATCTTCTGTGAAAGTCTCAGCACTAAAAAGTGTTTGTCCAGTCATTGCATTTGAAACGTCTCGGTTACAAAGGTAACCCTCGTTCCCTGAAGGAGGGAACGGAAACGTACGTCGGACTGACCGACGAATAGGAATCTCGCTAGAGAGGCCAATCTACTTCGAGTGTGACTAAAAGGAGCTAATGCACATTGGCATGCGCTCATATGCATCAGCTGCTCGCCTCGCAGTGCGGGTATATGATGAGCAGGAGGTGCGTTGCATCTTCAGGTTTTTGCTGAGGAGCCGAACCAGATAGGTGGCAGCATCAGCGGGGTACAGGGACTATGGCGACAGGACGTACGTCTCCGTTCCCTCCTTCAGGGAATGAGGGTTACCTTTGTAACCGAGATGTTCCCATTCAGTCAGTCATTTCGACGTACATCGGACTAACCGACGAATAGGAATCCCTACCAAAGCGCCACAGGAGCTGTCCTCTTCCAGCGCTCTGTTGTAAGCCACCTGAACCCCCTTGCCAGAGGACGGTGGGACAGGGCTAACTCAGAGATCACTGCTGTTCCCCAAAACCCATTCAGTGAGACTATTGGATAATGCACCCTTTCGTGGAAAAGGGATGCTGCGGAAGCCACATCCTTTCCCAAAGGAGTTATGTGGAAGGGCATATGGACTAACCCTGTAGGGCTGTGCTACATATGGAAGAACTGGGGTGACTCCAACTCGGTGAGAAATGGGTTCTCCCAGAGGGAAAGACACGGGATTCGATTAGGAGCAGCCGTGGAACCAGCCATATGGGATCCCCGTAGGGTCACACATATGGAACCCAGCCTAAATCCGGTTCTCAAGAGTATAGGCCTGGTGCCGGACGCTCCGCCACGTCGGCTGCCGAAGCGTGATCGGAGGACTCAACAGGGTCTGCCTTGTAGGGACTCTCTGGAGAATAAGCGCATATAAGCGCAGCAAGCCGACACTATGCCGAGGCCTCTCCGTGCCTCTGACCCGACCGACTCAACACGAAGGCTATAGAACCTAGCGACCGTGTTAGGTGTCGCCCAGCCCTCAGCTCTACAGAACATCTTGGAGGACATGGAGGTGAGTAAATTATCAGGAAATTTTAATCCTGAAGTGAACTGATCCTTTAACGCCGTCTCTGGTGATGCTTTGCAGACTCTGCTGCTGTGTGCCTTCAAGTCTTTTGCAGGAGGTGTGGATTTGGGAGGGCTGGATCTCATGCTTTCAAAGAGATCTCGCTTTTGCTAGTTTTTCCGGAATTGCCTATCCTACCTTTCTTTTTAACCTTTTTTTTTTACCTGATAGACATGTTAAAGTCTCTTACAGTAAGTTCACTGTGATTTTCATTTTGGTAAACTTACATACTGTAAGAACTTGGTTGAATTACATGCAACAAAAAAAATGTCTGAACAAATATATTTGTCGTGGCCAGGAACAATCTTCCTGTCCAAGATAGCTAAAGTTATTTAACTGTCGACATGTTTATTGGCACCACGATTTGAAGGTAATCTACAATTGTGTACAGCAAAGGTTCCCACTAGGGTAAATGTGTTCCTGGGGTGCGTGAGGTGACAGAGGGGGTGACGTTATTTAATTCTACGCCACCTTAAAGTAACATTAAAACACAGCATGTATTTCTAACAGGCAAAGGTCAAATGCATGACATTGAATTAAATGACCTCATCTTTTGTGGTCAAAACTGACTGCATCCACACACGTAACATGCGGATGTAATAGATTGCGTGCAAATCACACTACATCTTTCAATTAGGGCTGTCACCAATTATTATTTTTGTAATCGAATAATCGATTAATTATTTTGATGATTCAGGTAAAAAAATAGAAAATACATGTTGTATTATAACAAATGCCTGCAGAGGGTGCCAACGGCCAAGTGATTGTTGTTGTACAGCAGATCGAATCCTTAATATTGGCCAAATGTTTACTTAATCTTTAATAATTGGTCAATTCTTTATGATGTGAATGTTACAGCCACTGTATGTATTCTTGTGTATTAACGTTGGTGAACTTGAACTTGAAAAATTGTGTGTCCTCACGTCTTTCCGCGCTTGAAACAACATTCCTTCTGATGTTCATTCATGTTTATTTGATGCAATAAATGAACTAGTATGAAGAGATGATCGGTTCACGAGCCGAATGAATGAATGATTCAATGACTCACTCATCAAGTCAGTGACTTATCGCCACCTACTGGCGGTTTTAGTTTAATATTTAAAAGATTCACGTTTTTCACCGTCATTGCACATTGCATATTTTCTTTAAAACATTTTATAAAGGTAAAAAATGCACTGTAAAATAAATTGAAGGGAGTAAATATTGCCCGTAAATGGAAAAGGTGTGACTACAATCTATGTGGAACAGATGGAGAACGCAGAAGGATGTTAAATGCCTCAGGGTGTACGACACTCGGCAAAGGTTTGGGAACCACTGGTGTACGGTATTTAAGAGGTCATCTAAATAACAAAGAACATCATTCACCTGCTCAACTGCTCCAAATCTCTCTTGTTCATGTAGGTCAACATCCAACATTTCATGCTGGCTAATTCAATAAGGCATGCGTTCAGGCGGTTCAATATAAAGGTCACGGCAGTAATAAACCAATGCCAAATCACCTGCACCTTGAACTAATGACTTTATCTCATATTGGTCACATTTGTTACACACAATACTTATATAGTGGCTCACTTCGAGACTTGTTGTACCCAGGCCCAATGCCACAAAGGGGGCAAAAGTGGGCATTGCCCCCTCAGATCTGATTTGTGCCCCCTCAGTTTAAAACAGACTGTTGGTGCAAACCAATACGAATAGTCTGTGCTTGTGTGTACAATGAATGAGTGAAGGAATGAAAGGATGCAAAGAAACACAAAGAAGAAAGTAAGAGGCAGAAAAACAGCAAATTCCATTTCTGTCACATTTGACAGCAGACATATGTGCGGCTCGCTGCTTCTCTGTCAGCCTGTGGGCAACAGAAATGGATGTACTGGCACGGGCTCGTGGCAAGAGCAGGCAGATGATTGATTTAACATTCAGTTAAATAGAGGGTAAATAAACATATTAGGGCATCGGAGCTTGTTTATGCTGATCAGGGTAAGAGCAGGTCCCAATGCCAGAGCTGTCCCCCAAGGACAAAGCAAATATGATGTTGATAAGGAAAATGAAGGGGGATGCTTTGTCCTGGAATAATGAAAGACAGAAGTGTCTCTCATGTTCTAAAATGGACTTGTCAGCTGAAGGGCTATTACCCGTGCGGTCACTTCATTAATCTGATAGAAAAGGTTGGCGGCAACAGGGACTGAGTCTTTGTAGGTCCTTGAGTAAACAACCGATCAATATGGCCGTTCCTGTACACTGCTGGTACACCTCTGTTAATGAACACATCTCCATGTTGTTTCACACAGACTGCAGCTCATTAAGCCAGTCACGAGAAGAAAAATAAGACCATTTGGGGCTGAAATGTATGTAAACTGAACACGCATTCATGCACAAAGCATGTATTATTAGATTTGCATTCGGTAACAGTGTCATTGTTACATATGGTACATGTAGTTACTGTCGTAATAGCTATAAGTGATGAATAATTACATGCAATTAACCCTAAACCAAACCCTCATCCTAAACCTATAGTAAGCACATGTAGTTACTTAATATTACTCAGTACTTAAATGCATAATTACAGTGTAACAAAGACACCTTAAAATAAAGTGTAGCCAAAATTTCTTGGAGAAATGATTAAAGGGATAGTTTATCCAAACAACAACAACAACAACAAAGGTTAGTGATAGATAGTGTGACATTTCCCATCTTTATGTAATAATAGTTTGGTCATGTGTAACCCCTCTACCCGGGTCCTACTCGACCTGCTCTGAGCGGGCCTCGAATCTAACAAGGTCTAACAAGGAGACTAAAGGCTGCAACGCCTACCGTCTGTCGCTAGAACATCTCTTGAGGTCAGAGGAGTGAGGTTTACTCGCACCGCAACTACTAGCTGGCCTCCGTTACACTCACCCCCCCTAAACCTCACTTCCATCCGGGTCACGGCACCAATGTAACCCCTCTACCCGGTTCCAACTCTGTTCTCTCTGAGCGGACCTCGAACCCGGGTCCACAGCAACTACTAGCTGGCCTCCGTTACACTCACCCCCCCTAAACCTCACTTCCATCCGGGTCACGGCACCAATGTAACCCCTCTACCCGGTTCAAACTCTGTTCTCTCTGAGCGGACCTCGAACCAGGGTCCACAGCAACTACTAGCTGGCCTCCGTTACACTCACCCCCCTAAAAACGTCACTCCCATCCGGGTCACGGCACCAATGTAACCCCTCTACCCAGGTCCTACTCGAGCCGCTCCGAGTGGGCCTGGAACCCGGGACTTCCGGCATGAGAGTTGGACGCTCTAACAAGGAGGCTAAAGGCTGAGGTTTACTTGCATAGCAACTACTAGCTGCCCTCCGTTACACATGTAACATTGCGATATCATATATTTTGACTTAAACTATAGCATAAATAAATATCAATTGGCACAAAGCACAAGAATGTTGACTGCAAATAATGTGATGTGGTGCAACGGGATTTCCTAGACAAGACTGCACTGACCTTTAACTTCATATTCAAAGCCTGAAACATTCTAAATGTAGGCCAACAGTTGTAACATACATACATATTGTCATATTGTTTTAAAAGACTACAATCACAGATTTGTGAATGAACCATTGAAAAATAATTCTGGATGTGTGTTCCTGTCTATGGCCATGAAAGTGTGGACATCAGGTGGATTTTATTTATTTATGTTGAAGTTAAGTAGAAACTGTTTCAAATGTAAAGTTTAAAAAAAAAAAAATCAATGAATATTCCTTTTATTTTCAGACACAAATGGCACAGTTTCCCGAGTGTCACTTATGTTTCTGATCCATATTCTGTTGAAGCTCATTTACAAGTGCTAACCGTTTTACCAGAGCAGCTTTTAAAAAGCTCTTGGAAGTCCTCATGAATGGCCGATGTTTTTGGATATTTGCAGTAGTGTTTATAGGACTGAACTGAGCCCGTGTGCCCATAGCTTTACATGTGAGCATCCCGTCCTTTAATTAAGCCGGACAGAGTTCATCGAGAACTGCCTGCCCTGCACACATAATAACATGCCAGCTCAGACATTAACTTCTCTTTGAGGTTTTCCAACTTCTTCCAGAACGAGTAAGCTGATAGGATTGCCGTAAAACATCTCACTGAACGCAGACACATGAGTGTCAAAATGCTGAAGCAAATAGGTGTGAATAGGAACAGAAAATGACAGAATTTCCGGCATGAGACCATCACTTTTTATCCGCAAACTGTGACAGCGCAATAACAGCAGCTCTAAAAAAGTTTAACACTTTATTTTGATGGTCCACTTTAGACATTCTACTGAGTATAAGCAACTGCATGTCAAATTATTCTACTAAGCCTAACAGTCTAAACTTCGTTCTATGTCCTCCACTGTGGCCGCTGAACCGGGGTGGGCGAGACCTGAACTGAATAGTGTATTCCTTTTCGACTGTCTGCAGGACACATTGAGATATATTTGGCAGTAGTGTCCACTCTGCTAAAAAATCTACCAAGGGAAGCAGTCTCTCAGCTTGTGCAGCTATCTGAAGCAGCAAACCGGCTGGGAACAACTGACTTGACTGCTCTATAGCCTTTAAGCAACCTGACCCCGCGACGCTTCCGGGCGGACATTGGGATGTGCGCTCGCTGGGAACCCCTGAGACTCTGAGTAAAACAGTCATGGGGTAAAAGGCACACAGTAGTGATACTTTAGCAAAAATAATATGTATTTAATAATGTATAAGTTCATACTTGTTCAAAACAATCACTGTAGCAAAGTTTTTACTATTCTCTGTTCATTTTGATAAACAAAACAAATCATTTTTGTTAAAATATACTGTCATTAAAAATTGTTAAAGGCACAATATGTATTATTTTCGCCTCTAGGGGTCGCTAACCTCTTCAAAACAATAAGAAAGAGAATCGATTGGGGCCGAGAATCGCGGATGCGATCGCTAATGAGAGACAGATATCGATGACACATGCGAGTCCCGGGATATAAAGAAAAGAGGACATTTTACTCACAAGTGCTGAAATACTACTCATACAGGTCAGTTTATTTGATGAATTAAAACTGAGGGAACAGTTTCACTTGCTCTAACGTCACACTATCATACTAAACTGTATTTGAGTGTTTTAAAAGTTTAAAAGTTTAGTATTAGTTTGCTGTCTGTATGAGACTTAACAGTAATCTAGATCAACATTATATTATCATACTGATGATATTCTAACACTTCGTCGTGTTGAGCTTTATAATATTGATTAGTCTTATGTACATTTGCTTACCTTGTCTAATAACGTGTAAGAGTGCCGTCTCTGTCGCAAAGCTCTCGCCATCTCGGAAATGCCGATATTGAGCCTCGTTTTATTTCTCCTTATGTCCCAAAGTTTGTCCCAAATAACACAGATATTACGTCATTGACAGGTGACCAGTGACAAGAGAGGGACGGGCACTATTTAAAATTGTAAATTTCTCTGAAATTCTTGCAAATATTTAGGATAATGTAAGTACATATCTGAACGATATATATATATATATATATATATATATATATATATATATACTGTTCAAGTGTTTTTTGGATATTTTAATACAAAAATGTACATATTGTGCCTTTAATGTAAAATCTGTTATAAAAATAGAGAAATAAAATTATTTTAAAAAGTAAAGATTGTGAAACATTGAAGGAGATCCTATAATAATTTATTATAGTAGTAACTATAATTTAATAATTTACTGTAGTAACAATAAATTATATTTTACTATATGATATGATCAATATGGTTTCATTATAAATATGGTGATCATCTCACCCAAACTAATATATGATATTTCCCATCTGGATCTAAACATGTCAACACATGGAATAGTCGGCAGCTGTTTATTATCATGTCAGTTATTGAGCTTTTATACCCAACAGCCGGGGCGCTTTTTACCACAAACACCATACTTTTACATATTCTTCCATTATTGAAAATCTGTTGCTTTAATTGCCTTGAACAGAACTGAAAATTATTAACAAGATCTTTGTCTCAAAATACATTTAATAATCCTAGCGATTCTCATTTGCTACTAAAATTTACAACATCAAATATTTGATCAAATTAGCACTTTGCACTGTTGCCTGCGATCGTGTCAAGGATCAGTTTCCATGTGCACCAGCGGATGTTTTGGAAAGCGATGCATCAGTGGTTTAGAAGAAAATAAAATCATAGGTGCCTTTTACCCTGGGGCACCTTTAGCCCTGTTGTTCCCTACAGTTAAGCTATAATAAAGTTTATTTAATTGCAACAACAACAACATGCAATCATGTGTCTGAAAACATTGCACTCATTCAGTATATTCTTTTAAAGTGTTATTTCAGTAATAAGCACTGTTTTAAAGTAAAGTGTGCTTCTTTTTCACAACGGGTGACACTGGAATGGGTAAGTTTGATTTCAACCATGCTAAATAAAACACCTGATACGGCGGCTCCCAGATGAGTTTTGCAGAGCCGTACTATATTTTTTCCACACAAATCATTTAAAAAAAAAAAGTCTAATCTAAAGTTGCAATGTTTGTGTGTGTGTCGTGTGTTTACTGTATATGTGCATGCATGTTTGGATCCCGTGACATGGTTTCTGGGGTGACCATAGAGCTGTAATTTTCTTCTATGCTGTGATAAGGGTTCAACCTACCTCAATCTGATATCCTTAAATTGCCTGAATATTAAAAATGTCTTTTTGTGCCAGATAAAAAGGTGGGAATGGGTGACTGGATTTTTTCTTCTTCTTTCTGCCGGCCCACGGTGAAGCAGTGACGGTTAGTAGTTAGGCTAGCAAAATAAATAGGTCTATTAACTTTTAAAAGGGAGAAGAAAATGTTTTCATATCATTTGTTGATGTTAAAAGCTGTGTCCAATCAAATTCTAAGATATTCATCTGCTTATCACGCCATGCATGATGATGCAAATTCATCCGTCACTCGGTAATACGCGTTTAGTAATTTTGTACATTATCTGTTTCACACTGACGGCTGTTTTTTTACAAACGCAGCCGGTGGTCAGTTATTGGCAACAAACACAAGGATTTGGGAATTTCTTAATTAACACCAGGACACTTTATTTAATGCATGCAGTGTTTTCTTCAGGACTGTGTTAGGTTATATATTTCCACTGGCTTTCTCATAATTCCTTCATAATTTTTCTGTCGCCCAGTGAACATCCATTATGCAGCAAGAAACAGTGTCAGAGGAGGATTATGTTTTATCCCCAGGGATGAGTCCTCTTTCTCAAGCAAAAATGCGTATTGGAATAAAAATCTGTATAAAAATCAATGACAACCTTGTGCTATTAGAAGATGGATTGTAGGCAAGCATGCTTCAATATAATAAAGCACAAGAGCTCTCATGGCCCTAAATTATGGTTATTATTAAAAGTGAAATGAGGCAGTCCATCATAAGTCGTCACTAACACAGAGACTAATGAGTGATCGCTTGGGCTGGAGAGGAATCGGAGCTCTTACACCGGCACGACTCTCACCTGGATCGTTCGAGTCGAGCTGCGAGAGGACGTCCGTGCTTTCCAAACTGACACGAGAACAAACTTTTAAAACCTTTAAAACAACAATCCGACAGCTATTCACAAAGCCAATCATACAGTATACAAACACGACACGACAAACACGAATAGGACACACACAAAAAAAAGTATTTAAGCATCATAATAAATAAGGAGAGATTTCCAAACATTCCTGATTGTCTTGAGATATAATAAGAATAGCAGAAAGTGATGATACAGCCTTTACAATTCCTTTTTTTAAACTAAAAATAAGTGTCGATCTCATCTTTTTTGTGACATACTATCAGTATGATGTCACAATTAAGTGAAAATGTATTCTAGTTTAAATTGATATTAATTAGCACTTAATCACATCTTTATGTGTAATTTAAAATGAGTTTAATATGGTAAATAATAAAGTGTACTACAGAATGTATTGACAAGCATTTATGATCAACTCAAATATACTTTACATTACATGTAGTTACTTTAGTAATAACTATAAATTATGCATAATTACATGTAGTTAATTATTATTACCCAATATTTAAATGTATAACTATACTGTCTGAAATGTACATTTAAATATATTTGTAATTGACCCTTCGCAAAACCCGCCCCCTTTTGCTATGCTCGACAAGCCACACATCATGTTCTCACGCAGTGAAAAATACATCCTTGAGCAAAGAGGACACTGACAACGTATGAAACAGTTTCATATTTAAAGTAATATTTTAAAACAGTTTAATCAATAAATAGCGTCTAGTGTGTGTTTAATGTGTGGTGACAGATCGCTGTAGCTCCTCGTGAAGCGATCATCTCTTCATACTAGTTCATTTATAGCATCAAATAAACATGAATGAACATCAGAAGGAATGTTGTTTCAAGACGTGATTCAAGTTCACCAACGTTAATCTACTAACTCCCCTGACCGCTTTGACGGACAAAATGGAGGATTCAGGGTTATGATTGGTCAGATCGCCTGTCAATCAAACTGTTTGCGAAGGGTCGATTGCACATTTGGAATTGTGAAGTTGCTATTTATTTTCAAAATATATCCAAAATTGAATGCAAAGTCAAATGATTCTACAATTAAAATTATAATCAAGTACAATATGTTAGTCAACACATCAAAACAAGTGCCCAACAAAAAGATATTAAACAATTATTTTAACAACATAATAGTAATTAAGAAAGCATATGAAAGTGCACTTAAACAGCATTTCATCTATTAAATGTTATATCATCTGCAAGAACAGTTTTTTAAGTACTTTTAATATTTGAAATATTTGCACATTTAATATATAAAGGGTGTAACATCGTCCCCAAACGGTCGCGGTTCACAGGCAATCCACACTAGCCTAACCACTTTTAACCAGCATTAACCACCAATAATCCCAACATGCTCTGTGAAAGAAATAAAGTGTCATAGTTCAAATTCTGCCCATTTTATTATGAAATTCAAACAATAAATGCTGTTTTGATGTTTTTAAAAAAATAATAATAATATGTGTGACAGATCAGACAGACACCTGAGTTCAAACGGCAGAGCAAGTAAACACGATCATCCTCTTCACTACTAGTTACAGAATGAAAATTAATGAACATGTTGAAAGATACAGTAACTTACTGAAATGAATCTTAGTCTGTGTTTCGGCTGCGGAAGGACTTCAATGAAACGGCTTGAAAACAATGTCACGTAGCATTACATTTACCTCAGGTGAGTCACTCAGTGTCCACAGCTTCTTAGTTCGCTAGAGACATTAACTCTACTTTACTGAACCTGATAGTAATTTAAAGTCTTAATTCTTTAATGTATGTTTAAATTAATCCATCATAAAAACAATTTATGACAATAACTTGTAAATGATTTTATATATATATATAATATATATATATATATATATATATATATATATATATATATATATATATATATATATACATACTTGTATGCATGAATTTAGAGACACAATTTGTTCAGTAAACCAGTGCTTAATAAAAAAATAAATAAAAAAGTTTGTGTTTTCTCACCCTGCTGTACTGTATTTCAAACCAGAGCACTGAACACGAAGCCTCCTGTACTATATATGAATTTACTGCAAGTCCACGGAAAATGTATTTTTATTTATTTCTTATTCTGTAGACAGGCTCACAGAGCTGATTTTGTAGCAGAAACACAGTATGAGTTTAGCTAGGCAGGAAAGCCTCAGTTAATTTTGACAGAAAAAGAGAAGTATTTTTCATCTGCAGCAAAAAAAAAAAAAAAAAAAGCAATGAAAATGCAAGTAGCGACAGAAGATAGAAACCCATTAAGAGCCTTGGAAGGATGATCATTTTTGGGGTACACAGCTAATGTTAGAAACAAACTAGAAACCAAGAAATGTAATATCCTGCACCTGCTACTGAAGGAGAGCGACGACTCTCCGTGATGCTGTGAATATTTTCTTTTCCTGTTCAGGCTGAATTTCAAAGCATCTTCATCCACTCGCCTTTCGAGTCACGCATCCGATCCTCAGGTGTTTTAAGACCAGTGCAAAAGAGGAATTTTACAGAAATCATACTTGGATTTCTTTACATTTTCAAGGATATTTCTGCTTCTGCTGCTGGAGTCGTCATCTTGGTTTTCGGAGGGTTTTGTGTTGTGGAGTGGCACTCAGCTGTAGGTAATCTGGTCATGCCCCATTAGGCTTGTGTGGGACAGGTTTAGCGTAATCTGTCACGCCCCGTGGGGTTTGGGAGGTCCTAGCTCAAGTGTAATTTGGGATTATGTCTGTAGCACTGATGTCTTGGGATTCAGGAAAGAATCAACATTTGTGTCACTTTCTGTCCCCGTGCCCTAGCCCTGTGGCGCTTTTGTGCTGTTGGGATTCACACGTTTTACGAGATATATAGGGGGAAACGGGTCTTGCTGTACGGGGAAGTTGTCACGGTATCTCAGTGAGTCAGAGGTGGTTTGATGGAGCACAACAGTTGGCAGCAAATCTTCTTTTTCTCCATAGAGGAAGATATTTTTAAAGATAACACCTACAGTGAGTTCCTAAATTGCTCAGAAGTCGGTACAATTTAAACAGTTTGATTTCCAGTCAAGAACTACACTACCCAAAACCTCAAAGGGCAACCCACCAATCAGAGATGTCGCTGTTACCATGGGAATGTAAGTGGTGTCACTAGAGCTCAGAAGTGACCGCCCATCAAATAAAGTATCGGATATGATGTAGTCGAGTGTGAATCGATCATATGATTTGATTGTCATTCAAAATGCTTCATGGCAAGAGTTTTTCATTTCTAATATAAAAACATGACATGATATGATTGAGTTCCTTTCTTCCATCCCTCCATCCATCATTCCTTCCTTTCTTCATCCCTCCATCTATCCTTCCATCCATCCATCCATCCATCTATCCTTCCATCCAGCCTTCCATCCATCATTCCTTCTTTCCTTCATCCCTCCATCCATCCATCCTCCCAGCCTTCCATCCATCCATCTATCCATCCATCCATCCATCCATCCATCCATCCAGCCTTCCATCCATCCATCCAGCCTTCCATTCATCCATCCATCCATCTATCCTTCCATCCTTCCATCCATCCATCCATCCATCTATCCTTCCATTCATCCATCCATTCATCCATCCATCCATCCATCTATCTATCCTTCCATTCATCCATCCATCCATCCATATATCCTTCCATCCATCCATCCAAAATTCCCTCCATCTATCCATTCATCCATCCATCCATCTATCCTTCCTTTCATCATCCATCCATCTATCCATCCATCCATCCATCCATTCTTCCATCCATCCAAAATACCCTCCATCCATCCATTCATCCATCCATCCATCCATCCATCCATCCATCCATCTATCCTTCCTTTCATCCATCCATCTATCAATCCATGCTTCCATCCTTCGATCCATCCATCCATCCATCCATCCATTCTTCCATCCATCCATCCATTCATCCATCCATCCAAAATTCCCTCCATCCATCCATTCATCCATCCATCCATCCATCCATCCATCTATCTATCCATCCATCTATCCTTCCTTTCATCCATCCATATATCCATCCATCCATTCTTCCATCCATCCAAAATTCCCTCCATCCATCCATCCATCCATCCTTCCTTTCATCCATCCATCAATCCATCCATCTATCCTTCCTTTCATCCATCCATATATCCATCCATCCATCCATTCTTCCATCCATCCAAAATTCCCTCCATCCATCCATCCATCCATCCTTCCTTTCATCCATCCATCCATCCATCCATCCATCCATCCATCCATCCATCCATCCATCCATCCATCCATCCATCCATCCATCCATCCATCCATCCATCCATCTATCCATCCTTTTTATAATATTAGGATGGCACTGGCTAGTTTACTCTTTACTAAATTACTACTGAAAAAAGTGGATCTTGATATATATATATATATATATATATATATATATATATATATATATATATATGTATATACACTCCGTATGCATTAAAGAATATTTTAGAATACTGCAATTTAAATGTAAAAATGTAAAAAAAACATGTAAAAATCAATCAAAGTGACATTAATTATTTAACTTTTAAACATTAAATACACTGTTTTAAATGTGTCTTAGTTATATTTCCATCAACTGATAACACATCACGAAAAATTACTGCATTTCACTTTTCAAAAAAAAAATACTTTATAAATCTGAACAAAAAAAATCACATACTGTATGTATTCACAGATACAGTCAAACCAAAATTTATTCAGACACTTTGAACATCTCACACATTAAAACAGCTTATTCACTATAGTTTCAAAAATGGTAATCGAATATGACAAGATCTCAGGGTGTCAGAAAAAAAATGATTAATTATGTCAGATAACACTCAGGCAAAACATGGTCAGCTCAAAGTGTCTGAATAATGTTTGGTTCCAAATTTTTATGATGATAATCCACAGTATGACGAATTTTTGGGACTAATATGTCACATTTTACTTTATTTTGCTATCCTCACTTACATAAACTATAGTGTCCTGCACCCACTAGTAAAAATACATCAAAAAAGTCTGAATAATGTTTGGTTTGACTGTATATGATAACACTACATTTACATTTACAGTAAAGTAACAGATTTTCCTCTGGAATTTGTATTTATGGTGCAAAGCAGTTATTTAGCAGTTATGAACCAATTCTTCAAAGTTTTATTTGTGTTGACACATAATGTGGGCCTTTGTTTTTCTATACTGAAAAACTAACTCATTAAACACTTTCAGATTTCAATAACAGAAAATATATTAGTGGAGAAACAAATGATGGATCCATGAGACTAGTGTTAGCTTTCAGATTATTACTTTATCTCTCCTTTCCTCTGTTTATGAGTGTGTGTGTGTGTGTGTGTGTGTGTGTGTGTGTGTGTGTGTGTGTGTGTGTGTGTGTGTGAGTATTCCCTACGTTATGGGGACATTCTAGTAAATCTTGACATTGTGGGGACATTTTTTTGGTCCCCATGAGGAAACAAGCTTATAAATCATACAGAATTATCTTTTTTGAAAATGTAAAATAGCAGAACATTTTCTGTGATGGGTAGGTTTAGGGGTAGGGGTAGTGTAGGGGGACAGAATGTACAGTTTGTACAGTATAAAAACCATTACGCCTATGTAATGTCCCCATAAACCATGAAAACACAACGTGTGTGTGTGAGTGTGTGGGTTTTCCCTACGTTACGGGGACCAAATGTCCCCACAGGTATAGTAATACTAGTAAATTTTGATCTTGTGGGGACATTTTGTTGGTCCCCATGAGGAAACAAGCTTATAAATCATACAGAATTATCTTTTTTGAAAATGTAAAATAGCAGAACATTTTGTGTGATGGGTAGGTTTAGGGGTAGGGGTAGTGTAGGGGGACAAAATGTACAGTTTGTACAGTATAAAAACCATTACGCCTATGGAATGTCCCCATAAAACATGAAAACAACATGTGTGTGTGTGTGTGTGTGTGTGAGTGTGTGTGTGTGAGTGCGTGTGTGGCCCTGTTGCCCATTCTCAGCAATTTCGTTATCAGATTGATGTTTTCACACAAGGTGGGTTTAGCTGGTCGCTAATCTTCACACTTCCGGCGGGTGAGTGGAAAGCTCAGCAGCCGATAACAAACCTACATGCCACATAGAATTAATTGGCTAATTATCATAGTGGAAGCGAGAGCAGAAGAATCTAGACATCACAAGTAAGCTTTGTCCCTTGGCATTCTTCTCATCAAGTCCAATCCTATTTATCAATTAGCCGTTTAAATGAGCGTGCAGATGGACATGACTGTCATGTTTCCAGACATTTGTGTATTTACACTGCAATTTACTTGGAAATGATTGGAATAATCAAGATGTTTTTGATAGAAGTCTCTTCAGCTCACGAAGGCTGCATTTATTTGATTAAAAATACAGTAATATTGTGAAACATTACTCCAATTTAATTTTTTACGTGAATATATAGTACAGTGTAATTTATTCCTGAATTTTCAGCATCATTACTCCAGTCTTCAGTGTCACATGATCCTTCAGAAATCATTTCTTTATTTTAATATTGGTTTCCACAAAAATATTAAAGATTAAAAAAAACCTGTCGATGATAATCATAAATGTTTCTTGAGCATAAAATCATAACATTAGAATGATTTCTGAAGGATCATGTGACACTGAAGACATGGTACTAGGAAATAAATTTCATTTCAAAAAACATTAATATAGAAAACACTTTTAATTTGTCATTAATTGTTTTAAGTCATAAAAAAACGTTTCATGTGTTTCCCCCTCCCTCTCGCAGCTTCTCTTCTCTGATGACGAGGGCGGGGCAACCTGTCACTCACATGAGATCCACCAATAGCAAATCACAACCATCCAATCAACTCCACACAGACACAATCAAGCCCCGCCCTACATTTGTTCTTGTTTGAGAAGCGTTTCACTCGATATATACGACACAATAGAGAAGAAAAGAGCTCTGTTTGATGATTATTTTTCAGTATAAGTCTGTAACTGATATGATTACATGGGAATGAGTGATATCGATCGTGAATAAACAGAGGGAAAACAAAGCAAACCACGACCCAAGTGTGCTAACTCTTTTATTACTTCCTTGAAATTTGTGCATCAACTTAAGACAGGAAACTGTGTGCACTTAATTTCATTTTCACAATATGGTCAAAATTAGTTTGTATCTGAAAAATCTTTAAATACATCTTATCCATTTGAAACCATTTACACACAACGTCTCGGCACTGAGTACTAGCAGTCTATTAGAAACCAGGGGCATTGAATATGAAGCACTTTAGCAGTGTGTGTGTGTGTGTGTGTGTGTGTGTGTGTGTGTGTGTGTGTGTGTGTCACACTTCCGTTTCTATTTATCTCAAGTAAAAATATCTTTCTTTAAATATGATTCCTTTACATGATAAAAATAGGATCTGTCCAAAATGTGTGTGTCACATCAACACTACCCGGCATGCTCGGCACTTCCCCATCTGTCATGAACACCGGCACAAACTCGTCCTCATGGAGGCCAGGTGAAATGATCCTGGATGTGTTCCGTCACATGGGGCTCATCCGTGCGGAAGCGCAGCGGTCCCGTAAGTTCTGCTGTGGGGAATCCACAGGCCGGCCGACCGCCGTGTCAAGAGACAGATGCCAATGATTGATTTGTGTTGATAAAAATTATTACAAAATGTTGATATTCTTTAATTGTACAAAACATCTCATTATTATTATTATTATTTTTTTTTATAGAAATCTTACATTTGCACAAGTTTACATGAGGATTCTGTTTCTGAAATCACAAAGTACAAACATGTGACATTGAACTGAAATGTGATTATCAAGAAAAGAAAATACAGACGAAATACTAAGATCAGCCGCGTGTGTTTATAGTTGCTGTGACCCTCATAGAAAGAAAGAGACATCCGCAAACCAATTAAACGCATTGCAGTTTGTTTGTTGATTTATCCCGTTTTTGTGAGTGAATCTCGTGAAATTTAATAATATTTTATTTCACCTCAAATTAAAATGAATAAATCAATACTAATATGTATCGTAGCATAAATGAAATGAAGCCTATTTTAGGACCATATACTTTATTTATTATTTGTGATATTATTGTCATGACGGTTAAGACGCATTTACCTCTCTTTACTACAATGCACAATAATAATAAAAAAAACAATATTATAATATATAAAAATATAGAAGCTTGTTTCTGCCACAGAATGAAAGATAAAAATTGTGACTTTTTTTTTCCTCAAAATTGTGTGATATAATGTTGCGGTTACATTTTTATTTTTTTTTATTCAGTGGTGGAAACAAGCCTCCATTAAAAAAAAATAAAATAAAAAAAAATAAAATAAATATTTTTCTCTCATCGTACTGTCTTTAAAGCTGACTGAATTATATATTCTAAATATTATCTTTCTGCGGAATATAATATATAAAGTAATAATAATCACTAATCATAATAAAAAATAAATTAATTGGAGAGGTTTATGTAAAACAACAGGTATATATTTTGCAAATATAATTTATATCTTATGCGATTTTGCTTCTCCAATAAAACTATCTAATTTCAAGAACGTTTTTATATTTTTTTTACTGTAAATAAATACAATTGATTCGAAGAAAATACTTTTTTAATGCAAATTTGGACAGACATTGTTCAATTGTGCGGTGTGTTTAACAAGTTTACGCAATGGTCCTGAAAAAAAAGGGTTTTTTAAAACAGATTCAGAGTTTTTTTTTTTTGTCTTTAGATTTTAGGTTGAAATGTGTTGTGATTTTGTGAGATTCGACGTTCCGCAGGGGCCTGAAAATGTGAACAAATTAAAGTCGTATATTGCCTGTCGCTCTGTCCCGCTTCCATTGCTTGCGAGTGTGACTGAGGAACATGTTGAATGATTTCAGTGATATTGCTGTGGCGCTCAGCAAACAGTGCTGCAAACCAATCGTTTCCGAGTACTTCTTAATTTGCTCCTAAAAGTAGCACAGGTACTGCATGTATTAAAAATATGTCCTTCATTTGCTTCCGTATCCGTCTCCTCGCTCTCTCTCTCTAAAGGACTCGGCTGCTCTCTGTGAACGGACGGCAGCCAAACCAACAATAATACAAACACAATGAGCAGACGAACCTCCCTCCATCACACTGTGTGTATTTCCTGCTAAAAGTTACCCTGAACGCTGGCACCGGTCAGTCTCTGCTCTGGTGGTGATCTGGAGCTGTGAGGTAACTAAAATTTTGCCCAGATTCAAGTTATTTCCACAGGAAATATGTTTCAGTTTCTGCTGTTGTTTTCAATAACTAATTGTTTGAAATGACATTTAAGATCCCTTCCCCGTATAGAAAACCGACTTCCTCCCCCGCCCCGAATTTCTCCCCGTGAAGCTTCCTTCTCCAGGCTCGAGAAAGAGTGAGCTGGTGTCCGTTTTAAGCCATGGTCTCTTTGCCCGGCAGTCTTCGGTCGTTGAAGGTGTGCATGTTGATGACCTCGTCTGTTTTGACCATGACGGGCGGCTGCGGTTTGTGTTTGAGCCGTCGCTGGCACTTGAGGGACACTCGGAGCTCATCCACCATGGCACTGCAGAAGGATCTCTGTGCGGACAGAAGAACACAGATGACTGGATGTTCCTTCACTTCCAACACTGAAAGACACAGGGCTTGACATTAACACCCGCTAACCCAACAAATGCGGGTGTATTTCAGCAGTGGCGTGTCACTCTACTACATTTACATTTATTCATTTGGCAGGCGTTTTTATCCAAAGCGACTTACAAGGGGAGCATTCAGGGGTTTCGTGCCTCAAGGGCACTTTAGTCATGGTATCAAAGGTGGAGAGAGTGCTGCTCATTCACAATCCCCACCTTCAATTCCTGCCGGTGTGGGAATCGAACCTGCAACCTTCAGGTTACAAGCCCGACTCGCTCACCATTAGGCCTCGACTACCCTAGACACTTGAATTTTAAAAAGGAATCTGAAATAATAAACTAAATGCTATGTAGTGTTTTTGAAAATATCGATTTTTTTTATGGATATCGATCCTGAAACGCTTCCAATACTCGTTTTCACAGAATAGACACACGATACCAGCTGATCTCCGACAGCGAGTGACACACAAACCCTCCTCTCCTCACTCACTCGTTTCATTTGATCCAGATGAATATTGTTGAGCATATTACGCACAATTGTATTAATTCCAGCAGGTTTTGTGTTCACACCCAAAGTGCGCCACATAAAGCAGCTCTCAGCACTAAATTGAGTTATTTTTTGCTGGTTTTTGCACTTAAATAGTCAAATACACACACAATAATGTCAAAATGGTGAGTATTCACAAACACAGTCAGTTATGTTTTAAGTGAACGTAAAGAAAACACGTGTAACAGTATAATGGATCCGTGCGTCAGCTCTTAAAGTGACAGCAGCCTAATAAACCTGCTGCCAAATTATGATAAAACATGGTTCCCCATGGTATCAGTGCCAGAATTGTGGCCAGTGAAAGTGCTGAGTGGATAGTAATTTTGGAAAACCACTAGAGACAGTGACCGCTGAGCAAAAACAAACAAACAAAAAAAATTAATGTCAAGCCCTGCACAAACACACATACTGGATTTCAGTTCGCAGAAAGGTGGAGGACAGTGGGGGTCAGTGGGGCTCTGTGGGGTGATGGATAGCAGGGGGTGAAAGGTGGAAATGGAGACAGGATGGAATGATTATGCTGGTGTCCGTGTGGATGCACAACATAACAACAAAAGCGATTTCTCCATGGCAGATTTCACCTTGCCTCCTCCTGCCAGGATGCTGCATGATTTATTGATGCATATTATTTTCCTTCAGATTCAAATCCTGTATGGCCGTACGGCCAATTAAACACCCTTCCACCCCTCAACTCTCCAAACAAGAAACAAATGGTGGTGTTTTCAGCTGTGTAACGGTGAAGCAAGCAAACGTGATTGCCCTCCTGCATTTCCGCTTAATAAATTATTAACACGCACATTATTCAACGGACTCATCCTTTAGAGTCTTATGACTTATTCAAATTTGCTTGGAAATGAAGAAAAGCAACACAAATTACAAAATAAACACAGAAACGTAAACATCTGTGCAGTTTGTGAACAATCTGACTGCACTTACAGCATTTTCAATTAATTATATTCGCTTGTGAGTGTCGTGAAGATGTGAAATAATAAAGGTGCTTTGGACCAGTGTTCTTACCCAATGATCTGCCTTCTTCATTTCGACATCCTCCACAATAGCCAATAACAGAACATTAGCAACTGGATTATTATTACTAGTGCAGACTTTAATAATTGATGCCACACATTTGAGATACTGATGCACAATAATACTGTCTCTTCCCTCGTTTGCACTAATTGAAGTCTACGGGGCAATTGAAAATTAAAATACATTAAAAAATAAAATGATTAGAGGAAATATGTGATACTTCAATTAAATATAAATAAGAATATCAATAAAGTTCAAAGGCTATGAAAGAGCATCCTTTAAACAGTCACATTTCATCGACAAATTGGATATAAAACATCAAGATACCAAAGAAAAAAGAGGAAATGTGTTAACACATTAACATATGTGTAAGCTTAAGTGTGGACAAGGGACACTCTACTAACTATTAGTAACTTTGCAACTAAAAAAATATTTCAGTCAAAACAAGTTTTATGTAATTTAATTACATAGCAATTTTCCATCCATTTGGATTACATAGTTTTAACATAAACAAACTAATAAACTTAATGTGATTCGTATTTGTCAGTCATACGTAAATGAAATAGGTAAGATTTATGTAATAGTTCACAGAAAAATTCCCAGGTTAATGAACACTGTTTAGTGGTCATGTGTGTGCGCACTACTGAGTTAAAGTACCATTGAAGCAGTGTCAGAGTTAATGAGATCATTAAGTGATGATTGAGCATTAATGATGAACACCTGCTGTTAACAAGCAGAATCACTGAAGGACAGAGAAACACAAGAACTACAACTGATGAAATCAACTGAAGATAAAAGACATTTAATCTCTCACTATTCATATACTCAACTATTACATAAATCTTACCTATTTCATTTACGTATGACTGACAAATATGAATCACATTAAGTTTATTAGTTTGTTTATGTTAAAACTATGTGTGACGAGCAGGGCGGGCGAGAGCCGTGAGGGAACGGCGCGAGGCCGGTGACGCGAGTGATATTGAGCGTCACCTGCGCGCTACACCGGTCACGTGTCTCTCACGGAGGAGCTCCGGAAGCATAAAAGAGGAGTGACGACAGTGAAGGACGAGAGAGGACCAGGCCTGGAGTTTATGTTGTTCGCCGGTACCCGCCTCCTTCTTCCCATATTTACGAACTGTGTTACACTATGCAATCCAAATGGATGGAAAATTGCTATGTAATTATATTACATAAAACTTATGTTTAGACAGAAATATTTTTTTGAGTGCACATGTCCACTAACTCTCATTAGAGTACGACTGGTAGTTTATGGTTCGGGCTAGTAGAAAATGTTAGAGGAGCGTCAAAATAAAGTGTTATTACTAATACTCTAATAAGAGTTAGTTAACATGGTGTGGACATGATTCTTTAGCAGTTCAAAAGTGAAACTGAGCAGCAGAAAGCAGAGATGGAAGAATGTAAAATGAGCATAAAATAAAATGAAAACGAGAAGCAGGAATATTATAGTAATCCTTTTATTTAAACATAAGTGCGTTTGTGTGTGTGATCTATATTGGAGCATACACTGTCAAAAAAAAGAACAAATATTCATAAACTCCATAAATAAACCGATTCTGCAAAATATTTTGTAGTTTTCCAATGAAAATGCTTGTCATATTTGCTAAAACAATACACCATTCTGATGCCGAACCTGTGAACGTTTATTAACAGTGTAAATGATTTTATCCAACCGTAAATAAATCTGTTTCTGGCGGCGGAGACAGAACCCGCATGAAAATCTACATCACATTATGTTAGAAGCATTTATACATTTTTATCTAAAGCAATAAGATTGTTGGTCAGACTGTTGGCTCTTTCCTAATCTTACAAAATAGAGGCAATTATAAAATGCAAATTTCTGAGGGAATGTGCCGCTGAGGAGGAAGAGGCATTTCCATATGATGTTTTTTTCTTTCTTCCTCTGCAGAATAGCGTAAGAAAAAACTGAACAAAAGACAGCCGCTCAAGTCTTCTACAAAAATACTTTAATTGCCTCTCTATCATTTTCAGTTGCAAGATATGACACCTGATTTACATGCTCTCAAGCTTTTAAAAAATGCATTGCTAAATTGAATTAAAATACTGAGTTCTGATACATTCTCGTCGACACCATAAAACGTAGCCTGTTTATGCATTCAGTAACACTTTTCTATAAAGTTGTTTTAGTTAACCTTGGTTAATGCATTAACTAACATAGCTACATTTGCTACAGTAGTGTATTTAATTATCTTTGTTAGATAATGGATAATAATGGACTTAGATTAGATAATGGAAACACTGTACAAATGTTTACTGTTAGTTCATGTTAGCTCAGGGCCATTAAATAAGATTACAAACTTTTTTTGTTTTAATAAAGTGATTAAATGATGAAATTAACTAAGATTAATAAATGTTTTAGAACACTTTTTAGTTCATGCTAACTAGTTAACATGAGTAGTTATTGGTTAACTAATATTAACAAAAGGAACTTTATAGTAAAGTGTCATCATGCTTAAGACTTAACTTAACACTTCATAATAACTCTCTTTAAGATCCTTATTTAATGTTATTTACACCAGTGTTTCTCAACCGGTTTGAGTGTGACAACACCCAAAAAAACAAAACAAAATAAATAAATAAAATCTGAATGTTTTTTCTGATGCGAGACTTTGTGCATGAAAACTGTTGACTCAGACACAGTTTAAATAATCGTGTCCTGTCCTGTCAGACGTTACAGAAGCACATGCTCTTCAACTGCACGCTTTATATCACTTCATTATAAATAAAGCGCAAAAGAAATTGCAAATTTTTCACATATTTTTTTTTTTTTCATAGTTGTGTTGTCAATTAGTAAGTCTTAAAATGAATTGGGTAACTAATATGTTATATATATATATATATATATATATATATATATATATATATATATATATATATATATATATATATATAACATATTATATATTAATATAGGCATGTTCATCAGGATCCGTGTCCATGTTTTATTACCTGTTCATGGTAATATTGGGTATTTACCATCGTAACTGTAGTTTAACAACAACAACAAAAAAGGTAACACTTCATTTTGTGGTGACATAGTTAGACATAGTTACTACAAGTACATAACAGTACATTTTGCATAATTACAAGTAGCTAACCCTAAACCAAACCGTGACTCTACTGTAAATGCATGTAATTAATTAATATTACTCAGTACTTAATTGAGTATCACATAAAAAACAGGTAACACTTTATTTTAAGGTGTCTTTGTTACACTGTAATTATACATTTAAGTACTGAGTAATATTAAGTAACTAAATGTACTTACTATAGGTTTAGGATGAGGGTTTGGGTTGGTTTAGGGTTAGTTGCATGTAATTATGCATAATTTATAGTTATTACTATAGTAACTAAATGTAACAATGACACTGTAAAATAAAGTGTTACCAAATACACTGTAACCCCACTTTATTTTCTTTATTTTGTGTAACTGGTGGCTCATACAGACTTTATTATATTAACAAAAACTAATTTGGGACTGCTATTTAATAAACTTACTCTGTAACACTTAACAACATTGTATTAACTAACCATGAGCAACACATCTGTTACCGTATTTATTAATCTTCATTAACGTTAGTTAACGTTGTTCATGTTAGTTCACAGTGCATTAACTAATCTTTTTAATAACGTATTAGTAAATGTTGAAATTAACATTAACCAAGATTAATAAGTGCAGTTCATTATTAGTTCATGTGAACTAAGGAATCTTATTGTAAAGTGTCACCACTTACTGTATATTAAGTGGGACTTTGTGCGTGTCAATCATTCATGAGATATTCAATCCCTAAAAATGTGGGTCATGGCTTAAGGGCCATGAGAAAATGCGTGTGCGTCGTGGCCAAACCAGTTGAGAACCTCTGATTTAAACATAGAAATCTCATGAACTATATGTGTTTTTATTTCCGAACATCTCCACAGCCCCGAGCCTGTCAAACTCAGTATCATTAGCCAGTCGGCTTCTCATGTCAATGTAATCATTAAACAAGGATCAGACAGCAAAATAACGCCTTGCCAGAATATTTGTGAATGTCAATACAATGGCTCAGAGCAAACAAACAAAAGCACTTAGAGAGATCGATACAATGAATCCGAGACGAGTGTAAAAGACACTTCTTCCTGTATGAGTGAATAAACGGAGCTGTGCTTTCAGAAGAAAACCATCAATACTGAAGCTTGCAGGTTGATGCTGTCATTAACTGCTTGAACAAAAAGACAGTATTGCGTTATCCATATTTGGGCTGCAAATTTTAAACACTTCAAACAAACAAAGACCTCTTTAAAGATGACCAAACTTGAGACCATGAGATTAGATGATTACCTCATTGGAAAAACATGCCTGTGGTGAGATTTCTGTAAAGTGATATTACGTTGCATCTTGCACATTTCGCAGACACTTTCAATAGTGTGTTCAGTTTTACGTGAATCTGGCAACGTTTTATTGTGTTCTGAATTGAATTGAAACGTGGCGCTAAAAGGTTAATGCACGCACCTACACTAAACCAGACCCGACAGTGTTAACAAACGCAAAGGCGACATAAAAAAACATTTTTCTGAAGCAATCGTACTTGATTCTATAAGTCTTGAGCTCTTTTATTGTGATTAGTGTTTCACGGGACTCGTCCCCGAGCGCTGCTGTATCAGGTGAGTGACTGAGCAAGTTTACTCATTAATCAATCTAGAGGACAAGCCGATCGATAGTGAGTGCAAAAGGGTGCAAAACCTCCAACCTCTTCACCCACCTACACCTCTGATTTGGCCACTGATTTGGCTCGTCCTGAAATGGGAAATGTTAGATTAACCTGTTAACCTCTGACGACTTTTTGTGTTTTATTATATTTACATCCCTGAGGACTTTTAGTACGCTCATTCCGATAAAAACCTATGGATTATCATATGTTTACTTCAAATATCTTCAGAGAGCAGTATCAGAAAGTCCACGAGTGAGACTCATAAACTAATAAAACATTCTAGGAAATCGCTGGCATAGACAAAGACATCCAGTTAGCACTGTAGCGGAATAAAATCCAGACATCTTAACTGATTAAACATGAAGAGAATTAACACACCACTGAAACAACATATAGTTTATCTGTGTTCCTCAAGCCATCTCAGGTATTTTCACAAGGATAATGTATATTTATAATGCAATAGCCTTTATCACTATATTATGGAAGCCCGTTCCCGCCACTGTTGAGGAAAAAAAAATATTCCGTAAGTCATAATAATGAGAAACTTTCTCATAATAATGACTTAGTATCTCATAATAATGACTTAGTATCTCATAATAATGACTTAGCATCTATAAATTAATCAAAACATTTTTTTAGAAACTTTCTCATAATAATGTCTTAACATCTCATAATAATGACTTAGTATCTCATAATAATGACTTAGTATCTCATAATAATGACTTAACATCTCATAATAATGACTTAACATCTCATAATAATGACTTAACATCTCATAATAATGACTTAGTATCTCATAATAATGACTTAGTATCTCATAATAATGACTTAACATCTCATAATAATGACTTAGTATCTCATAATAATGACTTAGTATCTCATAATAATGACTTAACATCTCATAATAATGACTTAGTATCTCATAATAATGACTTAACATCTCATAATAATGACTTAACATCTCATAATAATGACTTAACATCTCATAATAATGACTTAGTATCTCATAATAATGACTTAGTATCTCATAATAATGACTTAACATCTCATAATAATGACTTAGTATCTCATAATAATGACTTAGTATCTCATAATAATGACTTAACATCTCATAATAATGACTTAGTATCTCATAATAATGACTTAACATCTCATAATAATGACTTAGTATCTCATAATAATGATAACATCTCATAATAATGACTTAGTATCTCATAATAATGACTTAGTATCTCATAATAATGACTTAACATCTCATAATAATGACTTAGTATCTCATAATAATGACTTAACATCTCATAATAATGACTTAGTATCTCATAATAATGACTTAGTATCTCATAATAATGACTTAACATCTCATAATAATGACTTAACATCTCATAATAATGACTTAGTATCTCATAATAATGACTTAGCATCTCATAATAATGACTTCAAAAAAATAAAAAAAAATAAAAAAGGTTTTTTTTATTAAGTTAAAGATACTAAGTCATTATTACGAGATGTTAAGTCATTATTATGAAATACTAAGTCATTATTATGAGAAAGTTTCTCATTATTATGACTTACGGGCTTCCATACTATATAGAATACTATAAAATAATATAATTTCTGCCTCATTTTGTGATAAGAAGTCACATCACGTGAAGCTTCAACCAGAAACCTTTATAGCCAAAGGTGTGATTCTTCAAAAAAAGAAAAGGAAATCGCAAAATTAACAAAGAACTTGACTGATAGCATCATTTATTTTTTTCAAGATTTCTATAGATATCTCGAGACATCGTTTGCGTGAATTCTTTTGGCCACGACAATCGTGTATTTAAAAATCTGATATTGTGACATTCGTTGGAGTTGTAGGTAGAGGCATGTTTTTCCAATGAGATTGTGTTTCCTGTTTCGCCTGGTGTTTGGAGAATAATGACTATTCGAAGTAATTAACTGCAAAAAAAAAAAATATTGTAAAATAAACATGATAATTGAATTCTTTCAGTTACATAAAAAAATAAGGCTTGGTGGTGAAAGTGGAGCAATTATGAACAAATAATTATGAATGATTAATAAAATTGTGTCCCGTTTTATGTAAGGTGTATGTAATTACATTTAAATTAACAATTTGATACAATGCAGTTATTGTGTAGAGAGAAAACACTCTTAAAGATCAGACCGCATGGATTTCACAGTTACTACATCATCAAACGAAATCTCCTGCAAAGTTAATAATAATAATAATAATAATGACAAAATAATTACCAACCAATAAATAAATAAATAAACAAATACTGCACTACAGTCCAGTGATTGAAATCACAGCTCATGTACAATTTTGCCAGTGAATTTTGTGATATGAGGCAATATGTGCTTAAACATCCTATTTGTGATGGGAGAAAGAGTGATAGAGCTGGAGTTCATTCATTCCCAAGCAGGTTTTTTCTACCTCATTATGTATTAAGCATTTACTGGTTCAGCAGATCAAGTATTTGAGTGAAGTGGATAAAGGGAAAGAACAACACATCTGTTGAGGCGAGATGACACAATGGCCGCCATTTGAGCAAGTAAAGCCCAAGCCCTTCTGTCTTCAGAGACTTACATCAAGAAGGACTGTTTGCTCTCCAGAAACAGGCTCTGTCTGTAAAATATCACCAGTGAAATATAGCTCACGCTTTGCTCTCAGTACCACAACATTAAAGCCAGTTTTAGACAGAATTAATATTGTTTGCATTGATCTGTAACAGACCCTTTCAAACTCAGAGGCATCATTTGAACTCATCATACCCACAATACCCTCGCTGATGAAACACAAAATTGCAGACCCATTTTATGTGATTTGTTTTCGCATAAAGAAATGTGCATAATAACCCTAGACTCTTTTAACAGATTACAAATGTTCACTGCAGTCCAGAAATGTGAAAGTGTTGCTTTACCTTTTCCAGCTGTGCGTTTTGTTTGGACTTATAGAGAAACTCCCCAACTGCCACAAATACAGAGAGGACGAGTCCCGCGGCCAACACTATGAAAATGCCCCCGATGTTCTGGACGCCCAGCGCACTGGCCTCTTTGTTCTCCTCTTCGGGACAGCCGTTTCCTCGCCACCATTTCTCCTTCATCATGTGCAGCTTCCCTTCTTCCTGTAGCTGCAGGATTGCGATGGTGATCTTATCTCGGTATGGAGACCCTGAAAGGTCGGAAGGAGGAAACTAATTAAATAAAGATGCAGAGAATGTCAAATGAGTGAAATCTCACAAAATGGTCAAGAATGGGTCATATTCTTGGCATGTTGGGTCACATTTCATCTCATAATCAAAAGAAAGAAGGATAAAACTTATATTAGTTGGCATTAACAACTTACAATAAATAGCTGCAAGACTATGAATTCAATGTGTAACTACATGTTATTCTGGATTTAGTTTGGTGTAGAAGTTAGAGATAGGTTTGGGTTACGGTTAGACACTAGTGCATCGTCCGATACACTGCCACCGAGTGGTATGTGTATTTTTTTTCTCCAAACCAAGATGGCCGACAGCCAGTCAGCAATGCCAAGTTTCTCCGGAATATCCGTCTATTCCCTAGGAGACCCTTGCAGATAAAAAAAATAAATAAAAAATTGTAACATCAAGTAACATCTGAGGAGTGATATTGTTGTTCTTGAAAATACTTCAGCTTCAGAAACTTTTTTTGGCTGTAAATAAATGTCATTAGAATGTAATTTGCCATTTTGTCAAAAAGGAATTTGATACCGCAATGTTTGTTACTTGCAATGTGTTACTTTACTTGGTACATCACAAAAGTAACTGAACTGATTACACAATGCACATTACTTGTAATGTGTTAATTGTTACACCAAAAGTAATCTGATTACATAATGCAAGTTACTTGTAATGCGTTACTTTACTCATTACATCAAAAAAGTAATCTGATAACATAATGCATGTTACTTGTAATGTGTTACTTTACTCGTTACATCAGAAAATTAATCTGATTACATAATCCATGTTACTTGTAATCTTATTACGTAATGCATATTACTTGTAATGTGTTACTTGACTTGTTACATCAAAAAGAGATTCCATTACATAATCCATGTTACTTGTAATCTGATAACGTAATGCACATTACTTGTAATGTGTTACTTTACTCGTTACATCAGAAAAGTAATCCGATTACATAATGCATGTTACTTGTAATCTGATTACATAATGCACATTACTTGTAATATGTTGTTTACTCGTTACATCAAAAAAGTAATCCGATTACATAATGCATGTTACTTGTAATCTTATTATGTAATGCACATTACTTGTAATATGCTATTTGATTTGTTACATCAAAAAAGTAATCCGATTACATAATGCATGTTACTTGTAATCTTATTACGTAATGCACATTACTTGTAATGTGTTACTTTACTCGTTACATCAAAAGTAATCCGATTATGTAATGCAAGCTACTTGTAATGCATCACTTTACTCATTACATCAAAAAAGTAATTTAATTACATAATGCACATTACTTGTAATGTGTTGCTTTACTCGTTACATCAGTAGTAACCTGATTATAAAATGGATGTTACTTGTAATGCTTAACTCATTATTCAATATTCCACAGTCTGAAAACATCAATACATCAATGTAAGAAAAGAAAAAGAAAAAAATCCACAACAGACTTTCCAAAAGAGGTAAAACGTAGGGAAAGTGAGAGAAAGATGTCAAATTTTCGGTCACTCCTTCAGCCGTTGCACCCTCGCAGCGTTGTTTTTTTTTCGGACAAGGTAATATAACACAGTATATAGTGTTATAAATGTGTCTTACATAAAAATAAATAAATAAAAAAATGTTGAAAAAATTCCGTCAATGGTGGGGAAGCGATGTGTCATTAATGATGGAAAAATTCATCAACGGAGGGGAAATAGTTAAGGCCATCTAATAAAAAGTGTGACCAAAAGAAGTATGATTTCGAAAAGACTATTTTGTTGATAATAACAATAATAACATCTTTTTTTCCTCTCTCTCTCCCAAAGAATCAGCTTTTCTTTTTCCCAAAACGGACTGAACAATTTGTTGAAGAAAATCACTGCCTCAATGAGTCGCTAACAGCAGTTCTCTAGTTAACAGCTCACTGGAGGGGAAGATTATAAGTGAATCACAAATTAAATTTCAGTCTGTTCGTGAAATGCATGGCTTCAGAAGACCTTGAATACGGCACACCAGTGTGGCCGACCTCATTTTGGAGCTCAACATTCATGGTTAATGTAAATTGCAAAAAAAAAAAAAAAAAAAACTTGCATAAAGGCTCAATTTCGGCAATGTTGTGCAATCAAGAAATATTAGTAAAATTAATATTGTATGAAGTATACCTCATGATGGATTTTGTATTGAGACACATGGTGATGTATAAACATTTCTCAATCATTGCACTACCACAAGGCTTTGAGAAAAGCTGAGACGCTGAAAAGGAAACATGAAGTTTGTCACTTCAGTGGTGCAAGACGTTTCTCACAGCACAAAGGTGAGAGATACAGACGCTAATGCAGTACGAGCCATAAAAGCCTAATGCTGTTTGTTGAAACACAGCTCCCAGGGTGCCATTGATAACACACCAATAAAACCCAATTACATTCGAGGGACTGGCATTTCCCTCTTTTATCTATTTATTTTCTGTCTAATTAAAACTAGCTGCTATTCCTAATTTGATGTAATGTTTCCTTCCGGGCCTCCTTGTGGGCTTCATAACTCTCTCCGATTCCTATCAGCCATTTCACCTCCCTCGCAAAAAGAGGTAAACAGGTCGCGTTCCCTTCCTTCAGCACAGATCAAAACCGGCTGGAGAAGTGATTTCTCATTTCATCTGAACTATGAGGTAGAACAAGAGCACTCACGAATCTCGCTGATCCTTTCATGTTGTAATGGTGGTAGTGCCGTAGCTAACTCTCTATAATAAGGCTGTACTATTGCCTGAATAATTGAGAACGCAACTGTTCTTTTGCTCAAATGCACCACACAAGTATGTGAAGCACAAAGTGCCCTTTATTTGCTGAAATCAAACTCGCATTTCTTTCAAACTCACCGTTAGCACTTAGAGAGGGTTTTGTATAATAGTGGTGCTGTGATTTGGATGGTTTTGGTGAGTATCATTCTCACCTACTCTCAGGGCTGGGTGGGTTACTTTTAAAATGTATTTCACTACAGATTACAAAATACATGCTTTAAAAAGTCATTTGTAACACATTTCGTTACATTACTCAAGTTTAGTAACTTAATCTAAATACTTTAGAATACTTTGCAATACTAATAAGTGTGGAACAAACACAAAAAAGGTGATTGTGAGTTTTTATCTCACAATTCTGACTTTTTCCCTCAGAATTGTGTGATATAAAGTTGCAATTGTGAGTTATAAAGTCAGAATTATGAGATATAAACTCACAATATTGAGAAAAGTCAGAATTATGAGATATAAACTCACAATATTGAGAAAAGTCATAATTATGAGATTTAAACTGACAATATTGAGAAAAGTCATAATTATGAGATGTAAACTGACAATATTGAGAAAAGTCATAATTATGAGATATAAACGCACAATATTGAGAAAAGTCAGAATTATGAGATATAAACTGACAATATTGAGAAAAGTCAGAATTATGAGATATAAACTCACAATATTGAGAAAAGTCAGAATTATGAGATATAAACTCACACTAAATTCACAATTGCAAGAAAAAAAGTTAGTATTGCAAGTTTATATCTCCCAATTCTGACTTTATAACTTGCAATTGTGAGTTTAAATCTCGCAATTCTGAGAAAAAGAAGTCAGAATTGTGAAATACAAACTCACAATTGTGAGGGAAAAAACAAAAAAAGTTGCAGTGACGAGTGAATTATAAAATGACTCACAAAACATGAAAACAGTCGTGGATCATCAGGTCATGACAGGACAGTTCAGTTGACAGTTGGGCAATTTTTTTATAAATTCAGTCATTTTGTCTTGTTCAGTCAGAGAATCACCAATTGCTGTTTAAATGACATTAAAATTCAAAGTAATCACTTTGGTAATCTAAAACACTTTTCAGATGTAACTGTAATCTGATTACCACCCATTTAAAATGAAACTGTAATGAAATACAGTGACTCAAATTGTGAATTTTAAATACGTAATTAAGTTACTTGTATTTCGTTACTCCCCAACCCTGCCTACTCTCTATCTTTGTACTTTCAACCTGATCTCACGGCAATTCGTACGTATTTTATGAGGTGGATAATTCGTATGTTTTTTGCTAAATCGTTGCTAAAGTTGCCAAATTCGTATTAATGACAGAGCACTACCTCACCCCTGATCCTACCCGTCACTAGGGTTTAGACAAATCATATGAATTCGTACGAATTACCTACTCTCTATCTCTGTACATCCAACCTGATCTCGCGACTAATTCATACGTATTTATTGAGGTGGATGAGAATGATACTCACCAAAACCATCCTATCCTAGCATTGGTATGTCCATGGACTAGATTCAATTTGCTCCATCAAATCTTTGTCCAGAATTTGCATTTTTTTTTTTTTTTATTGCATGAAATACCTATAAAAAAAAAAACTGTCCAAACATTAAAATAACTTGTTTTAACTCCCTTTTTAATATGATTAAAAAAAAAGCATAAATGCAAAAAGAGGTAGATTTTTGCAACAGCTCATTCTTTTCAATATTAATCCAAATGTGTGGGGAAATAAAAATATTATTCTATGCAAACATGAATTAATTTAAAAAATAATTAATATCAACAATAATAATAATAATAATAATAATAATAATAATACACTTTACTTATTAATTTCATGTTTAAATTCCACAAAATGAAAACCAAAAATGACTTTATAGTCCACTGATAAAAGTTGTAAATTACGCTTTAATTTCTTTTTCTGTTTCTTTCACATGATTTGGATGAGAAAAATGAGTAGAATATGTTCTTGACCACAAAATTTTGTTTTAGATCATTTCCTATTATTGCATTTCAGTACGATTTCCATGTCTAATCATGTACTTGTAGTTTTTTTGTATATATACATGTGTTTATTTATATAAGATGCTATGTTTTTTTTTGTTTTTGGGTGGCTTTTTTACATTCTGTCAAGGGTTTACAGATGAAAAAAAGTTTTTTTTTATTTTTTTATTAATGGCTAATTCTAGCTCATTTAAGAAAAAAAAACCCTCTTTCGTGAGATTCACCTAACTGATATGCAGTACTCTTTCACCAAAACATTGTGGAATGATATCATTAAAAGCCTGAATGGCATCCGTGATACACCGCACTGCATGGAACAGAAAATTTCTTCAAATACTTCCCTGCATATAGCGAATGGATAAAGTACCTTTAGTAAGTACAAACAGAAGATAGCTCAAATAAATGAATCGGATACTAGTAGCTCCTCATGCGCAAGTAAACTCCTGACAGATGTTTGATGAAATGGCATTGTACATGACTCTTCTTAATGATGCCTCCAGGGACGGGCCCGTCCACAGGCTGAAAGCTGACTGGGGGCCTTTCTATTTCCACAATCCTCACGGGGCGAGTGGCTCTGCCCCGAAACACTGATATAAACCGCAACTGCTGCACTCATTTAGCAAGACAATGAAGTCACCAGTGAAGAAAGGAGCTCAAGGTGAAATGTTTTGATGATAATATACTTCTAGTCAATACGATCTCAGATTACATTGCAAAGTAATTTAAGTTATGCCATTTGTATGCTAACTTCTAGAAAACGCTGGTTTCTGTAGTGCATGCACTGACAATAGAAGATGGGGAGCATTTGTAAACTGTTATTACTTGCGGTTTCAGTTTCTTTGTGAATATTAAGTGCAGGTCAAATCTTAAAAATATAGTAACTGTACTTGCAGATTACACATTAATGAACTAAAATAAAAGGCCACTCTGTTTCTTAACACACTTAAGTACATTTTGTAATTGTCAAATTAAAAGTTTTCGGTTACACTTTATTTTAAGGTGTCAGTATTACAGTGTAATTATACATTTAAGTACTGAGGACTTACTATATGTACTTATTATTAGGATGAGGGTTTGGTTATGCATAATTTCTAGTTATTACTACAGTAAATACATGAAACATATGTAACAATGACACTGTAAAATAAAGTGTTACCGCAGATTTTAACATTTTGACTGCATGCGGTAAATTATAATTTCTAGATTCTAAACTGCTGTGTGTTAAACACGTTGCAACTTCATCATTACAAATGTGTAACTGCAAATATATCATATGTATTTCAATGGAAAGTATAATTTAGTTCACCATAAACGCTTGTAAGTAGATTCGTATTTTAAGGACAAAATGTACATATTAAAAATGTACTGAAGTCCTACTTAAGTGGGTCAAAAAAGCACTCTTAAGTTCAACTAACTGCATTTAACAAATTTAAACTATTATACAGTTTCATTTAATCACAATTAACATGCAGTTAGGTTCAGTTTGCGCTTTAATATATTCTTTTAAAGGGGACCTATAATGCACCTTTTCACAAATCCCAAGAATGTCTGTGAAGCTTCAGCTCAAAATCCCCCACAGATCATTTATTATCAATTGTCAAATTCACCTCTATTTGGGTGTGAGCAAAAACACGCCATTTTTGTGTGCGTCCCTTTAAATGCAAATGAGCTGCTGCTCCAGAAGAGGGCGGAGCTTTAACAGCTCAACAACAACAAAGCTGGAGAATCTCACGCAGACAAAATGAGGAAAGTGTTCAAACTGATGGAGAGACTCAGGAAGAAGTTCCAACTTTTAGTCGTTTCTGAACGGTTAGTGGATAAATTGATGTAGTTGCTGTGGAGTTGATCAACTCATCACTAGCATGTGTCGTCACGTTCATCTTTTTTCCTTGAATCGACCCTCGTTTGTGAAGCGGTCCGGCGTAAAATGACGGCATCAACAACACTCGACTACAACAACTCTTCCTCTTCTCTAAAGCAGCACGACATGGCCCCGCCCCCTTTGTTGAGCGTTCTCGGGGGCGGGGTTTATGTAAATTTTGTGATGCCACAAACCAGCCGTTTGTTGTAGACCTTAAAAAGCAATTTCTGTAAAAGAATCATTGTATATCATTTCTGTGATAGGTACAGTATGCTAAAGTATACTTCTTTTCACAAGGGTAATACATATTTAAAGGCATAATTCACCCCAAAATGAACATTTGTTATCATTCACTCACCACCATGTCATTCCAAACCTGCATGACTTTCTTTCTTCTGTGACACTTGGAAAAATGTTTCAGTTGTTTTTCTCCATACAGTAAAAGTCAATGGGGTCCAGTTGACAATAAATAAATAAATCTCTTTTTTTCGTAATAATAATAATAATATTCTTTTGCGTTCCACTGAAGAAAGATAATCATACAGGTTTGGAATGACATGAGGAGGAAGGAAAAGATGAATATGCATTTGGATTTTAAGGGATTTTTTCCTGCCCTCCTAAAACGCCTCTGGCACTGCTGTTGACTTTAAAGCCACAATGGCTCATTATACTAAAATCCTAGCATATTTCACTTGCTTTTTGCTTTCACCTGCCTCAGTACAGAATCAGATATTCAATTGTGCCAAGCATTAACATATTCTCATTTAAACATCTAATTAACCAACACACTAAATCGCAGATGGTCTGAACACTGACCCTGTCTGTTCCAGCGCAGGAACGCTTGCCAGAAGGACTCGGCCATCTCTCACCATCACAGTTTCAACATTAATGCATCCTGCCGACTGCGTGCTGCTGAAGTTAGTGAGATATATGCTAAACGCACGCCCGCCTATGTTAACTGATTCCAAAAGGGTAGGATTAGCAATGGAAATGGCCTGCGAGGAGCTGTCTGGGAACGGCACACAGGGGAGTGATGATGCTAAACATCCTTTTCCATGTGCCCTGAATTTGCTCAACACAATGCAATCCCGTGACACACAACTGACAAGCAAAAAACACCCTGACTGGGTCGTCTGTTAGACAGCATACCTGACAGATTTTAACCTGCTGAGTGACAAAGCATTAACGTCTGTGAGACGAGGCACTTGATGGCTGGCTTTCGCTGTCCATGTGGAAAAGTCTAGATCGCATCTTAAACCAACACACAGACCCACAAACCATGAATGGATTAAGATATTCTGGACCGTTTGGTCCCTGACACATGAGCAATTTATGCTTGTATGGTTTATAGAGCAATAGTGTCAGAACACCTGCATGAATATTCAGAAATCACCTGTTTACAGCCTTGATCTGCCCGTTTTATTACTGAAAGGCGTGGTAAGGACGGGAAACAATGACATAAAGAGGTGGAACGGGGCTAGGGAATGAGGCTAGCCAAATTCAAACTCATGAGCACCATGTTTCACAGCGGCACAGATTCGGCTTCAACATCTGCCCCCTTTTCAAATAGCTACAAGGTAAATTATTTGGTACACTCAGTCTTTGATGGCATGGCAACAGTCTGTTCAAGTCAAGCGAGTCGTATTTATATATGCATAGCACTTCTCATTATATAAACAATGCATCAGGCTGACCGTCTCATGCATACTGCACAAAGAAAGATTGGCTGGCTTCTTTAAAACCTCTGGGAGTCTACCCAGAAACAAAGACAAAGTGTGTGGTGTTAAAGTTGGCATGAAGTGAATATTCACCCCAAGGAGTGCCTTTTTACACCAAGTGCAAAGAGGCCGGCTTGTTGGCGGAGGATATTTACACTAACTCCACCCACCGATGACTGATTGAGCCAGACTAATATGTACAAAACAAACCTTTTTGTTGGCAGATTTGGGAGCGACCAAACCGAGTTTGCCTTTTCCCATCGCATATCAGCTTGGAGAGGTGTATATTTAAAATAAAACTTAAGAAAAGATTCTTAAAGAATTCTATTATTATAAAGAATCCTTAAGAATTATATTTTTATAAAAAGTGAAAATAAAGCGCTCAATAAAGTGTTTAACTGGTATTTAATAGGCCTACAAACGAAATTGAATGTGGTGTTGTCATGATCTGGTGTTTGTTTATCTGTTTCTTTGTTCCCCAGTCCCATCATTCGTCACATGTTTCTTGTTTTGATTTCTTGTCATGTGTTCCTGTGTTTTGCTTTCGTTAGTGCCTGTCAATAGTCACATGTTCTTTGTTTTGAGTTCAGTCCGGTCATCAGTCACGTGATCTTTGTTTTGTTTCCCCATGTGCTTGTCCATCATTAGATCATTTCAGTCAGCTGTGTCTCGTTAGTCATCATGTCCATCACCTGTGCCTTGCTCGTTATCCTCCTGTGTTTCTGTGTATATATTCCCTCTGTGTCAGTCCAGTCCTGGTCCGTTGTTAAAGTATCGTCAATGGTGTATCCTGTGTCCTGTATGTATTCCAGTCATTCAAATATTAAACTGTTTGTAATTACGTCAGTCGTCGTGCCTGTTCTTGCACACCCCAAGCGTTACAGATGTCCTCTACATCGATTCACGAGTTCACACTTTCAAATAATCAGATAGTTAATAGTATATGTGTTAGATAGTAATAGTATGCATATTCGGCGTGCTGTCCGAGGAGACGGCTCCAAGCTCGGTCTTTGGCCCGAACTGTATTTCTGGTTTACACTCAAAAAAAAAGTTTTTTTTATTTTTTTATTTTTTTATGCTGTTCAGTTTATTTAAGCAACTTATTTTGATTCAACACCATTGCATTAGGTTTCTGGTTCAAACGTGATTGCTTCATGTTAAACTAACTTGAAACAATTAATTTTTGACTTAACGATGTTTTCATATTAAAATAACCAAGTAAACCCAACCAGGACTCAATCAAACAGGACTTTCACTTCCCATCATGCTTTGCAAAGCAGCTGAACTGGGAGAGTAAATGTTGAAATAAAGTGTTATTTTAAGCAGTTTTTAGCAAGATGAGAAAATGGAGACACTTTTTAATGTTTACTATTCTATTATGTTGATATTTAAAAGTTTCTGTTATGTTAATAGTTTTGGGGTTACCATTGTGGTGAAGTGTTGAGCTTGTGCTCAACAAAAATTCAAATCACTATTATAATAAAGTAATCATTATGGGAGTGATTTGGAGCCAGTTTGATTTCTAGACTGCCATCACAGAACATCACAGCATAAAAATTAAATGAATCACAAGAGAAAACAAGTAGGATTATTAGTATAATTCAAAGTAAAACCATTCGTTCAAATGACATGAACACCATTGATTCTAGTTAGCTAAACATGGTTGATTCTAATGGGTTTTACTTTTTTTTACCACTGTCCATGATTGAATTGAGTTGGTTGGACATAACTATTTTACATAGATTCTTCCTTAGTCAGTTGTGTTGTCACAACACAAGAATTTTGCATCGATTATAAATAAACCTTTAGTGTTAACACAAACTAAGATGGTTGTGTGGAACCACTGTCCATAATCGAATTGAGTTAGTTTAAAGTATAATTTTTTTGAGTGTAGGAAAGTAACCAGTCGAGTGTGAGGAGACGGAGTGGTGGAGGGATGCTGAAAACTGTCAAAAAACATAGGTGAGTTGACTCAATATATATATATATAAGTTTCCGCTCATGTTGATTGATGAAGGCTGGTTGGAGTGATGTGATGATTAGTTCGATCACTTGAATGCGTTCCTCCTGAACTTTGTTAATAAAACATAATTTCTCGACTTAAAGTCAAGCCTAACCCGATCCTGATATTTTCTCTCTAAAACCGATTCTGAGCTTAGTTTTTAACAGCAGATGGCGCACTAGACTAGTTTTTAACCACATACTCAAATGCTCACTTAGAAGAGTGCTGGAGAGTCGCGTAAGTAGTTAAATACATTTGCACCTCGTGTCAGAATGCTTTGACGCGAGATTAATGTAAAGACAGCCCACTGCGAACACCCTTGTGATTCGTTTCAGCCTTTTCAAACTTCATGAGTGATTATTTTAGGTTTAAGTGGAGTGCGTAAAGGAATCAAGCAGAATATTGTTACATGTATTTCTGAAGCACGCAGTGCCATCCGCTGTTAAAACTAAGCTCAGAACCGATTCGAGAGAGAATCGCAATATATTCGGAAAATATCAGAATTGATTAAGAATCATTGTATCGCAAATTGATAATCAATGTATTGTCCCAGCCCTAGTGACTACGACTCATATTACCGTGCTCAAAACCATGGCTCTCTTCCTGGACCTCCACGATGACCGATCAGCATGTTCAACATGGTCGGTGTAGAGTAGTGCTTTAAGGCCAGGGACAAGTTATGTCCAAAGAGGGTAGCATAATAATAATAATAATAATTCCTTACATTTATATAGTGCTTTTCTGGAAACTCATAGCGCTTTTACATATGGTAGGGGGAATCTCTTCAACCACCTGGATGATGCAACGGCAGCCATATTGCACCAGAACGCCTACCACACTCCAGCTTATTGGTGGAGAGGACACAGGAAATATTGACCTCATAATGTGTAATCAATAACTGAAATGAATCCTCCATTGAAAACTTTTTTCTGAAGATGACTTCTCCAATCATCCAGTCTGCTTACATCTACCCAATCGACTGGCTCACATCCATTTTGAGTGCAACGTCCACATCTCAAAATATCTTCTGGAGGTGTTGAAAAAGAGCCGCTCACTGAAGTTTGCCAACTTTCATTCATCTTCAAAACATAAATGAAGATTTTTAATGAAACCTGCGAGATTTCTAGCCCTTTACTGACAGTCCATTCTACCTAAAATACCGAAAGTTTATAAAGACATGGTAAAGTTAATCCATATGAATCCATTGGTTTAATCCAAGTCTTCTGAAGAGACACGATCACTTTAATACTTTAATACAGAAATATATTAGGTTTCATTAAAAAATATCTTCATTTGTGCTTCGAAGCTAAACAAAATCTTCTAGGTTTTAAACAACATTTTCGATTGAAGCCACACATAAAAAACAAAACTGACTTTAGCTGACCAGTTCACTTGCCAGTCACACGATCTATTCCTAAATGGGCAGTTGTTGGAAAGAAGGTGCTGCAAAATGAACCAGACTTTACACCAATGTTTAAAAAGTCCAATTACTTGGTAGAATGTGACCGAAGATCACTGATCCGGACTGAGGATCAATAATCTGCTCCCCTGTTAAGAAATGCAGCTGTCCTTCTTCTTTTAATCAGAATATGTCTCAGTATTGACATTCCCTGCAATACTGGCTCAGTAATGTTCTCGTTGGACATTTATTTCCTCCCGGTCTAATGACTTGATAACGGCACATGTGGTTTTTATCAATTGTAATGCAGAGAACTTCTCAGTTGTCCCTGAATTTTACTGATCAGTGTTTCCAGACACATTTATATAAAGAACGTTACAAAATATTATCATTGAATGTTTCAAATGCTGGTATTTTTCTTAGACAAATGGCATATATCATCTAAGTCAGGTTCAATGTTTATGGTGCTTACAGATCTTTTTCCTATTTTTTTAAGCTTTGCAGTAAGAAAAACTATCCACTTTTTGTCAAAGATCACTTTTTGTGTTTCAGGCAAGAGCCACAATAATACAGAGACAGTACACAAGTGAGTACAGCGTGACAAAATGTTCATTTTTGGGTCAACTACCCTAGTGGTACTCTTGTCATGTTGTGTTGTCAAATTACTTGTCTCTGGAAACTTCTTGTGTTGCTTCTGGTTAGGACATGGTGTAATCCTTCTCATTTCATTTAATCATCTCCCTACGCCTTTTATAACTGCTTCACTTAACGAACAGCGTACTTTTATGGTAAGCAAACTGCGACAATAATAGACTTTAACCCTCATGTTGTGATACAAATCTGGGTATTCCACGTCAAATTGGATATTTGTTAAAATTTGACTTACTCTAACACTAAAGGCTCATGTGAAAGAGAAAACTTGCCGATTGTCCAACGTGATCTCATGAGAATGTGTGTTTTTATGTAAAGTGTGTTTCTACCACACAAACATTTACTTACGTTTACACACATAAACACACGTGTTTATACACTAAAATGTAAAAATACTTGCATTTTGACAGCAATAAAATGTATATTATTTACATATCCAAGTGTGAATGTGTATGAATTCCCATCTGTTAATATTAAAATCGTGGCATTAATGTTTTAAATCTGTTGTATTCAATTGTCATTTCAATTGCATTTCTTAAATGCAGTTTACTCATCTACTTAATATGAAATAACATTTCTGTTCGTGACTTGTGCTGTAAACTCGTTTCAGATTACATGATGTTAAACAGGACTACACTTTGAAACCTTAAAAATTAATAAAATTTCTGTAACTGCTTAACCATTTTTTAACCATATTTAGTTTGTTCGCTGTGAGACACAGACGCGTTTTCTCTTGACAATACAACCATAAGATTCACCAAAACACAACATTCACAATTGTATGTGTTCGCTGTACTTCATATCTTCAGAATCCATATGTTTGTAAGGAACAGATCCAAATTCAGCCCTTTATCCATCAATCTTCACTTCGTTCTTCAAAGCTTGCGCTCCTCATGACTCAAATTTGAGTCGAGAACGTTACGACGTGTTTTACGGCACTGATATCGAACGCTCATTGGTTCACCTGCTTCATCACAGATTGAGACACGCCGTGTTTCAGTGGATTGACATTTGAAATGAGAGCGCGCCTTCACGGAGAGAAGCCGGATTCATATTTCCATGGATTAATAACTTAAATTCTGCTCTGTATTACCGCGAGAGAGAACTGCAACTACAACTCATCGTCATCTGAACTACTTTTGACATTTTCACAATAAATGAATGATTGTGATTACGCTTGTTTGTCTGTTATTCTTTTATTTAATACAGTAATTTATGAAATGGTAATGGGTAGGTTGTAGGATTAGCGGCTTAAAATATTGTTTTAATGTTATTTTTTTACTAAAATTGTCATTTCCCTACACATTTTTGTCTATTATGTTATTCTTTTAAAATTTTGTACAAAATGGGTGTGTGACGAGCAGGGCGGGCGAGAGCCGTGAGAGAACGGCGCGAGGCCCCTGACACGAGTGACAATGAGCGTCAGCTGCGCGCTACACCGGTCTCGTGTCTCTCACAGAGGAGCTCTGGAAGCATAAAAGAGGAGCGACGACAGTGAAGGACGAGAGAGGACCAGGCCTGGAGTTTATGTTGTTCGCCGGTTCCCGCCTCCTTCTTCCCATATTTACGAACTGTGTTACACTATGCAATCCAAATGGATGGAAAATTGCTATGTAATTATATTACATAAAAGTTATGTTTAGACAGAAATATTTTTTTGAGTGCACATGTCCACTAACTCTCATTAGAGTATGACTGGTAGTTTATGGTTCGGGCTAGTAGAAAATGTTAGAGGAGCGTCAAAATAAAGTGTTATTACTAATACTCTTATGTGTTTTTATTATGTTTGTGTGGAACTGCCGCCATTTTACTTTCGTTTTGTTGTTTGTTTATTTATTTGATTAAAATTAATGGTTGAACGTTCGCCGGTTCCCGCCTCCTCCTTCCCGTTCTTAAGAACTGTGTTACAGGGTGTTTAGGTCCGGGATGGTTTTTAGGGATCTTACATTTATCTACAAAACAATATTATACATGTATCTTTATCTTTATCTTTATAACATGAAAGATTTGTGAGTATTTTTATGTTTTAGTGCTATAAATACATCAATATTGTACATTTCAGCACATTTCTAAACTTACAAAAATGTGCGTTTTGTGTATTTGAAAGTGAGACCAGGCACGATTGTCAGAGGCTAAAACAACAAAAATATTAATCTATCCATTTCTGTTTTATTCCTATAGTGCTCTGCATTTTTGTCATGTCTGGTTCTCAAAGCCTTGTGAATGGCTTTCTCACACTTTTATTTTTCAGTCCCACAACAGTCTAATAATTTGACTGTGAAGCTCAAAAGACGAGTCTTCGGTAAAGTTCAAGTCTTAAATTTAGAAAAAAGTTTTCATGTATGTTTTTCATATTTTAGTGTTTGACAAACTACAATAATGTTATGTTCTTTACCTTGACTCTGCTGTTTTTGAAAGTGTATTATTCTAATTGTATTTATTGATTAAATATAAGACATTTCTCTGGCAGTAAATGCAAATGAATTGGAATCTGATCTTGGTCTTGAGTCAGTTTCGCCCTACCTTGGTCTCGGTTTAGGTGGCCTTGACGACAAAACTAATGAACATATTAGACACACGAGGCCACAGCATTCAGAACACAATACATCAGTTCACACACGGCACACTGAATGAGTGAAATGAAGCTCGTGGTTTTCATTCATTCGGCTGATTGACATGGTGCCTGAGGTAAAGAGTCTGGCTTCAGAGGTGGCCAAAAGGCCTTTCATCCTCGCATTAGGTGCTTTTTCCATTCTTGGTTATTTTAGTCTGCCAAAGCAATTCTGCATGTAATGGTTCATGCTGTTTTACACCCGATACGATCACATGCTGAGGTCATTTTTTTTGGATATGTATCTTTGAGGTGCAAGTTATACTACAACCAGAAGCTTCAGCTTTCTCTCTCATATGGAAGCCCACAGTTGAGTAAAAAAAAATATGATTCTGTAAGTCATAATAACGAGAAACTTTCAGGTAATTATGACTTAGTATCTCATAATAACAGTTGCATGAATGCGACGGCTTACAAAACTGTCAGATTAGAAGGAATATGATATTTATTCGTTGTGGAACACCTTCATAAAATGTGTTGGTTTACGTATTAATATTGGCTCAAGTATTCTACGGATGTGTCAAGGCTATTTGATGTACATGTTAGTCTAGACACACAGAAAACAGAAGACATTTTAAGATGTCTATGACTTATTAGAATGTAAGTTATGCAAAACTGATTGAAAATAACTAAACTATATCCCATCTCATACGCTGATCATTTTTTATTAATATTATTTTATGATATTATAGATTACATTTTTGTAGAACGTACCATGTTTGTGTTCTCGCGTTTACACGGCTTTGACCAGTGGATGTCGCTAGTGTGCCAAACCCTTCTGCTCTGCTGCTTTGCGCATATGTAAAAGTTTCTCATTATTACGAGAAGGTTATTATGAGAAACTAAGTCATTATTATGAGAAAATAAGTCGTTATTATGAGAAACTAAGTCATTATTGTGAGAAAATAAGTTATTATTATGAGAAACTAAGTCATTATTATGAGAAAATAAGTCCTTATTATAAGAAACTAAGTCATTATTATGAGAAAATATTATAATGAGATAGTTTCTCATTATTATGAGATACTAAGTCCTAATTATGAGAAAGTATCTCATTATTATGACTTCCAGAATTATATTTTTTACTCAACTGTGGTTGAAACAAGATTCCATAGTCTATATACTCACCTAAAGGATTATTAGGAAACACCTGTTCAGTTTCTCATTAATGCAATTATCTAATCAACCAATCCCATGGCAGTTGCTTCAATGCATTTAGGGGTGTGGTCCTGGTCAAGACAATCTCCTGAACTCCAAACTGAATGTCAGAATGGGAAAGAAAGGTGATTTAAGCAATTTTGAGCGTGGCATGGTTGTTGGTGCCAGACGGGCCGGTCTGAGTATTTCACAATCTGCTCAGTTACTGGGATTTTCACGCACAAACATTTCTAGGGTTTACAAAGAATGGTGTGAAAAGGGAAAAACATCCAGTGTGCGGCAGTCCTGTGGGAGAAAATGCCTTGTTGATGCTGGAGGTCAGAGGAGAATGGGCCGACAGATTCAAGCTGATAGAAGAGCAACTTTGACTGAAATAACCACTCGTTACAACCGAGGTCTGCAGCAAAGCATTTGTGAAGCCACAACACGCACAACCTTGAGGCGGATGGGCTACAACAGCAGAAGACCCCACCGGGTACCACTCATCTCTACTACAATGGATCCATCACTACAATGGATCTACACAACATGGATCCATCGTGCCTTGTTACCACTGTGCAGGCTGGTGATGGTGGTGTAATGGTGTGGGGGTGTTTTCTGGGTACACTTTAGGCCTCTTAGTGCCAATTGGGCATCGTTTAAATGCCACGGCCTACCTGAGCATTGTTTCTGACCATGTCCATCCCTTCATGACCACCATGTACCCATCCTTTGATGGCTACTTCCAGCAGGATAATGCACCATGTCGCAAAGCTCGAATCATTTCAAATTGAGTTCACTGTACTAAAATGGCCCCCACAGTCACCAGATCTCAACTCAATAGAGCATCTTTGGGATGTGGTGGAACTGGAGCTTCATGCCCTGGATGTGCATCCCACAAATCTCCATCAACTGCAAGATGTTATCCTATCAATATGGGCCAAAATTTCTAAAGAATGCTTTCAGTACCTTGTTGAATCAATGCCACGTAGAATTAAGGCAGTTCTGAAGGAGAAAGGGGATCAAACACAGTATTAGTGTGGTGTTCCTAATAATCCTTTAGGTGAGTGTATATATATATATATATATATATATATATATATATATATATATATATATTCTTTATATATATGTATATATATTTCTTCAAATGGATACCTATTTTGCACACTACTTGCTCTAAAGGAATATGAAAAAAGTCATAGAAACCTTAATTGCCATTTCTATAAATGCGTGATAAGGAAAGTGTTTTTAGGTTCATTGTGTTAAACTGTCTTACAGCAGTATCATGTACAATTCTGTATGTTTTTAGACTCCAGTCTTACTGTGAGGACTGTTTTTCTACTACATTTCTGCTGCTAACACAGCCCGCAGCCGCATGTATAACAGGATTAAGACAATCTGCTACTGAGACTGATAATCTTATGCACAGGAGGGGAAACGCCTCACAGTTTCTCTTTTCATTTATTTATCTCATCCATTCGTCTATTTCATGCACGTTTGCCTCGGGGTCCGCATTTCTGCACATTCACTGAGTCGCTGAGAGGCGTTCGGAGACGCTAACCTCAACCGCCTCACCTTCACCGACAGAGCCAGACAGTCATTAATCAAAATGAAATGAAGATTTGAGTCGACGCTGCAGTCTGAGAGAAACACACTTTGAGGAGAATACACTCCTGCATGCTAGAGATGTGTTGATAAACGACTGCGTCTCTCATTTCAATCAGGCTGTTCAATGATTCATGTTTTTGTTGAGGTGTATGGCTATTTTATTATGAAGGTAATGCCACTGAGAATAAAGAATTTTGCAAAAATATAAATATGCAGATTTGTTCCTCTGTGGGCATGTGACTGATTATTGATTATAGGGCAGCGATCTGCAGCATCAATTCAATCACTGCTTGAGATATTGATTGACAATAGAAGAGCCGCCGTTGCATTAGAGCAGTCATGAGAGGGTTCGCAAACAAAATTCTGAGTACTTAAAAATAGAAGAAAAGAAGAACTTTATTTTATGCATGTGATACAAGCACTTAAAAACGACACGAGTGCAATGTTAGTTGAGTAAATGGGATGCAGTATTCAAATAAAACGAGTATTGCAGACCGCCTTACCCATTGGGGTGCCGACCCCGTAGGCCTTGGAGTCTATGAGGCCTCCGATCTGTGTGAGGTTGCAGTTGCGCTGGGTGACGAATTCGATGGTGGTGGATTCCATGAGGAAGGCATAATCTGAAGTGAGCACACGTTCAATTCCTTCCTCGATGCTCTTCACCATGACCGAATGTCTTCGACTGCTCATGAACTCCCACATCTTATCATACGTGGAGATCTTTGTTTTCTGGGAGAGAAGTCAAATTCATTATTAGACTTGCATAAATGCTTTTTTGACAAATACAATACACTTTCTATCCATTTTAACATTAAATTTGCACATTTAGACAGTGTTTGAGCTTGAATATATGCGGCTCAAGGAATGTGTTTCGGACACATCTGATCTAGTGGAAGCGTTCGGTACTGCGCCCAAATAAAATCTTACCGAAAGCTACATTTTCTTTTTGAGATGTCAACCTCAAATTTGGAACACAACTTGTGTAGATTTATGGCTTTGATTTTCTCACAGGTTTCAAATGAAACATGTTTTGGAAAATATATATTTCAAATAAAAATGTAATTGAGTATTTTTCTAACTTCAGGTTTATTTTTGTTGAACTTTCTCTTCACCAAGCATCTTCTTTAAAAAGATACCACACTGAAGTGTGCTCCAAAACATTCAAGATTTATGACAATTTTAAGTTGGAAATTTCATTTTCAGGTCAAAAAAGTGGTAATAAATGGACTTTAACTACTGCATAAATACCATAAGAACACAAAATAAAAACGTGATCAAAATAAAATATAGTACATTCATTAAATTAAAATCCCACATTATAAATTCAATAAAATCAACCAATGAATTTTTTGAGCTCAATTTTATGAACCTCAATTGAGTTGTAAATATTTGTCCTCAAAGTGACATACCTACAAATATGAAAGAAATCACAAAATAATGTTTTTCAAAATAATCTTTTTAAGAAAAGTCATACAGCTATTGGTTAAAATGTCATATTTTTGCCCCCTTTACATGATTACTGCGGCACAAATTGTGGCAGAAGCACACAAATCTGTTTATGACTAATCCTGACTAATCTCCAAAACTCAGATGTATGCCGACAGCATGCAAAATACAAAATAATACCATCTTATTCCAGTAGAACTACAAATAAACCCATAATCAACTTAGATACGAAGGTTAGTAGCAAGAGAAATTGTTGCCAATTGCGATGAATCTTCAGGCGTTTTAAACTCGGCTCTTTTTGTGCCTCTGAGAACACATCTGATGGCATTTGAAACCTAATTAAGTCACATACTCAAGGTCCTGCCTGCCATTATTGTGTGTAATGACTTTTTGTGGCCGGTCGATATTTTAGATCAACTGGGTGATTTGCCAAGTGCCTATCAGAATCTTCTGGAGTTACCCTTGACAAATCAGCCGATTGCACATGTAGACTACGACTGCTGATGAGGCAAAACCATGGGGGTTGAGATAGACAGAAAGAAGGAAAATCTCAAATTTAGTCAGTAATCAACAGTGAAATAAATATTTCTTCTCATTTGAGTGTTTTGAGTGTCTGCAATGACACTGTTTTGAGTTGGCAGGATTTGGGCCATATGCACAATGCAAGACAATCATATTTTGGTGGCATTTTATTTACAGTATGTTCACTAATATATACTTACAATGCACTTACTAGGGATGCCCACTAATAGTCGACTAAATGTTAGTCAACTAGAACAGGCTTTGTTGACCGGTTAGTCGCAGAAAGAAAAGAAAAAACCTTGTGTCGAAGTCACACAGTCCGTAAGGGACAGATTGTTAATGTCTAATATCCAAGAGTTTGTGCGGAGTTTGAAGCTAAAATATTACGTCATGCCATGGACTCTGACAATCACTGCCATTTTTTGTCCTAAAACAACTTAAAATGAGCCGTCATTTTTGGTCATACAGATTAAAGTAATACATCATTTGAAACTGTAAACTTATTTGTGTAAAAAGAAAACGTTGTGCTTTTGTAAAAGTAAGAAAACAACTGGAACTGGAGTGTGTCACAAAAATGAAAAAGCTGAAATGTCTGCTTTAAAAATGAACCAAGTAAAATACTCTTTGATAATGTGATCCATATGAAAGGTGCATTTCATCTTTGCAGCTCACACTGACACAAAAAATACTAGTTTATTAATAAATGCTGATGTGATACTGTAGTAGACAATTGCATGGCTAGAATTTTCGCTCTAATATTATCAATCTTGCAAGTAAAGAAGTTCATAAAGTCATTACTGCTGTGCTGTTTGGAAACATCAGAAGTTGAAGCCGTATTTCTCGTTAATTTAGCCACTGTATCAAATAAATACTTAAGGTTTTGTTTATTTTCTTCTAAAAGATTTGAAAAATAAGCAGATCTAGTGGTTTTTAAGGCCTTTCTGTACTCAATCATTCTCTCTCTCCATGAAATACGAAAAACTTCTAGTTTTGATTTCTTCCAGCTGCGCTCCATTTATCTGGCTGCTCTCTTAAGGCCCGAGTTATTGCAATAACTTTGTACAAAGTATGTACATGGGGAAACAGGACTGAAAAATAAAGTGCTACATATTTTTGTATTTGTACAAAAACATTAGTTAGACTGCTTCTTGATACCGAACCCCACAATCCTTTAAGAGTCTCTGTATCAGTTATCTCTCATTTTCACTTCATTCTTTTTCCATCACTGCGATGCTATCCGTGCATTTGGGTTGATTTGAGGTTGTTTGGATTGATAAGCAGTGATTTGTTGAATACTTTGATCATGTTGAAGTGTTCACAGATTAGGCCACTTTAATCTGCTCTTGGTTCTCGATCTGTTGTGAGGCTTTGATTAATTTACTGCACACTACAATCAGACCCGAAGCATTCTCTTCTGCCGCCGCTGTTATTCTTACAGATGACAAGAGAATGAAAATGAGACAAATTTATTATCTGTTCTGACTCAGAGAAAAATAGTAGAAAAATTGGTTGAGCCTAATAAATAGATGTTATTGTGGGAGGGATGTGCATGTAAAATAAGGAAATGTTCCAGATGAAATATTTAACCAGCTTTTGGACTGAAAAGGGACATCCATCAACTTTCATTGAGAAACATCCACAAAACACATTTTTGATGTATTGGATAGTAAACAGATGTCAGCCTGTTGTTGACTGATACACAGATATTTCCTCTTCCATTCTGTTTACAGAGTGCTGCAAGGATGTTTTTGTAGGCTCAAATCCCGAAAGAAGTTAAGGCCCCGGTATACAGGTGCAAACTGCTGTGACATAAATTTGAACAAAACCAGGCCAAAAAAAAGTTTGTTTCTGGATTTCGAAGCGGAATTCCAGGAAAACTTCACTCTGGCTGGTAAACACCTCCGAACTAGCATTGGTTCGTGGCGATGATGTAACAGGTGGGTGTGGCTCTGAGGCTCCGCCTTCTTTGACATGGAGATCTCCTCCGGTTCATTTCACTCCTTCGAGGTCAGAGTAAAAACACGAACACACCAGAGAGCTGCTTTTATAGTAGAAACTGACGTTGTAATCCTAATTTAAAGCAACACTATCCGTTACCCTTTAAATTGCGCAAATTGAAATTGCGCTCACTGGAAACACATCAATTATAAAGCATAAAACTCTCATACATTGCAAAAGTTTTTATGCTCACATAAGGTGGGTTTTCAGGCAATTCGAAAAAGGAATATTTAGCAAAACAGTTTTTCTGCATCTACAGGTCACCTGGTGTATGTAGAAGAAGATCATTCTTTTAAGATGGGGCAGTATGTTTGGACAGAAGACGAGAGTTCTTCATTAAACTCATAAAAGACAAAAGTATTATACGACTACTGGATTCTAAATAACTAAGAAATGCCACGATTTGAATTTATCAAGACCTCGCAGCAGATCGGAGGGAGAAACACCAGAAACATCTCATACGTGGACGCTCTCAAGTATAAGGGCTTTTCCTTGCCATAAATGCTTGGATAACACGCCTACGCCTATAAATAATGGCTAGTGACGTGGATGGGATATACATGAACCTACCAACATCCGTTGCCATGAATTTAGGAATGACTTATTTATTTTGTAACCTTGGCCAGATCTGTGCCTTGCCACAATTCTGTCTCTGAGCTCTTCAGGCAGTTCCTTTGACCTCATGATTCTCATTTGCTCTGACATGCACTGTGAGCTGTAAGGTCTTATGTAGACAGGTGTGTGTCTTTCCTAATCAAGTCCAATCAGTATAATAAAACACATCTGGACTCAAATGAAGGTGTAGAACCATCTTAAGGATGATCAGAAGAAATGGACAGCACCTGAGTGTGACAGCAAAGGGTCTGAATACTTAGGACCATGTGATATTTCAGTTTTTCTTTTTTAATAAATCTGCAAAAATGTCAAGAATTCTGTGTTTTTCTGTCAATATGGGGTGCTGTGTGTACATTAATGAGGAAAAAAAATGATTTTTAGCAAATGGCTGCAATATAACAAAGAGTGAAAAATTTAAGGGGGTCTGAATACTTTCCGTACCCACTGTACGTGAACCTACCAACATCCGTTGCCACGATTTTAGGAATGACTTATCACGAGTGGGGAAAAAAAAGACGCATAACATCGGTTAATGGAAAGTTTTTATTGATATTTAGAAAATACCACAAAAGTTTTGTGACTGAAACGTGACTACTGACACTGTTTTATTCTGTGAAGCTGCTTGTTTTAAAGCCATCTGTTGCATAAAGTGATTTATGTCAGGATGTGACTAGAGTGCTGAAGTGCAGATCCAGAACAAATGCTTTCTGAACTGCTGTTTTCTCTCTCCCCGCTGTCATTTTTGTGGTGTGTTTATCATGTTATTGAGAGGAAAGCACACAGCACATCTTTACATATTCATCTAAATGTCACTTTCAACAGCGTGGAGAACATCAGGATGTTCTCTAACTTGCGAAGGTATTTTCTTTTTACCCTTAAGCGAAGAACAAAACAGCGAGTGTATGAGGCCTTCAGTATTTCAGCGTGTCCTGACGTCAATGGGTTTTTTGAAGAGGTTTTTAAAAGCCTGAAATAGCTCAAGATGTTTTCTTTTATTCTTCATTCAATGATATAAAATCCATGTGATTTTTTTTCCAAAGCTTTTAGCTTTCTCTAAATAAAAAAAGGATGCTAACAAATTGTCTAAATGGGACTTAAACATCATCACACTGAACACGTCGCTTTCACAGACTCGTTTACAATCACACTCTTGCAAACTATTCTAACGCAAAGTTTCGGGGATTTATTTATTTATTTTTTAAATAAAGACTAAAAGAGTTGTTGCTTAATGGTGGTGACGCTGAAGTCATGTGACCTTTGTGCAGTTCATTTAAAGCCTATTTCACTTATGCCGATTGTATTTAGACTTCAAAATAAAAGTCATTTCCTGTGGTGAACATTATCATGATGAAAGAAACGTGTTAAAACCAAACTTTTGTTGGACATAGAGCTTATTTTCTGCAGTAATGCAAAAGCAAATGGAGAAATCCTGTTTCCCTACATCACTGCTGAGACAGTGCTGGAGTGCTTAAAGATTGATGGACAGTTCAAATTACCTAAGAATTAAAAATGAATGCCGCACCCATGTTGGCTAACCTAGACTTCATCCACCACTTCAAATCACCACATACATATTAAAATGATCCACTCTAAAAGAACAGATACGAATCTTAATTGATGTGTAAATGTGTCCATATCTCTGCCCAAGAAAGCAGGCGTTAAGTATCCAGAGCTGAATATTGAGCAGTGCGAGCCTACATTACAGTGAAATGGTCCATTATTCTTTAATAAACTTTAATGTTGTGTAGAAACTCTACTTATCATATCAAGATCGTGAAGTACTACTACATAATGGTGTCACATTAAAACAAAAGAAAAGCTTACATTTCAAACTGAGTTTTAAAAAGTGAGAAGTGTTTTTTTGTGGGGATTTATTTCATATTAAATTATATTATGCTACTACATATTTATTACTGTGTTATTATCCTGTAATAATATAATTCAATCATAATTCAACTTTTTTGTAGCTAACATGTTAATTCAGTTCTTCTAAATAGGAGTGATAATATGATAATATTGTGTTTTAATGATGTATGATGTGACATTTTCGAGTATTTTTCCTTTAAAAACACATCCGGAGAGTCTAGGAGGTTAGACAAGTGCGCTTGCGCATTTAGACGCTTCCACTGGGTGATTTTGTCTATTTAAATGTATTTACAACGCCCCTGATATTTAAGATAAGGGACAAAAATATCTCTGTATGCCTTTTATACTTATATATTTTAATATATAAAGTAATTTTTATATAAACATGAATTTCGCATTTTTTTCTGCATGATTACTTATGTGATTTTGATTTTATTCAACAATTCAATAAACAAGAAGTGACTTACATTTTAGACACATTATTGCTCTATTTCGCAAATGAAAATAGTTCCAAGTATCTCTTAATCGCTTGAAATGCAATTACTTACTAATTAAAAGTGACTTGCTGCCACCTACTGGTGGGTTTAATTTCACATTTCAAGTGTCTTTTCATTTTTTAAAATCGTTTTAAAATATCAATATTCAACGTTTTATGCTCAAAACATTATTTATGCATTTGTAAATGCATTCATGTCCCCTCTGAGCTACATTAAACAGTCTCAGTGCATCTAAATGTCGCTTCAGATGCAGCTTATGTTTGCCCGTAAAAGTTAAAACTCAATTTAAACTTATTGGAAAAGATCATTTCTGAAGAATATCAAAACTTTAGGAGTCAGCGGTCCACCTGCCAAGGTAACAATAACAGGTTTAGGAAATATCGTTATTGAAACAATCCCAGAAAATATCGAGATATCATTTTTTTCAATATCAAAAAATCACTTCTAACTACATTTGTACAATTGTAATCTGAATGGAAATCTTCAACAGTTAAACATTTGGATTGATTTTCAGTTCTGACCAGAAACAATGGTGTTAAATATATTTAATTAATTGCAGCTGTTAAATGTTCATTTTGAAAGCCCTAAATGTTCCATATTAAATATGTATGTGGAGTAAACAGAATAGATAATAAGAGTTTATCTTAAATATCCTCACTAAAGTTCTCCAGCACACAACGCTCGTCTTTTCTCTGCGCGATATTCCACCGAGAGGCCTGTGTGCAGTGAAGGTGATCGGTCCAAAACAAACATCTCCCGGCCTTACCCATAGCTCAGCCTCTGATAATGATGCTGGAAACTGCAGCGGGCAGGTGGCTGTCCATTTTAATTCACATTCTCATTATATCGACACACGCAGGACGGCGACAGGAAGCTTCTAACAGGATAAATCTCTCTCGCACACCAAAACGCGAAGATATTTAAAAGATGCTGCTAACTACTCGTTTTACAGAAAAGCAGACGTGAGAGAGAACCAGAGGATTGTGTGTGCGCAATGAAGTGCTTCTTCGAGCACCACAGGGAAGGGCACGAGATTATGTATGCATGTTTGTGTGTGTGCGTAATGGCGGAAAGTCTCTCGGGTCTCTATTGTTAGACTTGTCAAAATGCCTTTCATTAGGTCTTACATAAACACATAACTGCACCTCTTCGGAGTATTAAAGATGTGCTTTGTCTGTATACCTCATTCACAACATTTAAATCAATTTAAAGGTTTACTTAACATCATATTTCATTAAAAAACACCACACAGATGTGAAGATCTGAGGGCTGTTGAAGGAAATGCAGACCTGATTAACTAAAACACATTCTGGACTGCTTTACGAGACACGGGGACAAGATAAAGACGCACGATTACTTAGCTTAAATGAGGATGAATCTTCTGTCCGTTTCTTTTTTGCATAAAACACCACGGATAGGTGGAGCATGACCCCTGCTGTAAAACTAAGTTTAAATTTTAAACCTGCCTAAAACTAAATAGGTGACACTTTATTTTACAGTGTCATTGTTAAATATGTTACCCGCATTTACTATAGTAATAACTAATTACATGCAATTAACCCTAAACCAAACCCTCATCCTAACTCTAACTCTACAGTAAGTACATGAAGTTAATTATCATTACTCAGTACTTAAATGTATAACTACACTGTAATACTGACACCTTAAAATAAAGTGGAACCACAAAATACATATGGTGTATTTACTTTGAGATTAAATAAATATAACAAATTATAACAGTGCGTGTTAGTTGCCTATAGCAGGGTTAGTAAGGTTAACTAAAACTAAAACCATATTTAAAAAAGAAAATTAACTGAAATTAAATAAAATATATAAAAAAAATTAAAAAAAATTAAAAAAACTTAAACCTAACCTAAAACTTATTTTATTTCAGCCAGTTGCCAAAGCATTTCTCATTTTTATTTAGTTAAACTTGGCGAACTAAAATCATTAAAACAGAAATAAGAACTAAAAATGAATATAAATATATATATTACAAAAAAAATAACTAATAAAAATGACAAAAAAACTACAAAAGTACTACATTAAAATTAATCAATAAATTAAAAATTCATATTAAACAAGACCTAAATTTATTAAAATACGGTGAACCATAAATTTTAACACCTGCATTTCTTTTTTATTTACTTAAATTATAATGAAATTCCTGAAATTGACATCCCTGATTCATTTGTATACATTCATTATCACCATTTTCTCAAATTTTAAAGTAATAATATTAAACATAAATATATTAAAATGTATAATTATTATTCTTATTGCTATACCCTTATACCAGACTTATGGATTAATAAACTGAAATAATTACTTCTAGGCCATTTTATTTGAAAAAGATGTTTAAAATGAAATTTCCGCCTCAGAAAGACTGGTGATTGTGAATCACGAGGGTCTGGAAGCGTCATTGTGCCTCTCTACAGGTGGGGCTGCTCTCTTTAACTGCTGCTCCAGATCCATCAGGAGCCGTGATTCGCTTCCTCCGACTATCTCATCTCGACGGTCCAGGGGTCCTCCTCGCAGGACCCGAGAAGAGGAAAAACTCACTGATAAGACGAAGATTGCTCAGGAAAAATGAAGGTTTCGGACCTGAGAACTTTCTCGACAAATTAAAAAGCCAATGATCGCAGCTGAGGTGGTCAGATGAGGGAAGCAGCTTCTCACGGAGACACAGATGTGACTGATGAACAGCAGCCTAGGAAGTGAGTGAAGGTGTGCTCCTCTGTGTGAAAGGTTGCCACGGATTGTTTTGATACTGAAGGATAAGAGAGAGAAAGAGAGAGAGAGAGAGGTCGGGCTGCTTTCCCAGTGAGCCTGCTCCTCTTTTTGATCATAATATCTTTTGAAGCATAGAATGTGGCATACTAGACGTGACAGATAATAAGATGCCTCAGAGCAGAGAAGGACAAAGGAAGCAAACCTCCAGAGGAGAGGAGGACTATATCTGGCCAATATGTCTTCTGTGTTCTCCACCTGCTTTCATGGGCTAGAATATTCTATAATTTAATGTGTCAGCCTTAGGGCAGTATACGTTGAGAACAGGCAGATGGTGGCCGCCATAATCAGACCAAAGAATATCTCAAGGCTGAAAATCTTTGGAGTTAAAAGTGTAAATTTACACAATATGTTTTATGAAAGGATTGTTTTTTTTGTTTTTTTTTTACAACGGACGCACCCAAGAAGACCCAACACGAGTCAACTAGTGGATAGAAGGTGGTATAGCAAACAAAGCATTAATTTTGATCATGGCTTTTCTTAAAAAGAGAAAACTGGAAAAGAACAAAAATGAAGACGAGAGCGTGGAGCCAGACATGTAGTCTCCCTAATGGCATTATCAGGTTCGCCGCTGCAATTTGTTTTTGATCAGGCAGTCGTCCTTGCAGAAGTCACACTGCGCCTCAAATCTTCTGACACGTCCAGAATTTCATTGGAGGTAAGATTTGACAACGGTCATTAGTGGGCTGTAGGCGAACATGTCAAACTACCTAAATCGAAGACTTCAGATTTTGGCCAGGGATCTTTTCGGATTCACAAAATGTGTCTCAGACAACCAAAGGCTTCTTAAGACACTCAAGAAAGTGTATTACCTGCATCTGAGATAGCATTTGATTATTCATTCATTATAATAATAATAAAAAAAATCTGTTTAAATGTCTGCTGAGGAAAGTGATATCTTTGTCTTAGTATTATTTCAACAGTTAAGTTAAAGTTAAGATTTCCCATCACAGCACCAGCCAATGCATTTGTCGGTTGTGTTTTATAAAGTGTTGTTTAAAGTAAAAAAATCCCTGTTAACAACATTGTTTCAGTCCCTTTAGATATAGTATATATAGTCTTTATAGTCTTGACTCATTCATAAAGCCATCTAATGGCATAATAATGTAACTTTCACTGAGGTCGAAATCACAATCCCTTGCCCGATCCCTTTCTTACTATCAAATATGGCATATTTTTTATATAAAATAAAATATTTATTGAAAAATTAAATGAATATATGTATAATAGCCATTATAAAAATATAAGAAGGAAATAAACAAGCAAACAAATCAGTCAAAAATTACAAAAGCAACGCTCTAGTAGAGGATTTAAGTCAAATAAAAATATAATGTTATGAAGCTCAACCAAATCAATTTGCTTATGGAACAAGTAATGGATTAATAAGACAAAATATTGCCTGTTTGATATACCCCAAATAAATTAAATCTCATGTTTAACCATTTTCTACATAAGCAACAAATTCCCAAAGGACTGGCTGAGATGACACTGTTCTCAGCGGATGTGTGAGCTCTGAACAGCTGCCGACGGCCTGGAGCTCACATCTCCAAAAAAATTATTATTATTATTATTTTTTTAAAATAGGAGCTACGTTTTTATATAATTCCAGGTCAAAACAACTACATGCTTGCTTAAAAAAACTTTTAAAACTACTTTCTGTGACACAATAAACGTTGGGTTTGCTCCTCTGCCATTGACACTCGCTGCGAGAAATGGTGTGAGTAGATATCTGGCAGAAACAAGCGCAGTGATCCAAAATGTGACATCTGATATATATATATATATATATGTGTGTGTGTGTGTGTGTCTGAGCATCAGAATTGGTACCAGACGGGCTGGTCTGAGTTTTTCAGAAACTGCTGATCTACTGGGTTTTTCATGCACAACTCTCTAGGGTTTACAGAGAATGGTCCAAAAAAGAGAAAATATCCGGTTTTGGTTTCTTGAATATGTCAATGAGTTCACTATTCTCAAATTCCCTCCACAGTCACCAGATCTCAATCCAATAGAGCAGCTTTGGGATGTGCTGGAACGGGAGATTCGGATCATAGATGTGCGGCAACTGTGTGACCATGACAATATGGACCAAAATCTCTGAGGAATGTTTCCGGAATCTATGCCATGATGAAATAATGCAGTGAAAGAAGCATGTGAATATCAATGTTCTAGCACCAGCTTGATGTCATGGCAGTGTTGTCACAACGGGCAGATTCCTCAGGCTGGAAGAGACTCTTGCTGTGTACTGTAATTTAGTTAAAGTTAGTTAACTGGTGGGTGTGATTATACTGTAGCTAACCTCCTGTATAATCTGGTGTAATGATATACAGTTAAAGTAAACTCTATCGCCCCCTCAGGTTTGTCACCAGGGTCTAAAATTAATAAGTGCTGGTGCAAAAATCTACCAAAATGAAACAAAAATTACCACAAATTCAAGAAAAGGAAAAGAAAAAGTATCTGCACAATTAAACAATCTATCATGACTTTTGCGATTAATCTCAATGTAAAATTGAATGAAACATGCCAATTGACCCTTCGCAAAACCCACCCCCTGTTGCTATGTCTGACCAGTCATGCGCTCTCACGCCACACATCATGTTCTCACGCAGTGAAAAATACATCCTGGAGCAAAGAGGACACTGACAACGTATGAAACAGTTTCATATTTAAAATATTGTAATTTTTTAAAGCAGTTTAATCAATAACTACCGTATCGTGTGGTGACAGATCGCTGTAGCTCCTCGTGAAGCGATCATCTCTTCATACTAGTTCATTTATAGCATCAAATAAACATGAATGAACATCAGAAGGAATGTTGTTTCAAGACGTGATTCAAGTTCACCAACGTTAATCTACTAACTCCCCTGACCGCTTTGACGGACAAAATGGCCGATTCAGGGTTATGATTGGTCAGATCGCCTGTCAATCAAACTGTTTGCGAAGGGTCAATTGCGGCATTACACTTAGGTCTGCTCACTTTGCATCAGATGTCTTTTACATGGTGTTTATGGCATTATAACCAATCACACGTTTCTGTTGAGCTTATGAATGCAACGGCCAATCAGGCGTTGCGATTTAGTCACCAGAGTGCCCACACTCACTGCGTGAATAATTTGACATATGACAATACAAATACATTTAATAACCTAATTATTAAAATGGCCCTTATAAAGGTAAAATGCAGCTTGAAATCAATTGTTGCCTCTTACTGTAAAAATTAATTTCTGTCACCGCAAGAACATACAATAATCATGCTTACACTGGGTTTTCAAATCAGTTACGCACACTCTCATCGACCCAAAAAGCGATCTCTTTTACAGGACGGGTGCAGTTTATTGAGGAACATAGTGTATAACAGAATGATCAAAGGATTCAAATTCAAGCTCCCATTAGCGCAGTCATCCAGCTCAAACTCCCCAGTGCCTCATCAGACACTCGCTAGCGGCCGTTTCAATAAACCTCAACGTATATTAAAATCATTTTTTCAGCAATAAAACCATAAGATGCTAAAGACCAGGTTTAGAGAATGCAGCATTTGGACCTCTCGCGTCCCTTCGGCAGAATCTCACCTAGGTGTCCTGTTGTAGACGTCACGCGTCACCGTTACCGGGTCCAAATGCTCTAACTGATCCCAAAAGCAAACAATATAGGGTGCTAATATACACTCACTGTGTGCTGTGGTATTACTTAAAGTAATGACCCTAACCTTTATCTCCATACCTAAATCTCAGCTGTTTCATCTTTTCTAAATCACTAAAATATGGGATGTTGTGAGCCTATAGTGTACAGCAGGTGTTTTTAAAATCTCTTTAAAATAAAAAATAAAATCTGTTGAGATCAATTGAAATGAAGTGGGACCAATATTTGTCACGTCACGCCTTACAAGTGGATTGTGGGAGAAAAGAAAACGGGAAAAAAGAAAAGAAGTACGTAAAAAGAATGATAATAATAAATCTTGGATGTGGCATAAATATAATATGCTGACAATTTTTAATTAATAACCGCACAACATTTCTCTTTCCGCATGTTAAAACAACACCAAAAAAGCCTCATTCATTAATAATATGGATTATATGCACAGTGGAGCTTTTCTTTTCCACAAAAAAACAAAAATTAAGCCTAATTCGCAAAACATGCGTATGCATTTGAATTGGCTCCTAACCTCGTTCTAATTTTAATGAATTTGGACTATTATAAATGAGTGAACACATATCAGAAGTTGGAAATTTGCATACAATTCATCCAAACCATCAGCATATAATTTCCTTCACAGCCTTTCATCACAGCGAGCGTTTGACACTCTCACATGTGCAGCAAGATATAAAACTGAATCTTAACATGATTATTATGCCACCCCAAGCATGCGATTTTTGTGTATGTGTGGTTTCAGTTGTTCTTACACTTACTTTACATTTATAATGCATTTTAGAATGTAAGTTTGTTGATAAAGCAGGATTTGTTTGCGAAAAGTGCCTCTACCTTCATTTTCGTAAAACTCTAAACATGCACCAATACATGCAAATCTTTTATTCATTTTCACTCAATATTATGACCTCAAAACACTTTTACTATAGTGCATGATTTGTAAACTAATACATTTTGAAGTTCCCGTCACATAACCAGCTTCTCTGATGTAGCAAACTTGCTCAGTCGCTCACCTGACACAGCAGTGCTCGAAACACGAATCACAATAAAAAGACTAAAATGACCCTAACATGTTTGTTCTCTCATGTTTGCTTTAGTTAACACTATCGGGTGTGTTCAGGGTACACAAATACAAAAGAGCATTAATGTGTTAGCAGGGTTGGGGAGTAACGAAATACAAGTAACTTAGTTACGTATTTAAAATACAAAATTTGAGTAACGCTATTTCATTACAGTTACATTTTAAATGGGTGGTAATCAGATTACAGTTACATCTGAAAAGTGTTTTAGATTACCAAAGTGATTACTTTGAGTTTTAATGTCATTTAAACAGCGATTGGTGATTCTCTGACTCTGACCGTCTGAAAAAGAGGAGTTAAGTTTCATCAACATTTTAATACTTTTAAGAGGATCATAAAAATGTTGTTATTTTTATTTAGTTCTGTCCTGAACAAGACAAAATGACTGAATTTATTAAAAAAATTACTTAACTGTCCTGTCATGACCTGATGATCCACGACTGTTTTCATGTTTTGTGAGTCATTTTATAATTCACTCGTCACTGCAACTTTTTCTCACAATTTGTTTTTTTCCCTCACAATTGTGAGTTTACATTTCACAATTCTGACTTCTTTTTCTCAGAATTGCGAGATTTAAACACACAATTGCAAGTTATGAAGTCAGAATTGGTAGAAATAAACTTGCAATTCTGACTTTTTTTTGCAATAATTCTGACTTTTCTCAATATTGTGAGTTTATATCTCATAATTCTGACTTTATAACTCACAATTGCAACTTTATATCACACAATTCTGAGGGAAAAAGTCAGAATTGTGAGATAGAAACTTGCAATGACCTTTTTTGTGTTTGTTCCACACTTATTAGTATCCCAAAGTATTCTAAAGTATTTAGATTAAGTTACTAAACTTGAGTAATGTAACGAAATACGTTACAAATGACTTTTTAAAGCATGTATTTTTGTAATCTGTAGTGAAATACATTTTAAAAGTAACCGACCCAGCCCTGCGTGTTAGTGCCGGACATTTTACTCACAAACCGCTGTGATATATACAACAAGCAACGTTTTAAAAACATTGCAAGATTCACATTCAGTTCACATTTCGGTTAAAATGAACAATTTTAGTTGCAATCACTGGACATTTCGTTTCGAAACTGTCATGAAATGCGCAAAACGCAGAAATGTTGCTACAGGGATGTTTTTCCAATGAGCCTGATTTGGATTTGTTTTTGAAAACTTTTAGATTTAACATTTTAGTCGATATTCTAGATTATATAGCAGTAGATTAGGGTTCTTTGGCTTGCAACAATAGCAAATCAATGGCAGCATCAGAATGTAAAGAACCGCAAACACAAAACTATTTCAGCCACAAGAGGTTTCAATGTTTGATCTGGTTCTAAATTTCTGTAATTAGAGAACATAAAAGGAACCCATTTAATTTAGAGTGTAGTGCTCTTGATACTATTGAGTTCCGTGACTGTCTCTCTGTAGCGCATTATACAGAATCAATAAAGGCAGTTTATCAAACCGTCAATCACTCGCACTGCCACTCAATCACTCAATACATCAGCACCTGCTAAAAGAGCATATGCGTTCGGCTCTCCGAACATCTGCTGTTCCTGTAGGAAATCTGACTGGAATGGATTATAGGCGTTGTCAGGGAAAGGAGCTACACTTTTCTCTCTCTCTCTCCAGTAATCTGCTCTAATCTTGCTATCTACAATAAGGTGTCTTTTTCTTTCAATATCCAAACTTAATTAGATGCCTTAACCAGCTAAATTATTCCCATATTTGTGTTTTATTAGCTGAACACAACACTTTTTACTTCCATAATATGCGACATGAAACTGAAACTGTATATTCAACGAAAGGAAAATGTTGCCATTTTCTTCGGGAATTGATTGGATCAGAAAAATCTGATTCTAAAAAACACTTTTTAATAAGCTGCACTGGTGCATTGATCACAATAAGACCAGAAAAATGTGTGTTGTTGATGTATCATGGCATTTTCACTGTCACACATGGCAAAAATGGATATAATTAGTATTGTAATAATGTAAAATTCAGTAAATGGTTAAACATTTCTTTGAACCTGCTTTGTTATCAGATTTTTAAAATTTTTGAGCCAAATCTCAAAATTGTCCTATGGTGTGACAAACATAAAAGATTTGTCTTTATCTCAGAATATCTTAAAATAAAAGTTGAGTATTGCAGTATGGGAGATATAATCATCGCTCATCTTAAAATGGTATAATTTTCAGCAGTTTTGACAGGATGACAGCAAAGTTTGTCTCATTTTTATTGAAAATGTCCAACAAGTTGTGGGGAAAAAATAATGTTTTTCATAATTTTATATTAAACAATACCACCATATGAAAATAAGTGTCTAACAATGAGGATAAATCTCTCTCATGCTATTTGTATATTAAAAGTTTTTTTTTTTTTTCTCTCTTCTTAATTTTACTATGTCACACCACAGAACATATTTACAGTATAGTTCAGTATAAAAGTATTTAAAAAAAAAAAAGTGAAATTTTCTCATATTTTCTCAAACACCAAACTCGTACAACAAAAAGTATGTTTTTCTTCAAAAATGGTGTTTTACAAAAAAAGCATTTTTTACTGCCGATTTATGAACTATACCCATGTACTGTATTAATGGAGCAAATTGGTTTCATTTTGACTTTAAAGTGAAAAAAAAAGACAAAATGAATGTGTTATAATGACATTTAAATGCAATTCCATTATTGAATTACAGAAAATTACTATATGTTTAATACAAACAGAGGCCGATAGGAACGACTAAAAGTGCTTTGTAACAGCTGGCTGAGGTTTTCCCTGAACTGGTCACAAATGCTAAGGGGACAGTCTCCACGCTGTGATCTCAGAGCAAAAATATTGACTTAATAAGAGTCATTTAACTCTCACAGTGAATATGTTCACGGCCCTCTGGCTGAATAAAGAAATACAGAGGAGATCTCCCACATAGAGGCACTAAACAGTGCAGTCATAAAATGGTTTCAACACTTCCAGCAGTCCAAAGCAGTAAAAGCTCTGAAACACAACCTCAATTATAAGGTCAACTATAAAAACTTCACTCTCAAACATTTTGCTGTTTATTGCATACTCCGCATGCCCTTTAAGAGCTGAGATTTCAATTTAGGACATTGTGATGGGACAGCACTGATAGCAGTTTTACTCCGTCATCGCTGTTATTCTATTAAAAGCCATATTTGAATAGTGGAGATCATTATTCTCCATTTATACTATATTGAATGCTTGAATCTGATTGGTTGACAAACATTCTAAGACGTGCAACTACTTTCAGGGAAACGCACGGCTAAAGTAGTTCCAGGCAAGTTTCGACCGCATTGCAGTTACATATCACTTCGCCAAGTTAATTCAAAAGGTCCTTCAACAGCAAAAGAACCAAAACGTATAACGACACTGACCCAGTAAATAAATAGAGTAAACAATGGGATAAAAGCAACCAATTATTCCTATGTTTTTTGTCACAAAATTCTTCACACACATACAGTACGGTACATTGTCAATGCTGCTCTGGCAATTTTGTCATTAAAATAGTCTAGCAACTTAAAAGCTACATGACATTTCTTACTAGTGAGGTAATAACGGCGCTGTTCTTAAAGCTAAACAGACTTAAACTCACATAATCCATGTGACACCACTACTCATGTGCCAGAACATCCGAAAGATGCACAAAACAATATTAAAAATACTATAGCCTGTCATTGACCTTCCTGGTGACTCAATTAGTGAAACTGAAATCAATGTAATTAAATTAAATCAAATTAGTGAAGGATAATGTACAGTTAGCTGGTCATAGTCGCAAAAATAAACCCGGTAGACATCACAGTGCGATCCGGTTATCTGTCATCCGTATGTGGTACTTTCTATCATATAAACTGTCTTTGTGTAGAGATATCGAAACCGCTGATTCACTAGCAGTCTGGCAAGCCAGATCTCTCTCTCGTGCACAGGTTTATATATATTTTTAATATAACAATGTGAGAATTGGGACCGTCCCTGAACACACCTCCGAACCATGTCGGTGGAAAAACATCATGGGCCAGATTTACTAAAAGCTTGCGCCAACGCAAACCCTCTTTTGGCGTTAAATAACTACCGTCAGGATTTACTAAAGACAAGCTGTGAAAAATTAGTACTGAAAAGGTTGTTTTTGTGGCTGACCTTATTGCATATGCATTTTGTGACGAGCAGGGCGGGCGATAGCCATGAGGGAACGTTCAACGTACTTTAATAATAAAATAAACAAACAATAAAATGAAAGTAAAAGGGCGGCAGTCACCGTGAGGAACAAAACAAATTTGCCGCCACAAACAAATTAAAACACAACATAAAATCCAGGCCTGGTCCTCTCTCGTCCTTCACTGTCGTCGCTCCTCTTTTATGCTACCGGAGCTCCTCCGTGAGAGACACGAGACCGGTGTAGCGCGCAGCTGACGCTCATTAGCAATCACGTCATTGGCCTCGCGCCGTTCCCACCCCCGTTCCTCTCGCCTGCCCTGCTCGTCACACATTTCCTTATCGGACGCAACATTTATGGGAGGAGAGTATTTAAATGAATCACGCAACATGATTCACTAATATTTGTACTCGTTAATCGACCCTTCGCAAAGACCCGCCCCCTTTAGATACTGTTGCTATGTCCGACAAGCCATGCGCTCTCACGCCACACATCATGTTCTCACACAGTGAAATATACATCGCGGAGCAAAGAGAACACTGACAACGTGTGAAACAGTTTCATATTTAAAATATTGTAATTTTTTAAAGTCTAATCAATAAATAGCGTCTAGTGTGTCTTTAATGTGTTGCTGTCGCTCCTTCAAGCGGCTCGTGAACCGATCATCTCTTCATACTAGTTCATTTATAGCATCAAATAAACATGAATGAACATCAGAAGGAATGTTGTTTCAAGTGCGTAAAGACATGAGGACACACAGTACTAACCGAATACTACTAACTCCCCTGACTCCTTTGTCGGGTAAAATGGCGGATTCAGGGTCAATCTGCCGGCGAAGGGTCAATTTACTGGTATTAGTGCCATTATTCAACGCCCCAAAAAAGCATGTCTTGGCGACATTTGTTGCTGCTAGGAGGAGACACCGCAGACAACAGAGAGCATGTGGTAGAAGGGAGAGAAAAAATATATATTTATATATGTATATATTTTGTAACAAGTTGCGCCTGTGACGACCCACACCTGGTGAGAGGATCAGCTCTGCTTATTTGCGACCCAATGCTAATTTGTGCTGGTCTTGTTAGATTGCTCTGGTCATTATGTAAATGACTTGACTGCGTCTGTGTTCTTTAATTTGCGCGTCAGCTAATTTGCCCTGTTTAATAAATCTGGCCCTATGAAGAGTTTATTAATTGTGTTGCAAGTGATATGACAGACTCAACTTACCTTAAAGAAGGTCATTGTAGCGCCATCCTCAACCACTCCATACTCAATCTTGGTCTGCTTGGCCAGGTCATCAGCCGAGTCAATTGGAGATTCCATTCTCTCCACAGTGAGGAAGGCGGCTAGGTTGGCCGTGTAGGAGGAGATGATGATTAGGGTAAAAAACCACCAGATTCCTCCTACGATCCTGGTGGAAAGTGCTTTGGGCATGAGCTCAGATCCTAGTGGAGAGGAGCAGAGATAGCAGTCAGGGTAAAACAATGGTTTCAATGTGAGGACCAACACCAGGTCTAACCTAGTCCAGACACAAGAACTAGTTGCAGGGAAAGGCTGGGACGATATATCCATGCTAACTAAATACGCCAAAGTCAACCACAGTGAAGGTGGAAATCCATTTATGTTCTAGGAGAATTTATGTGGCCAAATTTAATTAGACTACAGACTCTCATTTTTGTATTAAAGCATAAAGAACTCGTAATATGCTTTCGTCTTTGAATTGCCCTACACATTTCAATCCATTTGGCTTGTGGGTAAAAGCCAAAATGAAGAGCCATTTTATGTCACAATCTAAGTATAATTTTCTGTTATTCCTTAATCAAGTTGTCACCCTGGTCATGTTTAGGAAATTAATTAAAAAGTAGGGACAATAACTAGTTGTACTTGGAGGAGATGTCAGACTGCAGGGAAATAACTGGCACCTCTTCTCAAGTTCTATGAGTCATTGTAAGCTTTGATCTGACACACTGAGTCCATGGCAAAACACAACGGACTGTCAAAAAGATTAGCCATTACACGAATTACATTTGAACAGCAAACGCGAGTTTATATCAGGCCCCAACAGACCGGCAATGCTCTACTGACCTGTCGATCAAGTCCAGAGTTTGGATATATAACTCTAGCTACCAGACAGTCTGAACAACCATTGAAATAGGAAGGAAAAAAAGCGATGATCACTTTTCCCTCACATACACTAGCAGTTCATTTGTTAAAGGTGATATGTGTACTTTCTCCGATACTAAAAGACATTCTCCTATCCCATCCACAGAGACAGCTATATCCAAAACATTAACTGACCATAGGCTGACTTTCTAAGTGCAAACGATGTGTTTCTTGAGCATTTCGACATGTGGCTCTAACAATGGCGTGAGTTTTGGACCTGTTTATCCAAACAAGTGGTTATGCGCAGGTTGGAAGAAGTGTCTGAGAAACTAGATGCTCATTTATTACACACTTCACCTTTAAACATGACTTAGGAAATCAATAGCGGCCTTGGCGCCCACAACCACTTTTTAAAGAAGCGAACACACAGTCATGTCAAAACCATCCAAGGAAGAAATAAATGTTGTCATTTCATAGTAGCACCATGCTGGACCATTCGGTCAGGGTGACCTTATATAATCTGGTTGGGGCTGACTATCATGTACCCAAGGTAACGTCGTGACCAAGCACGCCATCCCACAGTTTTCTCGGGGCTGACAAGCCATGGGCAGGGGAGCCTCTTTACAATGTAGTGTTACTCACTCATCAAGAGACATGCATACAGTCATCATACACAAACCCTGCTCATTTTGCCCTCAGCCTAATGCCACATCTTCTCTTCCAAACTCACAGAGGAACCTGAACAAAGGACAGTCCCAATGACACCCTAAAATTACGTTGTTATTAGGTGATGCCTTTGGATTATTTTCTGTAAAACTAATTGTCCAAACACATTAGCTAACTTTGAATGACTGAGGATTCCTTGTTCATGGGAAATAATTCTTCACATTACCTGCTCTTGGTGAAAGACGTACACTGATGAACCCACACATTTAGTCAAGCATCTGAGGACATCACATTATTATCGTTGAGATCACTTGTCCCTCTAGTTCAGAGGTCATCTACCTTAACCCACCCTAACCCTGCTCCTGGATACTCACTGTCCCGAGGAGTTTAGCTCCAACCCTAATCAAACACACCTAGAGCAAATCGATCGCTCCAGGATTGCTTGAAAACAGGCAGTTGTTGAAGCAGGTTGGAAATAAACTTTGCAAGACAGTGGGTCTCCAGAAGACTCTAGTTGGAGGCTGACTGAACATGGCCCAGCAACTCTTTTAGCCTTGTTTATTATAAAAAATTAACCAGACAAATTGCTCCACCAACTTGAACAGCTATGCATAATACGCAATGCAATTTTTTTGCAAACAGCTGTTCACTGGTTTTAGCCACTCCTCAAATGTTGTCTTTAACAATGTAGATTTCACAAAGACTCACAAAGCTAATGTTATATGGCAATCCAATCCCAGCTGTAAATCATTCCGTTCGATGGATGCAGTGCAGATTCAAACATTACCCATGCTACTTTGCAAACAAGGGCCTGGCGTCTCTCATAATTCAACCAAAACGTAGGCTTGTTCTGAATGCACTGGCGTCGCTCAGACCAATCGGCGTATGACATCAAAGTACCGCGAGAGCGATTCAAAAGCATAAGGAGTCGAATGCTCTCCAAACGCTCTCGTGGTACTTTGATGTCATACGCCGATCTGCGCAGCACCGATGCATCTCGAACAAGCCTCTTATTTTGCTAGTCTGATGCAACACAAAGGCATGCAGGTTACATGTGACATTGTCCTTCATTCATCATAGGCCTTTCCCAATCTCAAACATCTGCATCCCGCAGTTGAGAAGATGTGGCATCAGGATTTGTTAGGATTATGGTTAGAAGTCAAGAACACACATGGCAGTCTAAGACACAGGACAAGACCAAAGATTTGTCTTTGTATTATTCTGCCATTTTTTGCACATGGAATTGGACTTACCTGCTCATAACCCTGATGAGCGAAGAGAAGAGTGGTTATGGGAAAGTGCAGCATGCAACTAATGAATGATCCTCTACCTCAGTGGTTCCCAAACTAGGGTACGCGAACCCCAGGGGGTGTGTGAGGTGACAAAATGCTGAGTTCGCCGTTCATTTAATTCTACCCCAACTTAACATAACATTAAAACCAAGCAAGTATTTCTAACAGGCACAATGCTCTCTCTAGTGTAAAAACAGGAAAACGATAGTGCCATAGACGGTCAAACGGTCATGACTTCCAATCAAATTACCTCAAAACTGACTGCATCCACACAAGCACAGTGCATATGGTAGATTGTGTGCTGGCTGTTTTCCTGCCTTAGCAAATTGAGCTACATTACTGTCTTTCAATGTACTTGGAGCATGGAGTTCGATTTTAGTCTCAAACTCTCTTTGATGCAGAAACATACCCCGTGCGAGTTCTTGTTTTTAACACGAACGATGTTGTCAATATTGTTTGCTCTATTTGCAACAAAATAATAGTTTCAAAGAAAGCCAGAGCAGAAGTGTTGTGCAACACACAGCGGCCTTTCGCTAGTGGACGAATCTGTAGCTTTGAAAGAATTGGGCGAGTCAATGATTCAATGACACATTCATAGGCTGCATCCGGAAACTTAAGCAGCTGACTTGTTGCCTCGCTGCCCTATCAGGCAATGACTTTGCAGGCAACATTTACGCACAAAGGCACCTCACGAAACTGAATTCGGACAGACTTCAGCGCAATGGTTTAATGATCTACAGCATGGGTCTCGGTGCTGCAGAGTTTAGCTCCAACTTGCCTCAACACACCTGCCTGGAAGTTTCTAGTTTGCTTCATTAGACCTTGATTAGCTCATTCAGGTGTGGCTAATTGGCATTGGAGCTAAACTCTGCAAGACAGTGACCGGAGTTTGGCGACCCCTCATCTACAGCAAAAAAGAGCGAGGTTTGGTGATAACTAAGAACGTATTTAATAACGGCAATGCCTTCCTACCTTGAAATGCTTCCTCCGAAGACAGCATTTTTCAGTTTTCGGATGCAGCCATACGTACAGTGACTTGATTCAATACTGAATAAATGAATGACTTGATGACTCACTCATTAAGACTTGCCGCCACCTACTGCCGATTTTAGTTTAATATTTCAAAGTATAAAAATGTGCGTTTATAAAGGTAAAACATGCACTTGTAAATCAGTTTAAGGGGGAAATAGTGTCCCTTAATGCGTTGAGGGAATGCATGTTAAATGCCTCAAGGGGGTACGTTAACAAACAAAGTTTGGGAACCACTGCTCTACCCAACACTTTCAAGTCCCACACAGCCCCATTCATACCATCGGATAGCAACCAATTTGCTTCTAGAACTACATGCACAGAGGCACCCATGCATCATAGTGGGCCTGACAAGAGCAAGTTGGGACCCCCAGCAAAAGAGTGGGATGTGTGCTAAGGGGGGCAGGCAGAGGCGTCTACCTTGCTGCATGAGAGCTCCAACTCCGAACCAGAAACTATTTAGCAGGGTGAAATTGTTTTCCACCACGTCCGAGTCGGGGTTGCATGGGTGGGGGTTATACCATTCGTAGGGGCTAAACCTGTGATGAGCGACACAGAACACAGATACATTTTAGTCCAAACTGTATGGTACATAGAAGGAAACATGAAGGAAAGGCAGGTCAACCTATAGAGACACAAGGAGAAAGAGACAAGTTAGCATAATCATCAATTAATTAGATATCAAAAATACAAATTCTCTTTGTGTATAAAAATATTTACATGATTTGTCATCACATTTTTTTTTCTGTTGTCAAAATCAACTTCAGATAAGATGATATCTTGAGTTTCTTTGATTGAACCAATCGCCTTCATTGTATTAACTCAAATTTTTAATTTCAACCAGGAAATGTACTTTTTAAGTTAAACCAACAATTCTTGTTTACAATGTATTACCGTCTGTGTTCTCAAATGGTTTAACCGTTTTTTCTCTCTCTGTAACAAATAAATAAGTTAGGCTAGTGATAGAGAGCAAGTTAGAGCGGTTTATTTTTTTTTGTTTGTTTGTTTGTTTTTTTCAGGAAATCTCAAATAACATATTTATATCAGAGGCAAGCTAAATTATCAATGCATATGAGCAACCCAGGTTAAAATTAAATGTATTTTCCAGGTTAAATACAAATTAATGCGAAAACACGCTCATCTACAATATTAAACTTTGCCATGTGTTGGATTTTACTATCAACATGAGAGTTTAAGAACGTGTGTTTTTTTTTTTTTTTTTTTAGATATATTCAAGTCATTTGCAATAAACAATATGCATTTGTATTTTTTCTTTAATGCATTTTTAATATTTTCTGCTTTACAAATTAGTAAAGATCATTGTACTGACAGCAGTTTACTAGTTCTCAAATGCTGTCAAACGCTGAACTAAATTGTACATTTTCCCTCACATTTAATGGAATTTGTATCATTCATTCAAAACTTTATCTTATTGGTTTACATCGTTTTGTGTATATGTTTAAGAAATGTATATAAATCACTGTACCTCATATCCTGGCATAAAAAAAATCAGGTTACACTTTAATATAAGGTGACATAGTTACATTGTTATTATTAAATAAGTACTGAGTAATATTAATTACCTACAAGCACTTACTATAGAGTCAAGGTTACTTAGTTAGTTGCTTATAAATTAGTGTTATTACTGGAGTAAGTACATGGAGTAACTACGTCACAAAATAAAGTGTTACCAAAAATCATTTCATTTGTTAGGACATATATATATATATATGCACATTTGAACATAAAGATACAGCATGGCAGACCAGCTGAAGGTTAGTTTGCAATCGGAGATCTGGAAGACAGACATATTGTATGGGAGTGTTTTTGGCCTTCATTTATCCTGACGAACAGTTGGTACTGCTGTGAACAGACCTTTAGGATGTGCTCCGTCTCACATGCAGTGTGAACAGGCCTCACCGACAATGTCTCACGCACTTTGAGTGCATTCTGTTTAGAAGTCAGAATATGTTTTTGTGCTAATTGACAGTCGCAGATGCCGTCAAAACAGCTTAACTTCTATTTAACCCTGAATATTCATGTAAAACGATTAATTAATTTAGATGCCCAGTGCAGAAGATCTTAGTCCGTCCCATCATCTCCACACCCCGATGCCTCGTTCTTGTTATCTCTCTCCTACAATTGAGACTTCCCATTTACTCCGGCTAAATATAAGTGACATTACATTAGTAAAGGTTGATTGGGCGACAATTAGGCATTGTGACCTAATTCAGTTTATGCTGAAGTGGTGGCATAAAAACCCATCTACAGGCTTTTCAAGAGTTGAGCAATCAGATACCAAGGAGATTATTTGTCTCGAGGATTTTTCAATTCTGAAATGGAAGCAGAAATGACTGACTTTCGGTAGAGCGCACATCTATGAGGAAGATTCATCAAGTGCTGGAGCAATCTGAAAATGATTGCTGTGCTCTTTAAATAGCTCAACTTCTGTATCAAACTAATAAGAAACAGTCAATATTCTCATATAAGTTCTTCTCCAAAACCTGATGCTCAGAACTTACTTGGAAATGTTGCATACGTAAGATATCACGTGATATACATGTGCAACACCGAGTTATCAATTTTTATGTAGAACACTAGTTTAGCGATTAGTGCCACTTCTTGTATTTTTGGTTTTAGTAAGTGTAGAGTGTTTAGGGCGTTGAAGACTTTTCTTTTGTTGAATGTTGGTGTGGCGAGCAGGGCGGGCGAGAGCCATGAGGGAACGGCGCGAGTGATAATGAGCGTCACCTGCGCGCTACACCGGTCTCGTGTCTCTCACGGAGGAGCTCCGGAAGCATAAAAGATGAGCGACGACAGTGAAGGACGAGAGAGGACCAGGCCTGGATTTTATGTTGTGTTTTATTTTGTTTGTGTGGGCGACAGTCGCCGTGAGGAACTGCCGCCCTTTTACTTTCATATTATTGTTTGGTTATTTTATTATTAAACTACGTTGAATGTTCGCCGGTTCCCGCCTCCTTCTTCCCGTTCTCATTGAACCTTGTTACAGTTGGGTTTTTTTTTTGTGAATATTGATGGTTGAGTTAGATTAGAAGCTTTTGTTTTTTATTTAGTAAGATTGGTTATATTTTTGTTTCTTTCTTTGATTTGGCACGGTCTCGTTCTTTTCTCTTTTCCCCGTTATTTTTTTTTTTCTTTTTGAATATTTTTTGTGCTTCGTTACTGAATGTATGTTAATAAATTTATATAAATATCTTTTGGAATTAATTATTGGTACCACTATAATTAACAAACACGTTGTGACTTAATGGTGTGTACTTGTTTTTCCAGCACACCCTTACCCTAGACAATTTTAAAAAGGGTTTGTAACATGTATAGTTCGAATTCGAGTTAATATGCCACCTTAAAAGGTGACTGTATATGTAGGCTGTAGACTCAAAAATCTTTGAGTCATTCATTCGCTATTTGTGATGCGAATCCGAGTACACACGAACTATAATCTTGCAAAAACTGCTGCCCCAGACCTCTCACGCAAAGGGTCTTTGTGCAAGTTCACACAATCATGTTGTGTAAAGCCAATTACTAACGGCAAATCTAACACGGATGGCTGTCGTCGGCTGGAGCGTGCCAGCAGAGGAGAGAGGCGACGAACAGCCTCGGTCTGCGCGAGACGCGGCTTAACCTGCTGCTACGGGAAGCGTCAGACGCCCGTTAGCTGTCAGTTTGATCCAATTATACTGACCTTCTGTTATCTCCGGTCATCTGCGCCGCAGAGGGAAAATTTTGAGCAAGGTCAACATGAAGAGATAAACGGAGGCTGACGAAACATTGATGCCCCAGGAAAGAACAATGGCGGTGGTTTTTCGGAAAGTCATTGTGCGCGGGGCCGATCACGCACAGTCATGTCAGATCTGGAAGACTGACATTTAAAGAGCGTTGCTGTGCAGCTGCGTTTAGCATCATGTCGTCTAACGAACATGCAATTCAATAAGGACGCTACACAAGGACGCACTGCTAATCAATGCGCTACCATAGATTTCAGAGACTGGCTGCTTGTTCAGCAGAGTCTTACTGGATTTTCAGTCAGTAACATCCTATCGTATTCTAGTGACAGGAAGGACCTCTTTTTCAAATCACAGGATGCAGAAGATTTTACCTGAAATATCACTAACAATATAAACACATTCTCACACTTAGTTGATAAAAATCACACTCTAAAAAAAAAAAAAATGCTGGGTTGTTTCAACCCAAATCTGAATCAAATATGGATGAAGCCAACCGTTGGATCAAAAAATAATAATAATTTCACCACTTTCCATATTCGAAATCAACCCAGCATTTTTTTTAAAGATTAAAGTGAATTACAACCTGACAATTATCCTATTTTACTTGCTAAAAACAAACATATAAACTATAAATCTGACGACAGAAGGTGTGCAGTAAATTGTGCCACAGATTTTTCAGCAGTTATTTTAGAAATGTGCGTCTCAAATGCTTAGAAAAAGAAAATGTATTCTAACATTAAAATATATATAGCTTCTCAGGTGCATGCATCTTAAATATTTGCACGAGAGAAAAATAATTTTTCAGTGCCTTCTTTCCATCCTCTTCCCTCCTAGACTCGGAGTTAATTATCTAGTCAGCCCCACACAGCAGTCTGTTAAATCATCCTAAGTGCAGCCCATTTAGAAGCATATTCCACCTGGAAATGAGCGGGATCTGATAAGCACTTGCCCAGACTGGTGAAAGTATTACTCATCCTGTGAGGAGCACGAATCCTTCCTTTCACATGCTCGGGGTTTCTCACTGCAGTAAGGACAATGGTTCATTAGAGGAGCATTACTAAAAATATTGCTCATACTTTTGTTTAGGGATTTGAACAACGACTAACCCTTAGAATTAAACTCTGTTGCGTAATCCTGCAGAAATGGACGATTCAAGGATATGTTCTAAACGGATTTTTGCCTCGCAGATGATTAAAAAAAATCTACATTTCCAAGATCACAGACTTTAAAGGAGGGACCAACGGACCCAGAACACCCTAGCAACTGCACAGCAACTCCCTAACAACCTTAGAAACACAAATGTTAGTTATATTTTCTTCAGAAAAGGTACAAATCTAGTCAAAATGGAATCAGAATTGTCCCTATTCTTAAATGCATATTGCGCGTAAAGTCTGGATCTAGAAAATATGCACATTCACGTTTTGTTTTAGTATAAACACGACAATACAATATACTGACACCATCTAAAACGAACTTAAACATAAGACAACAGATGTACATAAATATTTGACGTTAATTAAATATGATCACTGGAATCACATTTGACATATTTACCAAGTTTGACTTTATAAGTTTCATTGTGTTTTGTGATTTCTGAAGTCTTTTTGAAGCAATCCACTATTTTTCCCAAACCTTAATCACCAATTCGTCATTTCTTTTTCATTAAAAACTATGCATATAATAGTTACTATTATATAAATGTTGGGTAACACTTTACTTATAGCCTTCATATATAATGCAAGTATAGTTATATCTTATAATGCATTGTATAATCTCATGAATAATTGTAAACATAGTTATAATACTTATATATTTGTTGTTACACCTCAAGTATAATGCATTAAAACGCATGAAAAACAACCAATTTCGGCTGTAACAAGGAATTTGAAAATATTACAATGCATTTCAACTTTGATTATAATTATTTTGCAAATAAAATCATAATCCAATCCATTTTCCGATGGATAAAATCAGGTGCAGAATGGCATTGTTTTGCATTTGTTTCCCTCAGCAGATTATAGAGTTAAAATTGGTTGGAAACTTTCTCTATCTGGTAGAGAATCTATTGCTTCTACTGTATATTTTATGGAATAGGAAGATAAACTTGCCTTTGATAAGAATATGTACCTGTATTTCATTGCATATGTAATTTTAAAACATATTGGGTAGAGAAACCAAAAGAATATCAGCGTAGTTGGCTTAACTCATTTAGCAAATTTCCTTCAGTTATTTTGACGCCTAATTACGCCTGTTAAAATGTGTTGTAGGATCTTCTGTTACGTAATATTTTATTTTTCATTTAATATCACAGTGAATATTCAGAGCTCTGTAGACCTCAACGCTAAGGACTTTTCTTTCTACTGGTCGGGTCAGTGGTTTAACTGTTTAGATACCAGTGAAACATCACAGGAATAAAGTAATCGAATGTAACATAACACTGCAGTCTTCAATGTGTAAATTATGTGGATTAATCATTCAGTCCAGAGCGAGCAGCAGGTGATGTTCGTTTTATCTTTTGTTGTTAGATGAACATTAAGGACAAGAACAGCAGTAGGTTTATTAGGCTGCTGTCACTTTAAGAACATCCATACAATAACAAACTGTTTACATCCGTTTTAGACATACTCGACAGGGACCCTTCGCAAGCAGTTTGATTGACAGGCGATCTGACCAATCATAACCCTGAATCCGCCATTTTGTCCGACAAAGCGGTCAGGGGAGTTAGTAGATTAACGTTGGTGAACTTGAATCACGTCTTGAAACAACATTCCTTCTGATGTTCATTCATGTTTATTTGATGCTATAAATGAACTAGTATGAAGAGATGATCGCTTCACGAGGAGCTACAGCGATCTGTCACCACACATTAAACACACACTAGACGCTATTTATTGATTCAACTTCAACTTTCATAAGTCTGTCGAAGTGTTGTCAGTGTCCTCTTTGCTCTGCGATGTATTTTTCACTTCATGAGAACATGATGTGTGGCGTGAGAGCGCATGACTTGTCGGACGTAGCAACAGTAACTAAAGGGGGCGGGGCTTTGCGAAGGGTCAATTGTGAGATAAGTCAGAATTATTTTTTAAATTGTTTTATTTCGAATACATAGGGCTGGGTAGGTTACTTTTAAAACGTATTTCACTACAGATTACAAAATACATGCTTTAAAAAGTCATTTGTAACGTATTTTGTTACATTACTCAAGTTTAGTAACTTAATCTAAATACTTTAGAATACTTTGGAATACTAATAAGTGTGGAACAAACACAAAAAAGGTCATTGTGAGTTTTTATCTCACAATTCTGACTTTATCCCTCAGAATTGCGTGATATAAAGTTGCAATTGTGAGTTATAAAGTCAGAATTATGAGATATAAACTCACAATATTGAGAAAAGTCAAAATTATGAGATATAAACTCACAATATCGAGAAAAGTCAGAATTATGAGATATAAACTCACAATATTGAGAAAAGTCAGAATTGTGAGATATAAACTCACAATATTGAGAAAAGTCAGAATTATGAGATATAAACTCACACTAAATTCACAATTGCAAGAAAAAAAGTCAGTATTGCAAGTTTATATCTCCCAATTCTGACTTTATAACTTGCAATTGTGAGTTTAAATCTCGCAATTCTGAGAAAAAGAAGTCAGAATTGTGAAATACAAACTCACAATTGTGAGGGAAAAAACAAATAGTGAGAAAAAGTTGCAGTGACGAGTGAATTATAAAATGACTCACAAAACATGAAAACAGTCGTGGATCATCAGGTCATGACAGGACAGTTCAGTTGACAGTTAAGTAATTTTTTTTAATAAATTCAGTCATTTTGTCTTGTTCAGGACAGAACTAAATAAAAATAACAACATTTTTATGATCCTCTTAAAAGAATTAAAATGTTGATGAAACTTAACTCCTCTTTTTCAGACGGTCAGAGTCAGAGAATCACCAATCGCTGTTTAAATGACATTAAAACTCAAAGTAATCACTTTGGTAATCTAAAACACTTTTCAGATGTAACTGTAATCTGATTACCACCCATTTAAAATGTAACTGTAATGAAATACACTTACTCAAAATTTGTATTTTAAATACGTAACTAAGTTACTTGTATTTCGTTACTCCCCAACCCTGCGTATACATACGTGTCGCTCAATCCACTCCGCGTTTCGCGAATATTTATATTAGTTCAATATTCTGTTAATACATTTTCCTCATAGACATCATTCTCTGATATCTGCACTATGTTTGCTCTGTTGACAGTCGTCTGGACACAAACACTGTTTTGGTTTTTAACGAGTATCAGTACCAGTATTATATCCCTGACTCTTTTACAATTCACACTTCCTCAGCTGCTTCATCACCTGCTTTCGCAGAAAAGAGAAGAAACTTTGTAAGGAAAGGAAAACAACAAGAACAAAAACAATGCTGATATGCATTACAGATTCTGAGAGGAGGATAAATATTTGACTTTCATACTGTGCCCAGAAGGAAGGTTTCTAAATACTGCATGGTGAGAATAAGCCTTAGGAAACCCTCCACCAGTCCCCATTATGTCACCCTGTGATCTCTTTCTCTCTCGCTCTGTCTTTCTCTCTCACACGCAGACATGTTTGCTGCATATACCGGCTTTAAAGGGCACACACAAAAGCAGTCGCACATGCACACATAAAGACATGTGTACAAAGAGACAAACACATAAACACAGTAATACGTGTGTTCGGTCTTCTCTGCCGTGTTAAAACATGCCGTCGATTTGTGTACTTGTTATTTGTGCTCTAGTTGAGAAATGGAAAGGTGCACACTTACCCGGCGTTAACATTAGTGCAGATTTAAGGTGCATATTCTGAACCAACTTAGATGGCAGTTGTAGCTTGTTATAAACTTGTGTGATCATATTGCCAGTAACATTTATAAAGCACAAGTGCATTAACCATAAAACTCTCGGGTTAGACCCACTGAATCCAGCCAACCCGAGAGTTTTAGGGTTAAAATAAGGCCTTTTCTGCGGGTTTCTCCCCACCGTGCTTCAAATGAGGACCGGTGCCAATGAAAATGGTATTTTTTGATTTAAAAACAACTGAACTCAGAATGCACTACAGCATTTAAAGGACAATTCTGGGTCTAATATAAATACCTAAGCTGTCGACAACCCTAGAAGATCATTTTGACTTTTCAAAAAGTACATACAAAATGTCAAAGACAAAGCATTTCTAATGGAAGCACTAAAAGTATCGAGGCCGGTTGTGTTTTTTTAATTATGGGATGGATGGGTTTGATGGTTGCCTAGCAACTAGTCGTTTAATTTGTGATGTTCAAATCACACCTCGTTTGAGATACAGACTCAAAAATTGACATGTGAGTCCTACTTTCACTCCACGAGTTCCTCCAATCTTTCTTTTTTTTTGCAGTATTTGACATTTATGTAAAAAAAAATGTTTTTTACGTCACTGTTGCTGCATATGGTCTTTTAAAAGATGTGCTTTTGTGGATTTAGAAAATAAAATGTCTTCCCTCTTCACCCTCTTCACATCTGTTTTCTCTTGTAGACATCTTATTGTGAAAAATCAATCTGTGCATTTTTACATTGTTCTTTTTGACCTAATAATGTGCAATTAAAATGTCATAACTGGATGGCGGCCTACAGCCTCCATAAAGTGAGAAATTCATCATACATTACGTCCTAAAGACTACTTAATGTTTTATGTCAGTTTTAGAAGATTTAAGCAATGAAGGATACATTATATGTAGTGCAATATCTGCTCTAAACACAAGTTTTTTTGTAGCATTAGATATCATAGAATCTCAGTGGTGAAGCAGGAGGTGGAAAAACCCAGTCAGAAAAGAAAAGGATACAAACTAGACACAGTAGGGACAGCGAGGGATGGGGAGGGAGGGCTGCGTTTCACACCAGAAAATGCCTCAATCTCGCTCACACACACGCTTGAACACTCCCGCATACCTGCTTTCTGTCTTTCACACACAGACTGTCTTGAAACTGTGATTTTGTATCTTTGTTTATGTGGTTTGTGCTCTGGTGCATTATCAGATGAGACGCACATATTGTAGACCAAAAGACCAAAGCAACACTTAAAGTTCCTGTCTCGTGTGTGTTTACGTGTCGCTCTCTCAAATGAAAGCCTTAAATGTTTGTTATCTGCAAGAATTTGATAATTCTATCATTTTCCAGCTCAATCTCATGACGTTTCATCATGTAAATATTGTGAGAGGCATTGAGAATTCTTAAAGAAATAGTTCCCGTTCCTCAAGTCGTGATTTACTCGTTCCAACTCAGTGAAAAGTGAATTTCTGGAAGAGGAAGAGGCTGTCAAACCCTTGAAATAAGCTACTTTTATCATGTTTTTTTAGTCATTTTTAATCTTCACAGGCCCATTTGACTTTAGCTTTGATAAAATGCATAAAACCTTACGGAAAGAAAGTCATACAGATTTTGAGCAATATGAGGCTGCACTGTTAGAAATTGCTGTTAATTTACGGCAAATTTTCAACAGTATAATCCTGTTCTGTTCAAAAGCAGTACTTTACCGGTTTTATTTTTTTTTTTGTGAAATGACGTAGACAAAATATAACAGCAGTTTACCGTATTTACTGCTTGAAGGAAATAAATCAGTACTTTACAGTATTTTCAGAACAGAAGACTCCAGTTAGCAGTTTTCTTCTGATATTGTTTTTTTTATCATTGGGTACTCAATAGCTTATACAATACCATGTAGTATATTTGTATTTTTTACAGTAAAATCCTGTAAATATGCCCTTTTGTGAAGAGCTGAAAATAAACATCCACAAACTATAAACGCGTTTCTCAGAATTTTACTGTAAAATGTAGAAACAGTTTTATGCTGTATTTGCAAAAACAGTAGCCAATTGTAAATCTCACCAACAGGAAGACACGGTTGATTTAACAGTAACTTGCTGGCAACTGTGCTGCCAGTTCTTTACTGTTTTTTAATAAACAGTAGCCAACTGTAAATTTCACCAACAGTAAGATACTGTTATTTTACAGTATCTAGCTGGCAACCGTGCTGCCAGTTCTTTACTGTTTTTTAATAAACAGTCACCAACTGTAAATTTCACCAACAGTAAAATACTGTTATTTTACAGTATCTAGCTGGCAACCGTGCTGCCAGTTCTTTACTGTTTTTTAATAAACAGTCACCAACTGTAAATTTCACCAACAGTAAAATACTGTTATTTTACAGTATCTAGCTGGCAACCGTGCTGCCAGTTCTTTACTGTTTTTTAATAAACAGTCGCCAACTGTAAATTTCACCAACAGTAAGATACTGTTATTTTACAGTATCTAGCTGGCAACCGTGCTGCCAGTTCTTTACTGTTTTTTAATAAACAGTCGCCAACTGTAAATTTCACCAACAGTAAGATACTGTTATTTTACAGTATCTAGCTGGCAACCGTGCTGCCAGTTCTTTACTGTTTTTTAATAAACAGTCGCCAACTGTAAATTTCACCAACAGTAAGATACTGTTATTTTACAGTATCTTGCTGGCAACCGTGCCGCCAGTTCTTTACTGTTTTTTAACGGGAACATTTTTAACAGTGTGAGTAAATAATGTCAGAATCTTCATTTCTGGGTGAACTAGTTTCTTCACGTTCAATCTAAAAGTGCACTGCTTTAGTGTGAAAATAAATGTGAATGAGATGAGGTCATGATGTGGGGTTATGTCTATATATGTGGCTGGTATGTTACCTGGCTATGACAAACAGCACACAACTGACACCCAAGTAAGCGAGCAGAATATACATCCAGATGTCGGGGGACAGGGGGTTGAGAAAGGAGAACACCCCCGGGTTGGTGCCGTTGGGCTTGCGGTACAGTATACTTATCCCCAGCGTCAGGAAGGGTTTGGAAAAGTCGATGACCTTCTCCCGCACGTACGTGATGGCCAGGGGCGCCACTGCAAGATCAGCTTTCTGCCAACAAATAACGCACAGGGAAAAGAGCGATAGGCTGTAAATCAGGGCGAGCAGAAGCATTTAGAGGAAATCAAATTAAGAAAACAGGGCTTTTACACATCACACACTCTGCCCCACAGCGTTTAAGAGGAAATTTAAAGCCCTCTCGTGGACTCGCGCTCTCTCTCTTGATTTACCTGCTACTGTTTCAGCACTTACTAAAGCCTTTCATGATTTACTGGGTCTAAGGGACCGGAGGTGCGCTGAACCAAATCCACTCTCTCAGCTACCCAACTAGACTAAAAGAGGAAAATAACGGTTATGAAAGAGGGAAAATGAAGCGGGTTGAAGGTTTTAAAGAAGTCTGCCGCCATTGGCTCACTGGCAGAAGCAGAAATAGACTGTGCCTTTCAGTCCACATATTAACATTTTCTAACAAATAAAATGTTATAAACCGTCAAAGGTGTTCTTCAGTTACGTGATCAGATTACTTTCTCAAGTAACTAGTAAGGTAATGTATTACCTTTTCAATTTACAACAAAATATCTAAGTTACTTTTTCAAAAAAGTAATGCAAATTACTTTTCACATTTATTGACTGTGCCGAAGGCGTTGTTTGATGGTTATTGTAAGTCTAGACTAAATGTGAACATGCATTTACTCATCTCACTCGAACAAAAACATTCAGTATATACAATCTCAAAATTGTATGCAAACCTGTAATAATTGCACAAATATACTTTATGCATTTAATCTCACTCTATTACGCAATGTCTTTGCTTCTGAGCTTCAATGATCTAATTCAACCACAGTAATAAGCAAAAATACTTTAGATTTAGAAATAAAAGTGTTGAAATTCCTCCTCCTGTATCCTATTCTTCTTTAATCCAGAATGAGCAGCTGAAAGGTTTGTTTGAGCAGCGCCCTCTACTGTACAGGTGTAAATATGCATTTCCTTCAGCCTGAGGCTTATTCATTTAATTTTTGATGTGACAGGGCCTTAACATTTGCAAAAAAAAAAAAAAAAATGTGTTATAAAGAAAAGCAAACAAACAAACAAACAGCCCAGGTGAGAAAAGTAACATTGCTTTCCATAAAAAGTAACTACAGTTACTTTTTTAGAGAGTAACACAATACATTACTTTTAAAAATAACTTTCCCCAGTACTGGTCATTGGTCATTTTTGTTACTGTAAATACTGTATTGACAATCCAAGTCAATTTCATGAGAAAACAAATGTTTTAACAAATTGATGGTGAATTCATACAATTAGATTCGTACGGAAATTTTTTGAAAAAATGTGAAGGTGTAACTCCAAACCTAACCAGATCGTCCAAATAGGTTGTTTGCACATGCACAAAATGCGGATGGAGGGTAGGGAGTTATTTTCTTCATAGGAAAGCATTATGGAATGCCTACATTTTGATAATAATGCTTAATAATGCAGATAACGCTTATCAAAAGAGAAATATACATATACAAAAAAGAGTTTTGCAAGCTTTCATTTGTTTTCCAGAGTAGAAGGATGTCCGGTTGTATAAAACACCTTAAGTGTAATGTTCCTTAGTTAACATGTTTTGGAAAACTTCCCAGAGCGAGCGGGTCCAATCCAAGTCTTCTAACGAGACATGATCGGCCGCTTTATATGATATATATTATATCATATAATTTATATCTTATGTTATATTTCACATACACATTGACCAAATTACATACGTAGCACACCCTATCTGCATTAACAAATAACATATCCAAGGCAATAGAATTTTAAAACAGCAAACCCTGGATCGATGTCATGAAACAATTAGCGGTTTCCCTTCGAGAACGGTTTAAGGGATTATATAAAAGACTCTCTGAAGTCATTCCCGTTCATTAGGGGAAATAATGACTTAAGAACCTTTACGCAGCCGGGCACTGGAAAACTTGCTTACCGTCTCGATGGCAGGCAAATATATAACGTATATTTATAACGTAAGGATCACGTCCAACATATGTTGTGATTTTCTGTTCATACCTCATATCTGTTCATAAACCAGGATTAAGGATCTCATCCATTGATTTTTACCCAAATTTCTCGCGTCATCAAGACCATGTGATTGCAAACAAGCTATTCGCCATCAAAATGTAAAATTGTTGTGGTTATGTATTATTTTGATGGTCCACTTTAAACATTCTACTAACTTTGCAACTACATGTCAATTAATAACTGCAAATATTCGGGACAGTAGAATAAGTTGACATGTAGTTAGTTGAATGTTTAAAGTGTCTGACAGCTGTGAGAGTATGTTGGACCAGTTGAAAGAACACTGTTGGATCAGTATTTATTTTCTTATCAAGTTCCGTAAACTTTTCGAACAAGTACTGATGACACAATTGAAAATCCATAATTAATCATTGAGGACTAAACTTCATGCAAGCAACGTGAAATGCAGCAAATTAGATCCCTCCCATTGCATAAGCAACAAAACTGTCTATCCTTGAAGAGACGCGGTGTCTATATAGTCATTGCATGCAAATTAAATTGAGACACTGCAAATTGAGGAGGAAAAAATGTGCAAGGCAAGCATTATAAGACACAGGGCTGGGTTACAGATTACAAAATACATGCTTTAAAAAGTAATTTTTAACGTATTTCGTTACATTACTCAAGTTTAGTAACTTAATCTAAATACTTTAGAATACTTTGGAATACTAATAAGTGTGAAACAAACACAAAAAAGGTCATTGCAAGTTTATATCTCACAATTCTGACTTTTTCCCTCAGAATTGTGTGATATAAAGTTGCAATTGTGAGTTATGAAGTCAGAATTATGAGATATAAACTCACAATATTGAGAAAAGTCATAATTATGAGATATAAACTCACAATATTGAGAAAAGTCATAATTATGAGATATAAACTCACAATATTGAGAAAAGTCAGAATTATGAGATATAAACTCGCAATATTGAGAAAAGTCAGAATTATGAGATATAAACTCACAATATTGAGAAAAGTCAAAATAATGAGATATAAACTCGCAATATTGAGAAAAGTCAGAATTATGAGATATAAACTCACAATATTGAGAAAAGTCAAAATAATGAGATATAAACTCACAATATTGAGAAGTCAGAATTATGAGATATAAACTCACAATATTGAGAAGTCAGAATTATGAGATATAAACTCGCAATATTGAGAAAAGTCAGAATTATGAGATATAAACTCACAATATTGAGAAAAGTCAAAATAATGAGATATAAACTCGCAATATTGAGAAAAGTCAGAATTATGAGATATAAACTCACAATATTGAGAAAAGTCAAAATAATGAGATATAAACTCGCAATATTGAGAAAAGTCAGAATTATGAGATATAAACTCACAATATTGAGAAGTCAGAATTATGAGATATAAACTCACAATATTGAGAAGTCAGAATTATGAGATATAAACTCACAATATTGAGAAAAGTCAGAATTATGAGATATAAACTCACAATATTGAGAAAAGTCAGAATTATGAGATATAAACTCACACTAAATTCACAATTTCAAGAATAAAAGTCAGTATTACAAGTTTATTTCTCCCAATTCTGACTTTATAACTTGCAATTGTGAGTTTAAATCTCGCAATTCTGAGAAAAAGTTGCAGTGACGAGTGAATTATAAAATGACTCACAAAACATGAAAACAGTCGTGGATCATCAGGTCATGACAGGACAGTTCAGTTGACAGTTGGGTAATTTTTTTATAAATTCAGTCATTTTGTCTTGTTCAGGACAGAACTAAATAAAAATAACAACATTTTTATGATCCTCTTAAAAGTATTAAAATGTTGATGAAACTTAACTCTTTTTCAGACTGTCAGAGTCAGAGAATCACCAATTGCTGTTTAAATGACATTAAAACTCAAAGTAATCACTTTGGTAATCTAAAACACTTTTCAGATGTAACTGTAATCTGATTACCACCCATTTAAAATGTAACTGTAATGAAATACACTTACTCAAATTGTGTATTTTAAATACGTAACTAAGTTACTTGTATTTCGTTACTCCCCAACCCTGATAACAGGCATAACAGGCACACTCCCAATGCAAATAATCTTGCAAAAGGTATAATTATGCTGATCATATTAGCTTTAAAGTGCTGCTCATGGAGAGCGCTCCAGATCCGTCACTTATGAGGTTCATTTCCATTGGTTTGCTTGTGCCTAGAATCGGCTCCACCTACACGAACACATCATGACCTCCACTTGTTTTCTGTGGCCTGTTTGATGGTGTCATTACTGTGACAACCACAGCTGCAATAATCAAACCCATCTTCTAGCATAACAATATGACTGTAAATACAATGTGAGGGTTGAAATGTGTGAGATGCACGATTTTAAAAGTCCAACACATGCAGAAAACTATATAGTTTGTTCTGCTTTCAGTGCATTAATTGTTTATAATGGGAGGAATTCAGATATGATGCTTCACTCGTGTTCAGTGTAAACATGCCTTGACAAGTTGATTACGGTTGTCAATCAACAACGCAAGTGTATTCATATGCGCTACGATTCAAAAGTTTGGGGTTGTGAGATTTTTGTTTGATGTTTTTGAAAGAAAACTATTATACGCTCACCTAAGCGGCATTATTTGTTACACAATAAAAGCAGTGAAATATTATTAGAACTATAACTGTTTTCTATGTGAATATATAGTAACGTGTAATTTATATCCAGTGATCAAAGCTGAATTTTCAGAATCATTTCTCCAGTCTTCAGTGTCACATGATCCTTCAGGAATCATTCTGATGATGATTTCCCAGCAAACATCGGTCCGACGGCAACGTCACGTCCCTGGCCGTCGGTTGGACGGAAAAAATGATGTAACTCAGAATGTATTTAGATGCATTTGTACTTGTCTTCTGTTCTCTGGGGTTGCATGTATAATTAACTTTGACTTTTAGCAAAGTGTAGTTCAATAACAATTAATTAACTAATCAGATAAGATTTCATTTTGGAATTATTTTAACCATAACTGTGTCGGAGGGACGTCTTTTCAAAGGTCATTAAACGTCCAAATGTTTGCTGGGTTGTTGCTCAAGACATTTTTCTGATTTTTATCAGTGTTGAAAACATATTTTTGTTGATATTGTGATTCATCGTGATACTTTGATGAAAAAAAAAGTTACTTTTGAAACATTAAAAATGTCTTTACTGTCACTTTTGATCCATTTAATGTGTCCAAAAAATCATTAAAAGTATTACTTTCTTTAAAAAACAAAAAATTGAACAGTAGCGTATACAGTACATACGCAGTTTAAAACGTGTCTCTCAACGGAGAACTTATTTTTTTTGCACAAATCCCAGCCTTATCATTCGTTCATATAATGAACAATGTCATCTTTCAGGTTAATGTCTAATAAGCCCCAAATAAAACAGAAAGTGATCAAATGACTTCAAAGTGCTCTCTTTTAAATCCTGCATTATAGTTTTGAGCCCTCAAACTTATTTTAGAGGCTTACGATTTAAATTACACATTTTCAAGCGCAGTATTGAGGTTTTCTACAGTGTAATTGTGAATGTGAGATTATACCCAGTACAATAATTCTTCAAAGAAACATCGGTTTTGACACAGTAAAGGCGTCACGCCTCCTCCAGAACTGACGGAGGGTCTGCCGTCTGAACGCTGACACCGGCGAAGACGGCTGCGCCCCTAAAACTGACATTTAGCTCAATTTCACTACTTTTACTGGTAGAATTGGTATAATTTCAGTCAAAATAAAGGCTTCTGTCGAGAATTATTGGATTGTCTATAATTATTCCCAGAGGGGGCAAATTAATGCCAGAAGTGAGCAGATGTTGTCTCGCTACCTTCCTTTTTTTCTGCTAAAGTCCTTTGACAAGATATTTTTATCTCCAGCACATCAATGTACTGGCAAACTGCAAACTCTAGACTGCTCTGAAAGCTTGTCAAGGCCAATTACAGTCTGTCCTGCTCTCGTCTTGTGGGGGGGTTTACCGGGGAATGTTACGACAACACACACACACACACACACACACACCCTGTGCTTTCACACCAGACGATCCGACCGTGGCCAATTGGGGAGCGGTGACTAAGAGAGATGTCTGATATACGGGTTGGAGCAATGGATACTGCAATTGAACACAGGGAGTGCAGAAAATGCTCTTTTCTCAGAAATGTGTTTATTCCTATTGTAGACTTTGTGGAGTCTAATGAGGATATCGAAGGGCAGTGTTTACTCCTGTGTGTGTGTGTGTGTGTGTGTGTGTGTGTGTTTGTGAAAGTGTGTGTGCTTAATAAGCTCTATAGGGGGAAAACCAATGCCAGATTTTTCACTTTGGGTCCTCTCGGCAGTATGTGCTTGAGTTTTATTTTATCGCATCTTCATGCCATCTGCTGTACACACACGCACACAAACACACACACACACACACACACACACACAAACACACACACACACACACACACACACACACACACAGTTAATCTTATTTTCATATCTGTTTCCTCTCCTCACTGAAAGCATCTCATTTCATTGTGGAAGTGTGTCAGGTCTGCGCACCTAAACTGAATTAAGAACGCCTTATAAATTACAATGCGATGACTTTATAATGTATGGGATGTTGAAATGGAATTGAGGCGACGGACAGGAGGCATAATTCTAATTAAAATGTTAGTTTAAGGAAGTAGAATTGAAATGGAATCAAATTGCTGTGCAGTTTTTAATAGTAAAAATGTTCAGTATAAGAATTAGCTGAGATATGTTAACATTACAGAAATATTAGAGTTTGAAAAGCCACCTATAGAAGTGTGTGTGTGTGTGTGTGTGTGTGTGTACTTGTTTTAACTATACTTGTGAGCACCGAATGTCCTCACTTATACTGTGAAACACTTTCACAACCCACTAGTGAGACATTGACTGGTGCTGATGATACAAAGGCTTATAAATCAACCTAAAGAGGTTTTTATTTAAATCTAGTGATGGTCACATGATTCTGTGATGGTAGGTTTAGGAGTACGGGTTGAGTTAGGAGAGAGAAAATATCACTGACCTGATATAAAATCAATGGAAGTCTATGCAATGACCTCACTAAGATAGTGAAACAAACCTGTGTGTGTGTGTGTGTGGGTATTCCCTACGTTACGGGGACCAAATGTCCCCACAGGTATAGTAATACCAGTAAATCTTGACATTGTGGGGACATTTTTTTGGTCCTCATGAGGAAACAAGCTTATAAATCATACAGAATTATCTTTTTTGAAAATTTAAAACAGCAGAACATTTTGTGTGATGGGTAGGTTTAGGGGTAGGGGTAGTGTAGGGGGACAGAATGTACAGTTTGTACAGTATAAAAACCATTACGCCTATGGAATGTCCCCATAAAACATGAAAACACAACATGAGTGTGTGTGTGTGTGTGTGTGTGTAGGTGTGTGTGTGTGTGAGGTTAAACTGGGAAACACTAAGTTTCAAAAGTTTGGGATAAGTGCAAGTATTTTTTTTCTCGCAGAAATTGATACTTTTATTCAGCGAAGGGCGAATGTTAAATTCAAAAAGTGACAGTAAAGACATTTATAATGTTACTGAATTTATTTTTTCAAGAATCCTGAAAAAATGTATCATGTTTCATGAGCATCAAATCATCATATCAGAATGATTTCTGAAGGATCATGTGACACTGAAGACTGGAGTAATGATGCTGAAAATTCAGGAATAAATTACACTTTACTATATATTAAAATAGACAGTTTTTGCATTAAAAAAATGCAGCTTTGGTGAGTAGTTTGTGTACTTTACATGTCAATGAACACGTCATGATTAATCAAAATGAATGATCATTATTTGTTATAAAGCTGTTGTGTTATTATGTTGAATTTCTTTGAATTGCTATTGAATAAATTCCCCTTATTCATAATATAATTTCCAATTCAATATCTTTTGGGGTGGTAGGGGTGGCCAAGACTATCAATATAGACATATATATATTCACCTCTAAGGCTTATTTGAAAGGGAGCCTGTTTTGGAAAAGATTGGATCCAGTATTGGATCATGGAGTCTGACTCACATGGTCCATCAGTTCTCGAACCATGCCGTTCCACTGGCCCGTGCTCTCTTCCTGCGCTCCGTACTTGCCATCCTCCACCAGTCGCACCTCATAGGTGAAGCCCAGGATGGCAGCCAGCTCTCGCAGCAGGTCGATGCAGAAGCCCTCGAAGCGATCGTTGCCGTATAGCGGCTTATCCGACTTCTTGAACATCACGTAAGGCTCTTCCTGTGGAGGGAGAACACATTGCGCGCTGACTGTCAGAAATATGTCTGATATTTGTCTGATAGGGCTCGCACACCGTCAGAGATGAGCAGCGACAGCGAGGGAAAAATCACCTCAAACAGGACGTCATGCAGCTCAACATAACATGACACAACTACAGAAAATATAACATAACATAACATAACTACAGATAATATAACATAATATAATATAATATAAAATAATATAAAATAATATAATATAATGTAATATAATGTAATATAATATTATATAATATAATATAATATAAAATAAAATAATATAATATAGTACAATAAAATATAATAAAATATAGTATAAATATTATAATATATTCTTCAAAGCATTGTTTGTGTTTCACAGAACAAAGAAATGTTGTGGTCATACTTAAAGTCTTGTTGTATAATGCATGATGAAAGTGTTTTTAATGCATTATTTAATTTTAATGCATTATATAATTATGCCTTATAATGCACCTTTTAATGCACTGTATGATCTCTTGAGGGTTATAATCCTTATCTATTCATTGATGCACCTTTAGAAACTATAATGCATTAAAATGCATGAACCCATTTCAGATGTAAGAATGAATCTGCAAATTGTAATTTATGAAAATATACAACACATTGAAATGCCGATTTGGTTTTCATTTTTGATCAATCAATCCCTTTGACATTGAGATAACTATTGTGATGCATGAGCAACAAATCAGCAATTTATGAGACAGCTGATCTCGGCAATAAGAATGTAGATATCTGGTTTACACTACAGGAAGCTGGTGTGAACAGATCCTTCTATACCAGCGAGACTATTCAGGAACATTTGTCATGCCAGGGGAGCAGCAGCAGAGAGAGATAAGCGCTTTCCCGCCCCCACGCTGCTTACCGCCCGCATATTCACAGTCCTAATGAACCAATGAGAGGCAGCCTGTTCGCAGCAGGAGCCCGGCATAGAAACAACAGTTCTTCTCATGCATCAACGCATTATGTGTACTGTGTACAAACTATTTTTGCTTTTTCAACGTTTTTGCATTTTTGCTTAAATTCTCAGACCTTTGAAAACATTGTCAGTTCAGACACCTTAAGGCTTGTCCACACCGAATGCATCAAATCACAGAGAGACTGAACCACACCAGGAGTGAAATGAAAAAGCATGTCGGTCAGTCTCGTGCTTTAATGCAGAACGGACCATTTAACAATACAGATCTCACTCAAGCCATCTGATAATACACATATTAACCATTTTAAAGCAGTGAATCTTATTTAGATTGCAAGTGATTTTAGAAATAGATTCACTATATTAATGTTGACTAACAGTTTATATTCATTATTTGGAACTCGATACTGACTCACTTAAAAATTGCATTATCCTTACTAGATAAAATATGATATTTCTCTCTAAGAAAAAACTAAAAATATCATCAAAGGACATGAAATGTATCCTAAATTGCTTGTTTTGGTGTATATAACTTTGCGGATCCTCAAACTCTCAAAGTTTATCATCACTATTATATAATGTTAATTCCCAGTTACTTGATATATTATGTTGGATGAAAGCACAGACCGACTTCTTTTTTTGAACTCAAACAACCAAAAGTCTGGTTGCATCAAGATTTTTTTCACAGTGCTTTTTTTCTGCTTTTTCACAATGTGCATTGTCTGAAATGATAAACGCACAATGGCAAATATGACTGGCATTACGTTTTGTAATGTAAACGACTCCCATATTAAACCCTTTTTGTTTTGTAAGCAATTGCACTTCATTTCACATCTTCAATCAACAGCTGTTACACTTTATGGACAAAAGTACACTCCTTAATTATTGAATTCAGGTGTTTCAATCAGACCCATTGCTACAGGTGTGTAGAATCAAGCACCTATGCAGTCTGCATTAACAAACATTTGTGGAAAATTGGGTTGATCTGAAGAGCTCAGTGAATTCAAGCGTACTGTGATAGAATGCCATCTTTGCAATAAGTAAGTTCTTGAAATTTCATGGTAACTATAAGTGGGTTTTAATGCCAAATTGCCAACTAATTCAACAGTTCCAAACTTCCACTCGATTAATATCAGCACAAAAACTGTGCAGCGGGAGCTTCATGGAGTGGGTTTTAATGGTGAGCAGCTGCATGCAAGCCTCACATCACCAAGTACAATGCCAAGAGTCGGATGAACTGGTGTAAAGCACACCTCCACTAGACTCTGGAGCAACAGAAACCTGTTTTGTGGAGCGACCAATCACGCTTCTCTGTTTGGCAGTCTGATGGGTGAGTCTAGGATTGGCAGGTGCCAGAAGAACATCACCTGCCTGACTGCATTGTGCAAAGTTTGGTGGAGGGATAATGGTATGGCGTCGTTTTTCAGTTGGGTTGGGTCCCTTACTTCCAGTGAAGGGAAAGCTTAATGCATACCAAGACGTTTCTGACAATTTATGGAAATGTTTGGGAAAAGCCATTTTCCATTCCAGCATGACTGTGCCGCAGTGTACAAAGCAAGGTCCATAAACACATGGTTGGATAAGTTTGGTGTGGAAAAAAGGGATAGTTCACCAAAAAAAACATCCATCCATCATAAAAGTAATCCATATGTACCACAGTTTGTAAGAACGGGAAGAAGGAGGCGGGAACCGGCGAATGATCAACCATAACTTTTAATAAACTCAAAAACAAACAACAAAACGAAAGTAAAATAAAAACATAACAAAATAAAACATAACATAAAATCCAGGCCTGGTCCTCTCTCGTCCTTCACTGTCGTCGCTCCTCTTTTATGCTACCGGAGCTCCTCCGTGAGAGACACGAGACCGGTGTAGCGCGCAGGTGACGCTCATTAGCAATCACGTCACCGGCCTTGCGCCATTCCCTCACGGCTCTCGCCCGCCCTGCTCATCACATCATACAGCTCCATGGGGATAATAAAGGCCTTCCATATTTATAACTTATCAAACTATAACCACTGGCTTCCGGCAACGGCCGTACGCAAGTCTAGTTCCAGCTGAAGAGTGACCTCTGATCTGACACATGACAAATGCAGAAGTGATTTCATCAAAAATATCTTCATTTGTGTTCTGAAGATGAATGAAGGTCTTACGGGTGTGAAACGACATGAGGGAGAGGAATTAATGACAGAATTATAATATTTGGATGAACTAAACCTTTAAATGCTGTCACTGCTTTGTACAGGTTCATAGGAATGCACTATTTCGATTCAAAGTCTCTTTCACAACACATCTGCCTTTATATTCAGCTGGCAAATGTCATGGGCCTGCTGTTATTGTTGCTTTCATTATAGTGTCATAAAATAAATAATTAGTGGTGTTTAATAACACAAGCGTCACTCCATTGTACTTGCTGATGTGATGCTTGCATGAAGCTCCTCGGCCATGAAAACCTCAGTAACTTCATATCAATGCCTTATCAAACACCCTTAGAAACACGGTGAAAGCCCTTAGCAACCGCATAGCATCATGATGGAGAGTTTTACACAGGAATGCACCAGTCGCAATTTCTTTTGTGCAACGTAAAAACGTGCTTTCATGTTTCATCTACATAAGTCTGGTCATGAATTCTGCTTCACTAACTTCAGAGCGCCGCTCATGGTGCATGAGCTCTAAATCAAAACAGCCAATAAGAGCTTTTACATTAGAGCTCTGAGGACTGGCGGCCCGGGAACCGGTGTTGCTTCCAGCTCAGTCAGAGCTACCTTTGGTTTATGAACACTGACCACACGCTCCTTCGGGCCTGTAGCGTTCAGATCAAATTTTCATTGGCCGAAAGCGGTGTCAGATAACCCCGTTGAGCTCTTTGTGCTCGAGCATTGTTTGTACATGCGTGTATTTCCATGGAAACAGTGCCGAAGTTGGAGAGGGTTGCTCACAGTGAGCGATAATATTTCATAACTGTCTGAGCTTTTTAAACACACGTAGCACGTTGACTTCTATTCACTGAGCGCTGCGGCTTTCTTCTCCATTTGGCTTTTGTTTGTGAACGGTTTTACATTCAGCCGGGTTTCATTTAGAGTGCCGAACTCAAACATCTGCGAGATCTACCGGTCTGCGCAGCCAACATGTCGCTCAGAAGAGTGACATTTTGCTTGCAAATGGGATTTTAATTAGTTCAGTGATTTTACAATTATTTTTGATCAATCTTAAAATGCATCCTTTAGCATTGTCATTTTCTGTCACTTGTTCTCCATTCTTTCCTTCTGACTGAAATGTCAATTTGCGATGAAAGACGTGGAGTGAGAGAGCGTACACTTGAAAGCTCGTCTCTCAGTGTGTGTACGCATGTTTACGCCAAACAGAAAGCAGATCATTCAAGGTCAGAAAGCTGCAGTGGCTGATGGGTAGGACAGCTTCCCACAACTCTGAAAAAGATGCATCTTAATATCTGAAAATGCTCTGAATGCTTTGAAGTACTTGTGAAACATTTCATGGAAAAATAGCTGGAGATACATTACGTTTTCACAAGTGCCAGAGGTCTTTGATTAATGTTGCTGAAAACCTGCTATCTCTGTATTACGAACCACCCTTGATCAGCGATATGAATTTGGAGACTTTTGCACTCCGACGATACTTGAGTGGCTTCAAAAGTTTGCTAAAAGTGACTTTGTTTTTCATTTTGGTAACTCTCACAAAACCTGTCAAGAATATGTAATGATCATTTTGCTCTCTACAAATCATATAAAAAAAAAAAAAAAGATATTTTATTTCACACATTTGGAAATGAAGGCCATTTGAAGACCATTAAAACGTTTTTTATGTTATAATAATGGAACAATACAAACATTATGCCCCACAAAGTGCAACAACTCATTGTTTAAGGGTAGGAATTCACTACTCCAGGCCATTTCAGACCCTCATCAAAACACCCTTTGACGACTACAGCCCTGATGACACTGTTTATTATGAATATAAAATCATATAAAATTGATATTGATTACACAATGTTTTCTTTATTTAGATTATGAAGTGCAATAAAACCCAGAAATGTTCAGTTTTGTGAGGTTTACCCATTGAATGTTTTTAAAAGCACTGCACACACAATTTACTCTGCGTTATCTTAGTATAATCTATGCATCTTTCTTTATGTTTTGGACACAAAAAAGAACGTAAATCAACTGTGGAATCAAAATCCCCTTGACTGCATAAAATCTTGAAATTTCTAATATATTGTTTGTACTGCCATTACTACCACTACCACTTTTCCAACTGCGAAACATTGCATTTAGCTCTGTTCGTTATAATTAAACTCTATAATTTATATAACATTCCTCCTGCAATCATAGTTTTTGGGTAACACTTTATTCCAATAGTCCACTTTAGACATAAACTATATATGTACTCTTCGCAACTAGCAGTCATTGTATTGGTAGACAGTCTGCTTAATATCTGCTAACATCATATTCGTATGATTTTGATGTCAACAAACTCACAGTAGAGTATTAGTTTCTTGTAGTTTACTTGCATATAGTTAGCAGAATACTTAAACTTTACTCACATACAATTAGTCTAAAGTGGACCATCAAAATAAAGTGTAACCAGCTTAGAAATGGCAAATTTCTTTCTAATAAACCTGGAATTGTGTACTATGAATATTGTTGGCTCTTTGATGAACTGATTATATTCCTCCGTTGAACAAGTCACTTTGGATTATAGTGTTTGCTAAATGCATTAATGTAAATGTAATGTTACATATCATCCAAACTGCCTTGGACAATTTATACGACAACCTACCCTGGAACAGCAAATATTGCATCTAAACTCATAAAAGAGCAATTAAGAGAATAAAAACTCTAATTAAACCAGTAATCCATTCAGCAGATGGGAGAGAAACTTCCCCTAAAGGCTAAGTCACCTTCCATTACTCGCCATCTAATTAAAAACTGGAAATGTTTTACTCTTGGAAACAAATGATAGCAGTTCATTCATACCTTTTTAAAAACAAACCACAGTTTTATGAATTGTCCAATTCGTTGTGTAGCAGTGCGCCTCCACACAGAGTAATATCCAGAGGTGAAGGGGCAATTGAATCCAGTTGCAAAGTGACAAATCGACACTGCATTGCTGCTTCCTGAACTCAACAAGCCTCGAATGCTGGTTGAAACTGTAATGCCGAAAACATTCCGCTATTAATCACAGACTTGGAGAACAAAACATCCCGGAAGATAAGAAAATAAGACAAAATCGAACTGCATTATGATGTGCGAGTAAACTTTTCCTCATCCGATGCTGACTGCATGCAAAACTAGCAACCACTCTCGTGTTTCAACGTTTACAACGTTTGTCAGGTTAGTCAAGCGAGTTGCAAGTTGAAATTTAGCTTACAAAAATGTTTCAACAAATAATACTGTGATTTTAACAAATAATACAAAGCAATATGCAAAGTCAGTGAATAGATATAGCAAGGTTAGAAATGAACTGGGATTTGATGCAAAAATACCACCAAGATTCAATACACAATGGCGTTCTGTTACTACATGAATCTCCATTTTTGAACAAATTGGTTGAGTGAATAATTCAATGACCCATTCATAAAGAATCATTCACGTTCATTCCTGAACAAATTATCCTTTTTGAATGAATTGAGCCAATAACTTACTCAATAAAGGTGACTTTCTGCCACCTAATGACAGTTTAAGTTGATATATTCTTGTTACAGAATAGAGTTGTGGCCTAAGGTAACCCAAAGGTTGCGGGTTCGAGTCTTAATATCGGCAGGAAATGAATGAGGTGCACTTGAGCAAGGCACCGAACCCTGATCACTCCCTGGATGCCACAGCAAAATGGCTGCCCACTGCTTTGGCTCTGTCTGTGTGTGTGTGTGTGTGTGTGTGTGTGTGTGTGTGTGTGTGTGTGTGTGTGTGTGTGTGTGTGTGTGTGTGTGTGTGTGTGTGTGTGCACAAACCCATACTCGGAATTCTATATTCAACATTTTATTTTATCTCATAACATTAATAATACAATTATTAGAGACAGTGTAAATGCATTCATACCACTTCTGAGCTGCATGAACAGTGAGTTCAGATTTCTAAATGGCACTTCAGATGCAGCTTCTGCATTGCAAAGATGGATTATGTTGCTCCATCTTTTCAACAGCCACATATTTGAATTTATTTACTAAATGTAATATGAAATATGACAAATACCTTTAATTAGACAAATTTTCCTTAAACATGTGAATTTTAAATATATTTAAGGGGGACATATAATTAAAGTTTTTGTTACTGCTGAACAGTCAATGAAAGTTACAGCGTCCTATAACAGTGATAAGGTCTTAGCTCATCTTTCATTACTTTTTGTGCTTTTTTTTTTTTTTTTAGAAATGTTAGAGCAAACCTGCAGCATGTTTGCTCACAGCCTATTAATAACAATTTCCTTTCTGCAGCGGCACAATGACGGCTTCAGAGGCAAACCTGAGGGCATTAAACTTTCATGTAAGGACTGACATTCACCGCTCAGCATTCACCCCTCCCAGCAGTCTCCTCTCACACTTTCTCTCCTTTTATTCATGACAGCTTTGATCCTTGGCCGCCTGACTCACACAACTAGCATTTGTAGCATTTAATGCATTCTGATCGGTCACTGAGAGAGAATGAAAACACTCACACTACAGTCAGTTTAATGAATTTGCCCTTTTGCCTTGAATTTATTTCGTTTATTGACAAAAAGTAAACTTATTCTGGGAGGGAGGATCTTGCATATCCAATGCATATCCAAGTTAAACCACTTTTTCTTCTGACATAATTGCATGTGGATATATATATATATATATATATATATATATATATATATATATATATATATATATATATATATATATTGGATATATATATATATATATATATATATATATATATATATATATATATATCTCATTTTCGTTTAGTTTAAGTAGGCTACTGAATATACTAAAATTAAAAACAAAAAGACTAATTAAGAAAGCAAATAAAATTTATAAAACAAAATGACACTGGGTTCAATGTACTGTACTTTTCAGCTTACATACGAGTAATTCATTTTTACTCATCTTTTGAAATTTAGTAATTTAATCAAATAGCTTGTTCTTAAATGAGGTAAATAATACTGCAAACATCCCAGAATTCACCAACTCTCTTGCTAATAGATGAACAATGAAGCCACTTCCATGTGGCGTAAGAGAATACTAACATTAAATTGATACTGAGAATATAGGAACACATTTAAATTGATCATCCCTCTCATAACTCATCTCATATTCAGAGTTTGCAATGTTAACTTGTCTCACACTTAGTAGGTAAATGAAAACCTTGATGCCGTTTTTAATAATGTTACGCAGGGGAATTTGTGCATGCATTCGAATTTGGAATCTGCGAATATGTTCCAATGTTTGAAACCGTTTGACAGCAAGTCCATCATCAGAAACACCGAGTGATGCAACAGTGAAGGAATGTAGAGGCATAAAGCAGTGAAGACATTTTCCCGTTTTATTTTCTGACTCGAAATACGGTCGTTCTCCATGATCAAAGGGACAAAAAATGAAGATGTAGAAATTCCGAAATGCCACAAATGTCAATTGACTTTCATTCTTTCAATCAAAAGGTGATTTTAATGTAAGTTTGTGACATGGTTTGACACAACACATCAGTTTTGTCTGTGGTATAAACCTGTGGTACGTGTGCAAACACATGAGCAATGAAAGGATGAATTTCATTTAGATAAATTCCTTCTCATCGGCATTTTGAGTTGATCATTCCTCGGTCTCACAGTGATATTAAGTTAGGAAGTATAATACAATTAAAGAATAAAAACTAAGCTCCATTTGTGCAATCACTGTACATCACGAGCCGTTCGTCGCTCGACACAGATCAAGGCAGCGGCGTGTGATTGAAGTGTGAATCAAACAAGTCAGTTTTGCTTCAAACATGCTGTGCGTTGAGTAGATGATAGATCAGTTTGTTCTGATGTAGGGCTCCCTGATAATCGCCTAACCATAAATTTTATTAGTCGCGGGGAAAAAAAAAAACAAAGAAACAAGACTGGAAGTGGGCGAACTCACTCAGTCTGGTCAAGTCAAATCAAGTCATACGAAACATGTGAGTAGATGCAACTTTACATGGCCGCTCGCTTTAACGTTAACCTAGAAAAATGTGGGCATTTTGAATGTTTGTGCACAGTGTGAAAGCTGAATAATAGTGCGCTTACTGCATGATAGCTAACATGGAGGCGCGGGGCGATCACTGGCACCTAAAATACTTCACATTTTTTGTCATACAGATAAGAGTAATACATCTTTTGAATCTGTGAAGAATCTACTTTAATTTGTGTGCACTCACAAAAAAAAAAAATGTTGTGCTTTTGTAAAATAATGAAAGCAAACAGGGTGTGTTTTCTGTCATCTCTCTCTCTGTGAACTTGAGCAAGAAAAAAAAAGAACTGAAACTCCATGTAAACTTGCCTCACTGCCATGAAAATGATATCTATAAGTGAAATGTCTATTTTTAAATGAACTGATTGAAATGGGAAAACAAATGTTCTCAGGTTATGTAATCCGTATGAAATGTGCATATAGTGCATATATGCATTTTTTGTTTTTTGTTATGACAGATTTGTGTAAATTTACAATCAACCAAGCTCTGAGTTAGAGGAACTAAAAAAAACTAAGTTGCTCCAACTACCAGATTTGTAGCCCTGAAACCAATTGTACAATTTCTGCCAATTAACGCTGAAACGTTAAATTACAGACGGTATTAAGTTGATGTAATGATCAACAATATTATGTCAACAAAACTCAAATTAATGTTTGCAAATTAAAAGGTTTAATTATAACAATAAATTAGAATGTTTAACTTGCAAACATAACAGGTCCCCTGAAGCACTTTTTAGAGTGTTAATTAAGGCATTTAAGTAGCTTTTATAAACATGCCTTATTGAGAGAAAAAAAAAACATTACTGTACATCTTGAAACAAAACAATGTTTGATATGTCGATGCAAGTTGCTTTCAGTTAAAACATGCATTTCCGAATCACTGATTCGAAACAAAAGATTCGTAAAGCTTCGAAATCGGCCATCACTAGATATTGTTGAAAACCTTATTTTGTGTTTTTGGCGCACAAAAAGTATTGTGTAAAAATATGATTTAGTATCTTTCTGGGCGTTGTTAATTATCTTGTTGTCACTGAACCAACAGATTTCATCAAAAACATCTTAATTTTTAATTTGAACGACATGAGGGAAAGGAATTAATGACAGAAGTTTCATTTTTGGGTGAACTAACACTTTAAGCCTTAACTGTGAAACCAGGGGATGGACTTTTCTGTGTACTTGTCAAGTATACTTAAAGTAGAGACTATACTTAAGTATATCTCAATCAAAATATTAAGTACAAGTAAGCATACTTATACATGTATTTTAATTTTGTTAAGTATATATCCAATAAGTGAATGAAAAGTAGAAAGCATACTATTAGCACACTTGAATAAACTTTTTTTTTTTTTTTGCATGGGAAAAACAACTAACTCATAGAACTGTTACTTAAATCAGAACAGTGAGATGTTTCAAAGAGTAGTGCACTTATACAATTGTCACTACAGGAATTGAAGAGCTTTCTTAGTTTATTTCATCAACAGGCATGGCGCATCCCGATGGCGAGAGACCGGAATGGTTGGAACAGCTTCAAACCACAGAATCTTGAGTCTTCCGTCACTCAGGGACTATGATATAGCGAGATCTGACATAAGTGAGCTGCCTTTGGCTTCACATATCAGAGACGTTTGAGAAAAGAAGGTGAAGGAGCAATACAATATATATTTATATATTATTATATTATCTTTTAGACAGAGCTTTCAGTGTCTGCTGTCAGTATCAGTGGCCTAGTGTTAGTGTAAGAGAAATTAAAAAATGATATTCCACACATTTTTGATGCATATAAAATGTGAGGTAAATGAAACAGCAACAATAGTGCAATGTACAGTACAATTCTGCACACACAGGACCCATTTCAATGCAGTTCATTTTATTTTACTTTATGATTTGATTTTAAGCATAAACCTAATTAAATTTTGTTACATATATTTTTAAATAATAATAATAATAATAATAATAATAAAACTGTTTGCAAAAATATATTCTCTGAAGTTCTTAAGCAAAGATTGTATTATTTTATGGATAAGGTAAAATAAGAAAAAAAAATACTGATCAAGAACATTATTTCTGTGTTTATTTTACACACACTTATGGACAATCATTGAAATATTATGCATGCAAAACTGAAGAAAGATAATGATAATGGATAATGATCTTACTTACCAGTATAGTGGACACCACCAGTGATCTGTTGGAGAGAGAGTCAGTCACATTGGCTGCCTTTCCCTTCTGATTATCTGTCATGTTCAAACCACTAACAGGATCCCATGTCCCAATCTGTGAAAAAAACATTAAATATTTTCATAAATCTATGATGTGAAACTGAATACTTCAAACACACAATAAAGAGCATGTTTCAACATCCAAGGAGTTATCTTGTAGGGCCACTGAATTTATAAAACAGTTCCCTTTCAAGGGAACTCAACACTGTGTCAGAATGTTGACTCTATGGGAACACTTTTGCATGACTGCGTCTGAAGCACTTCTTCATCTGATCCGTACCATGTGGACTTAGATCCCAACGCTGAAACTTTTGTGGTCCAAATCAAGTCCGATGACTGGTTTGTTACAATAGAAGATGCTTGCTTTCTCAATCCATACTTCATCAACACACGCAGTTCTTCATGTTCGCCTACAGGGGCAAAGCTGTCAATATCATGGGGAAGTCGTGGCCTAATGATGGGGGAGTCGGGCTTGTAACCTGAAGGTTGCCGGTTCGATTCCCACGCCAGGAGGAATTGAAAGTGGGGATTGTGAATGAACAGCACTCTCTCCACCTTCCATACCATGACTAAGGTGCCCTTGAGCAAGACACCTAACCCCTAATTGCCTCACTTGTAAGTCGCTTTGGATAAAAGCGTCTGTTAAATGACTAAATGTAAATGTAAAAATGTAATATCAGGTTCTTCCATTCGGCCTAGCATTGTCACCTCGCACCTTTACAAAGTACATAAATGCATCTCTGTCTACATTGCGATTCCAGGGGAATACTCAATTTAATTTATGATTTATTTATTCTAGCTCAGTCTGGGCAAATGAGGTGCTTGGGGTTAAGATTAAACACTAGGAAGACTTTTCTTGAAATGATATGGGACTATAGATAAGGCTAGGCTAAGCTGTCACTGTAATACAGTTTCAGAGACTGTTGGTACTCATGGTAGGTGTGTGTCCAATGTGATTCTTTTGGGCCTTCCAAACATGTAGTAGTGACTCAAGACCAAGGGATTTTCCTTGAGGGCCAACCCATTTTGCTTCATCAGGGTTATATGCAGATGCCTAGTGATGGGGAAGAAGCCAAGGTTCTTGTGCTGAATCAGGGAGAAGACATCCTGTTGAAGCAGGGGCTGAGGCCAGAGGAATGGAGACTGTGGAGTTTAAACAGTGGAGTTGATTCAAGATAGTTCTGTCATGAGGAAATGGATTGAAATTGGATTGTCCCATACTCTGACTTTGTGCTCTGCATTTCACCAATTTAAGTGCACACACACACACAGCAATATTGAACAAACACACTGTGAACAGATTGGGGAGTGGCTGGGGGTTAAGTGTCTTACTCAAGGGGACCTCGGTTGTGGGTAATGACAGTGAAAGAGAGCACTGTTCATTCACTCCCTCAGCTACATTTCCTGCCGGTACTGAAACTCGAATTTTGGTAGGAGGATTGAACGAAAAGCGCTCTCTTCCACTCTCATTACCCACACCATTAGAGGACAGGACTTACCGTGCACTTTGATTCTCCCTCACACATCCAGTTACATTGGGGCTGGATGCCATGGTTCAGACGTGGCGAAGGCTAGCCTGTACACTTTTCCCCCAATGGCTCTGCTCCCAGGACTTCTAGAGAGGGTTTGAGGGCTAACTCTAGAGCTCTGGTCTCTCAACTGAAGTTTTTGAGACCATCCTTAACTCTAGAGCTCTCTCCACAAGGAAACTGTATGCCAAGTGGAAACACTTCACTTTGTGTGCAGAGAGCACAGAACTGGTTTGTTCAGTTCTGGAGTTCCTTCAGGATTGCTTTTCTACTGGGTTAACCCTCTCCACATTGAAGGTTTACTTAGTGGATACCGCTGCTTACTACGCACCTTTAGGTGGTGGTTCATTGGGGAGACACCCTGTTCACCAACTGTGTCCCCAACTTGTGGCAGATGGCGGACCAAGAAATTTGCTTTACCCAGTTCGGCCCTCTATTGTTACGTCTCCCATTTATCTTGATGGTGTAAAACTGTCCAGTTGTTGCCGTGTTTTGGTTTGCCTATAGGGAGTTCATCGGTATCCCAGCAACGCAAAAGCAAATAGATCATTGAGGCAATTTCTGTGGCTCAAGAGGTGCATGATCTTCTTTCGCCCTTAGTCATCAGAGCCAATTTCCAAGTAAAAGGCCTTATTATGATGAATTTCCCTTCAAGATGTTTGTGATGCAACAGGCCAGTCCACTCCAGACAGCTTCATCAGGTCCTACCCCAAACTCTCAATTTCTTCCAACTCAAGTTTTGTGCTCGTTACAATCCACATCTTTTGAGCAGGAATTTGTTGGTGTAGTGGGTGTGAATGTTATATACATTATATACATTCATATTGATGCCCATAGCATCAACATTCTGGCACAGTGTTGAGTTGCCTCAAAAGGGAACGTCTCGGTTATGACTACAACCCTGGTTCCCTGAGAAGGGAGCGAGATGCTGCGACTTACTTCAGCCCATAAAAAGCTGACGATAAATGCTCCGGGTGTCCTTTATAGGCGTCATCTGTCACGGGACTACATTTCACCAATGAGACTGGAGTGATTTCATGTGCTTCAGACGCAGTCATGCTGAATAGCATCAATAGAGTCAGCATTCTGGCGCACCATCTCATTCACTTCTCAGGGAACCAGAGTTACAATAGTAAATGAGACATTTTAGTGAATGCTGTCTGGGTTCTTTACTCATTGGGACATTATCACTGCAGAGGCTTGCAGGAAGTGATGCGAAGACCAAGAAGTTATCATGCACAAGAGAGCAAAATGGAGAGATGGAAAAGAAGAGAGCGAGTAAATGAGAATTGCTTCAGTGGACCAGAGGACTGCAATCCCATTCCTCCGTTCTCAAACCTGTCTCATTTACTTCAGAGGACCCTCTTGAGAGCTGACAACTCAAAACAAGATGACAAAGTGCAGACGTTCACGCACGTTCAACCATCAAAAAACAAAGTACTTCAGAAAACACACAGCCTGTAGTTTGTAATTGCAAATCACCAGTTTAATTCAGACTTCATAAGGCTAAAGGGCTACTGAGGGCCTTATTATTAATGGGATAAATTATTCATGAAGGTGCAGACTCATGTAGAAGAGAACTAGGAGGTCACGGTTTGCTTAGAGGCTCTCTGCATGAGTGTGTGTGCAGGGAGGATTTTTATTGTCTGTCGTTATGTAGCTGGGTAAGTGTGTGTATTTTCAGGTGTATACACATTTGTCCTTATGAAGGAAGGACATAACTAAGGACATACAAAACCAGAGGAATACAGCACCTTCTCTAGCCCCTCTTCCTTCAGGCTGATCACATCCAGATCGAAATCTGTCCTCAGGCCATTGGTCCTGTTGAAATTTATCCGTCCGGTTAAGCCATCCCAGTGGGCCTGGAGGTGTAAGAAAAATATTCATTATAGCCAACCTGCAACATCCAATGATTTCTTCCTTTCTGACCAAACAGTGAATATATATCATTTATCAGAATGTAAAGTTCACACTTATATACAGTTGGTACGGAAAAGTATTCAGACCCCCTTAAATTTTTCACTCTTTGGTATTTTGAAGCCATTTGCAAAAATCATTTAAGTTCATTTTTTTCCTTATTAATGTACACACAGCACCCCATATTGACAGAAAAACACAGAATTCTTGACATTTTTGAAGATTTATTAAAAAATAAAAACTGAAATATTACATGGTCCTAAGTATTCAGACCTTTTGCTCAGTATTTAGTAGAAGCACCCTTTTGATCCAATACAACCATGAGTCTTTTTGGGAAAGATGCAACAAGTTTTTCACACCTGGATTTGGGGATCCTCCACCATTCCTCCTTGCAGATCCTCTCCAGTTCTGTCAGGTTGGATGGTAAATGTTGGTGGACAGCCGTGTTTAGGTCTCTCCAGAGATGCTCAATTGGGTTTAAGTCACGGCTCTGGCTGGGCCATTCAAGAACAGTCACGGAGTTGTTGTGAAGCCACTCCTTCATTATTTTAGCTGTGTGCTTAGGGTCATTGTCTTGTTGGAAGGTAAACCTTCGGCCCAGTCTGAGGTTGTGAGCACAGAAGGTTTTCGTCCAGGATATCTCTGTACTTGGCCGCATTCATCTTTCCCTCAATTGCAACCAGTCGTCCTGTCCCTGCAGTTGAAAAACACTCCCACAGCATGATGCTGCCACCACCATGCTTCACTGTTGGGACGGTATTGGACAGGTGATGAGGAGTACGTGGTTTTCTCCACACATACCGCTTAGAATTAAGGCCAAAAAGTTCTATTTTGGTCTCATCAGACCAGAGAATCTTATTTCTCACCATCTTGGAGTCCTTCAGGTGTTTTTTAGCAAACTCAGTGCGGGCTTTCATGTGTCTTGCACTGAGGAGAGGCTTCCGTCGGGCCACTCTGCCATAAAGCCCTGACTGGTGGAGGGCTGCAGTGATAATTGACTTTCTACAACTTTCTCACATCTCCCAACTGCATCTCTGGAGCTCAGCCACAGTGATCTTTGGGTTCTTCTTGGCCTCTCTCACCAAGGCTCTTCTCCCCCGATAGCTCAGTTTGGCCGGACGGCCAGCTCTAGGAAGGGTTCTGCTCATCCCAAACGTCTTCAATTTAAGGATTATGGAGGTCACTGTGCTCTTAGGAACCTTAAGTGCAGCAGAATTTTTTTTTTGTAACCTTGGCCAGATCTGTGCCTTGCCACAATTCTGTCTCTGAGCTCTTCAGGCAGTTCCTTTGATCTCATGATTCTCATTTGCTCTGACATGCACTGTGAGCTGTAAGGTCTTATATAGACAGGTGTGTGGCTTTCCTAATCAAGTCCAATCAGTATAATCAAACACAGCTGGACTCAAATGAAGGTGTAGAACCATCTCAAGGATGATCAGAAGAAATGGACAGCACCTGAGTTAAATATATGAGTGTGACAGCAAAGGGTCTGAATACTTAGGACCATGAGATATTTCAGTTTTTCTTTTTTAACAAATCTGCAAAAATGTCAACAATTTTTTTTGACACCTTTTTTAATAACAACATTTTTTGTCAAATTATGCAAAAGACTAAAATAGATAGCTAGATATGAAATAATTTTCAAAAAAATAAATATTTTTCTTATTATGCATTTACAGTATATCCACTGTATGATATTGTTAGTAGACAAACAAAATAAACTGCAGAGAGTGTGTAAAATTGTGCTTTAAGAAAGTTTATTTCCCAGAGGCTCCAAAAGAAACACCTGTAAGCATTGGATCCAATAATGCATTCACACAATCATGTTCAGCTGTATCTGATACACATAAACATTTCACTCAAACAGACACACTGCAGACACCATCATTTTCATTTATTTTTGGAGTCTAAACTTTACTATGCTATTCATACAATTCTTTTTCACAGGAAAAACCAGCTCCCTGTTGCACTCAGATTGCAAATTATAGGTCAGATTAGTGTGATTTCTACTATTCACGGTCATCCAAAAAACAGTGTAAGGGAAAACATTCGAATGAGGTGTGAACCCAGCCATACAATGAGAAAATAAAATTATACGGTCCGTCAGTGCAGATTCAGCATGGATTTGTGTTTTTGATTGTGTGTGATACACTACTGCAATGCATCAAAAGTTTCTAGTCCCCATAGTGCATATACAGTAAACAATGCATCTGTTTTTAGGTCAGTACCAGGTATCCGACTAGATTAGTGCTTTGGCATTTTCAAAGATGGTGAAATGTCGACAGACTAAGCGGCCCTCCAATTATCTGTTCCAACAAAAACCTCGGCACAGCTTCGCCAGTCTTTCTGCAGCCCCAGGCTTTACTTGTAGTCTAGACAAAGAGGATCCAAAGGAGGGCAGGGGGGTCTGGAGCGGGTCATCACAAGCAGAGATTTGAGTCAATTTATGCACCAGCTTACGGAGAGCAGACCACCTAGCTTTAGTGTATTTATATCTGCCTCGGTTTGCCTTTGGTCTTAGCTGGCTGGTTAAGATATCACGCACAGCAAATAAAAGAAGGGTTTTTAGTCTGTCTAAATATAGGCAGGAGAATGACAGGAGAGCTCAGATTAGCCGTCCTAGTTTTCCTGAAAATAGCACGGAGAAGAATCATTTTCAGAGATTAAGATAAATTTGCTGCCTTCTGCATGGCAGTGCTCTCACTGTGATATTCCAGGTCAGAAACAAGCAAACGCACACACACACGGGCCAGACTGCTGCACTATCACATGGTGTTTCAATACGAAAGGCAAACACATCTCCTTTCTATGTTAATTTGGTTTATTTTTTATAGATAAACCACTGTAAAGTAATTTTCCTGATGCAGTTAACATTATTAAAACTTGCCGAAAGTTTAAAGAACATTTTCTATTGATCATGGCAGAAGTAATGTGGCGAAAACATTACGACCAGGCATATATTCAGACAGGCTGTGAAGATGAAAGCCCTTTCAGTGTTTTGTAGAGTCGATTCTGGTGCCTGGATCACAGTGATGCAGTCCTGCTGGACAGTCTCAGCAAACTGTGTCAGATTGTGGTAGTCTGCCGAACGTCTGCAACACAGCGCTCAGAACTGGTCTTGTTACACTCGTTGGATGTTCACTACGGTTCAAAAGGTTTGGGGTTGGTAAAACGTTTTTGAAAGAAGTCTGCAGTTCCGTTTTTTGGGTCACGTCTTTTACTTTAAAGTCTATTCAATTCTTGTTTGTGTTGATTATTATTAAGTCTGTTCGGTTCCTGGGGGTGAGTAAATTATCAGGAAATTTTAATTCTGAAGTGAACTGATCCTTTAAGATATTTTATTGGTAACAGCCCAATTATGTCTTATTGTTCTTATTTTTCACGTCGTCCAAGATGTTCACATCTTTCTTTCTCAAGTGGAAAAGAAATGAAGGTTTTTGAGGAGACATTCCAGGAATTTTCTCCACTGGGGTTCAACGGGTTGAAGGTCCAAATGTCAGTTTCAGTGCAGCTTCAAAGAGCTCTATATGATCCCAGATGAGGAATAAGAGTCTTATCTGGAGAAACCATTCGACATTTTATTAAAAAAAAATCAGAAATGCTCGTCTTGCACTGCTCTGTGAGGATCCATGCATTACGTAATCACGTTGGAAAGGTCACGTGAAGTACCGATCCAGTATCTACAAAGTGAACGTGCAAAGATTTAGTCAAAGATCCTTTACAAAAAAAGGTCAAAACAATGTTGGACGATTTTGAAGTTGGAGGAGAAAATTAGATGTTTTTTCGCCATTTCGTTGTACTTCCGCCCCGTCCCGAGTGACCTTTCCAACATGATTATGAGCATTGGAGGTTAAAAAGTATATTAAAAAGTATAGAAAATGACATTTTTTCTCTAGACAAGGCTCTTTTTCCTCGTCTGGGATCATGTCGATCCTTTGAAGCTGCAGTGAAACTGACCTCTGGACCTTCAACCTGTTGAACCCCAGTGAAGTCCACTATATGGAGAAAAATCTGAAAACCTTCATTTCTTTTCCACTGAACATCTGAAACATCTAGGAGGACATGGGGGTGAGTAAATTAACAGGACATTTGAATTCTGATGTGAACTAATCCTTTAATGAGAGAGTCATTGAATCATCCATTCAATTGATTAGTTAAAAATGGCTGATTTTTTCAGGAGTGAAGCAATTGACTCTTTATAAATGGGTCACTGAATCATTGACTCACTCAGCTCATTCAAAAATGCTGATTCGTTCAGTCACAAAACACGGCTGTCGCTCGGAGCGGTTTTGTTTGGAATTAATTTAATTGGCAAAATTACAAAAAGCAGACAAAACTGTCTCATATATGTAAATCACTTAATATTCACTTCTTGTTTATTAAAGAGTTAAATCAAAATCACATTTGCTCTCATTCTGAAAGTCTTGCTCATGTGATGCCGAATAATGGCAAAAAAATACGAAATAAAAATAAAAAAACGAAAACTCATTCAGGGGCATTTTTTCCCCATTTCCCGAATTTTAGTGGTATTTTTCCCCAAGACCCCATTAATATCCCGTTTCTGGTAATCCGAATGTAATATTTCCAGTTAATTTACTGGCAAGGGAAAACAAATGTTCAATTTCTGAAGTGTTGTCCATCGTACACAACAAAAGGCACGAAAACCTGCCGATCACAGTGCTAAACTACTGTTGTGCAGTTTAGATGCATGTTGGGAGTTGTGACTTTTATCACGGTTGTGTTTATACCACTGTTCACGAGCTTCTGTCGGGTCACTCGCTGTCATTTTTCTTTTTTACAAGTCTAAATGAGCAGTGTGATGTGCCGTACCTCTTTGATGAGCGTCATGAAGCGGTTTCCGAAGCGCCAGGGCTTGTGGCGGTTACACTGCAGTGAGCTGACGGTGATTTGAGGAGACTGCTGGACGGCCACAGCCACCACATGTACCGCGTCATACATCAGGGCAGCATCTGTCTGGAAACACACACACACACACACACACGGGTCAATCGGCCATCAGCAGCACACCTGAGGCTCTTCAGCGATAATTAATCGAGCAGGTTAGAACTTCAGCGTCAAGATCTGTGATTGGTGCATGTTGAACTCAACGACCAATCACAGAGAATGAGAAAGTGTGAGAGTAGCCTTCAGCTGACTGCCACAAACTGACACCTCCATACCGGAGACCTCTCATTCCACAGACCAAAATAAAATCTAATTAGTGTTTGCCTTGGATGATTGAGAAGCAATCACAACACCTCCCAGACTGGGCCGGTATGGAAATCATGCCTGAGGGGGCTTCAGAAATTGCTATCCTGTCAAATAAATCATAGCCAAACCTGTCATTTTCCAGCTTTTGTCTCTGATTGTCTGCAGCAAGATTGTGGCTAAAGATGGCTCTGCCCTAATAATACTGCAAATTCACACAAGCCCATTTGTATATTTGCAGTGAAATAAATCAGCATGGCTAAAGATTACAGACAGAGCGCAATAAGACGTATAACTATAGAAGTAGCAAAACCCCAGAGCTCGTAATTTTAGAACTTACACAATAAATATTCATACGTTCTGCACTGTTTAGTTTCAGTTTGACTGGACTTTGTTCCTTAGTTCTGTTTCCCGCCACTCGTCTGTCTCCCCGGTTACCGTCATTTTTAGTTCATTCTGTTCACCTGTGTGTGTGTGTGTGTGTGTGTGTGGGGGGACATTTTGTTGGTCCCCATGAGGAAACAAGCTTATAAATCATACAGAATGATCTTTTTTGAAAATCTAAAATAGCAGAACATTTTGTGTGATGGGTAGGTTTGGGACAGAATGTACAGTTTGTACAGTAGAAAAACCATTACACCTATGGAATGTCCCCGTAAAACATGAAAACACAATGTGTGTGTGTGTGTGTGTGGATTTTCCCTACATTACGGGGACCAAATGTCCCCACAGGTATAGTAATACTAGTAAATGTTGATCTTGTGGGGACATTTTGTTGGTCCCCATGAGGAAACAAGCTTATAAATCATACAGAATTATCTTTTTTGAAAATGTAAAACAGCAGAACATTTTGTGTGATGGGTAGTTTTAAAGGGGTAGGGGTAGTGTAGGGGGACAGAATGTACAGTTTGTACAGTAGAAAAACCATTACACCTATGGAAAGTCCCCGTAAAACATGAAAACACAACATGTGTGTGTGTGGGTATTTCCTACGTTACGGGGACCAAATGTCCCCACAGGTATAGTAATACTAGTAAATGTTGATCTTGTAGGGACATTTTTTTGGTTTCCATGAGGAAACAAGCTTACAAATCATACAGAATTATCTTTTTTGAAAATGTAAAATAGCAGAACATTTTGTGTGATGGGTAGGTTTAGGGGTAGGGGTAGTGTAGGGGGACACAATGTACAGTTTGTACAGTAGAAAAACCACTACACCTATGGAATGTCCCCATAAACCATGAAAACACAACATTTGTGTATGTGTGTGTGGGTTTTCCCTACATTAAGGGGACCAAATGTCCCCACAGGTATAGTAATACTAGTAAATTTTGATCTTGTGGGGACATTTTGTTGGTCCCCATGAGGAAACAAGCTTATAAATCATACAGAATTATCTTTTTTGAAAATGTAAAACAGCAGAACATTTTGTGTGATGGGTAGGTTTAGGGGTAGGGGTAGTGTAGGGGGACAGAATGTACAGTTTGTACAGTATAAAAACCATTACGCCTATGGAATGTCCCCATAAACCATGAAAACACAACGTGTGTGTGTGTGTGTGTGTGGGCGGGTATTCCCTACCTTATGGGGACCAAATGTCCCCACAAGTATAATCATATCAAGTGATGCTTTTTGAAAATCTAAAAATTCAGAAAGTTTTCTGTGTTTTTAGCGGCAGGTTTAGGATCAAAGGGTTAGAATATACAGTTTGAATCCCACAGCTGACAAGTTCACCAGGAAGGAAAACCTTGTATAATCAAAAGCAGATGTGTTACAGCGCTGAAATATATAAACTGAAAACCGAACATATTGTACTCTTTTGTTGATGTGAAATGCATCGCCGATTATAGAACGAGCCATATATTGTCGACTCACTTGCTAGCTGGAATAGCCTCCGACAAGATTCCCTGATGACTGAGGGGAGGAAACAACCATCATGATATTAATAATCTGTCCATGAGTGAGTGTTGATGAAAGCGAATGGGTGTGAAGACGCCGCGGGAGACGAACAGCTCGCTTTGGGCCCAGGGCTTCAGTCACCAGCTGCTGGTCAAAATGACTAGAGGGTGGTGTGTGTGTGTGTGTGTGTGTGTGTGTGGAAAGTTTGACTTGTGGCTGTTTCGCACCACCACAAAGCTGTCAATCACCCTCCTACCTCTTCCTACACTAACACACAGATCGGCTTCATAATCACTTGTCCGCCATTCCACGCCTGTCAATCAATCAGGATGCGAGGGGAGCGCAAAGTGGCAGCCACTGGTCTTGGAGGGAGATGAGACACGGGATGAGGCGTTGTCAGGAAGGGACGTGCCGTGAATTCACATGACCGATCGTCCCCATCCCCCTCTTTTTGGCATCTGGCTGGGCCATTAAAAGGGGACAGCCGAGGCTGGGGCCCTGCCGCCTATCTGCAGAGAATACACATTATCCTTAGTCACCCGGCCCACCAGTGAGGCACCGTACGTCAATGAGCTCGGCTTATGCATTGTGAATAATAAATAAGTAATAACATCAGACAAACAGAAGACAGGGCCTCCACCTGAATACTAAATGAACGCTCCTATTACCCGCATGTGTGTGTGTGTATTAGCGCAGCTTTGTGTGATGGAGCAGGGGGGAATCAAAGCCCAGGGTGCATGTGATCTCTCCTGAGAGGCATGCTTTGTTTTCTTCAGATTTTCATCAAAGCTTTATGGATCTGTCGGCCTGACTTACTCTATACCAAAGCACAGCAGCCAGCCCAAAAACGTACAGATGAGAATCTGGTGAAGAATCTTGTAAAACATGCCGGCTTCCATCTTAACTTAATGTCCATTTTACGTGAATTCGTTGTTTAGATTAACGATCAATTAATTGATTAATCGTTAACCTTAACATCTGAAGCAGGGGGCACTACTAATTTAACATGTTTTTTAACAAACTCTTGCTTAAACAACACAAAGCTTAGAAGTTTGGTTTTACAGGAAAACAGGGAATATGACCGTCACTAAACAAGTGCTGACCTGTTAGCAGCAGGGCTGGGTAGGTTACTTTTAAAATGTATTTCACTACAGATTACAAAATACATGCTTTAAAAAGTAATTTTTAACGTATTTCGTTACATTACTCAAGTTTAGTAACTTAATCTAAATACTTTAGAATACTTTGGAATACTAATAAGTGTGGAACAAACACAAAAAAGGTCATTGTGAGTTTTTATCTCACAATTCTGACTTTTTCCCTCAGAATTGCGTGATATAAAGTTGCAATTGTGAGTTATAAAGTCAGAATTATGAGATATAAACTCACAATATTGAGAAAAGTCAGAATTATGAGATATAAACTCACAATATTGAGAAGTCAGAATTATGAGATATAAACTCACAATATTGAGAAAAGTCAGAATTATGAGATATAAACTCACAATATTGAGAAAAGTCAGAATTATGAGATATAAACTCACAATATTGAGAAAAGTCAGAATTATGAGATATAAACTCACAATATTGAGATAATATATTATATATATTATAAAAGTCAAAGTACATAATATACTTCATCACTAACATTATACTGTTACATTGCAAAAAATGTCAATAGAATTGTATATAACAATACGTCAATTAAATGTAGTCAAAAAACAATATTTCTATTTATTGGCATATATAGACTGCGATTTTCACTTTCCTTAAAAATGAGCACTGGATTGAATTTCCCTTGAACCTGATGAGTCGATTAGTCGATTAAATAATGAATCTGTATTTATTTAATTTATTTAAATGATAAATGAATAAATAAATAAATATAAAATACTGATGGATTATTTCAGTGTTTACTTAACTTTGTAGTAGTAAATGAAATATATTTCTAAGAAAAGATCGTGGACTTGTGCTTTTCAATATGGTTGAAAATGCAATACGGTGTCTGACTACCGTTAAATTATTAGAATATGAACGTTTACATTTTGCAAAGCAGCTGGTCCTCAAACAAGCATGTCAATCAAACGCAGCTGTGAATTATACGTCGGACTCTATAAACTCCTCGGTTATAGTTTTGCACACAAAGTATGGCATATGTAAAACATATGTATTGTATTTTCAAATAAACCAGTTTAACCGATTAGCTGAAGATTAAATCGACCATGAATATCCCACATATTGGAGAATGCAGATTCTATTTGATGCAAAGCATGCACACATCGAGTGAGAGTTAGTGGAAGATAGACTGTCACTCTTAAATCACGCTCAATGTCGTGGTTTCTGATAAAGTTGCCTGATAACTGCGGTTGTGTTTCCCAAAGGCATTTTTAGCCAACTATGTTCTCAGGTTCTGTCATTCTCAGCACAGTTCAAGGAGTCGGAGTTTCCCAAACAGCATCGCTAGCTCTCCACCTGTGGTTAGAGCTTCTTGTTTGCATGAAATGTAGACTTATAAATCCTTTTCTTGAGCCATTCTACTCACATTGAGAAAAAAGGCAAGAAAAAGAGAGACTGAGGATGTTGGAGAATGCTGTACATTTCTTTTAGCTGAACCCACCGAGCGGACTGGTAAATGATTGAGCAATACAACCACTTCACTCTATAAACATCTCATTAAAATCAATTATGTCACTCCTGAATGAAATCAAAGCTAAACACTTTAACAGCTGCTTTTCCCCTGTGTAAGCCGATGTGAGCGTTACCTCAGATGTATTTTCTTTTTGCACCTCGTTCGCACGTCCTCCCCTGCCTTGTGCTGGAAGATTTAATCTTCTCGGCTCAGATTGCTTTCAACACTTTTATGAATTGTTAAAGTGTGCCGGTCTGGCAGGGAGGATTCTGTACATGCCTGATCAGGGCTCTGGATAAAATCGTGACTCAGGGGTCGTTGACTGCAGCAACCGTCCCTGAATGGACGTCAAAAGATGCTTTTCACCCCAAATAAAGTCTACCAGCAGGTTTGACTGCCGGAGCAAACCATGTAAGAGGACCAAAAATAATTCTGATTAAGAATGTACATTTGTTGGAATATAACAGGCGAGGTATACTGATCTCTCGAAGCTGTTCGTGAACATATTTATGTCAAGCTGAATCCTTTCAGAAATCATGCTATTATCTGTCAAAATCCTTTAGTATTGACACACGAAGCACTTCTCATGTGACCCCTCTAAGCTTTAACTGTCACATAATCATAAAGGAAATATGACATGCAGCACATGGGATTAACCAGCGTTCCATCACGACATGGGTGATAAACATCAGCTGTGATGGAGCCATGAACACACAGACGTGCTGAAGAGATATTTCACTGCTGGTTCTTGTAGAAATAAGGCGCGCATTTTTTTAAATAACACATTTTAATCCTATTGATATTTGCATGGCTTTTGTTTTTCATTGTATTTCTTTGTTCAAATGATGCTACATTACATGAAGAACTTAAATGTGAAATGTGAATGTCTCGATGGTTTGAAAAGTTTGGGGTTGGTAAGATTTCTTAATGTTTTTGGAAAGTTTTGAAAGTCTCTTAATGCTTACCAAGGCTGAATTTATCAAACAATGTGGTAAAATAGTAATATTGTGATTATATTTTATTATAATGTAATTATAAAAGCTGAATTTTCAGTGTCACATGATCCTTCAGAAATCATCCTAATATGATGATTTGCAGAAACATTTCTAGTTACAATCACCATGCACCCTTCATAATGCGATTCTAACGAGATTTAGGCAATATTGTGATGATTAAATGCAATACTTCAATCATACTGATGAGATTAAATAATCGTAGTAAAATTTGTGGTATATGGTGATCAGGGCTGGGTAGGTTACTTTTAAAATGTATTTCATTACAGATTACAAAATACATGCTTTAAAAAGTCATTTGTAACGTATTTCGTTACATTACTCAAGTTTAGTAACTTAATCTAAATACTTTAGAATACTTTGGAATACTAATAAGTGTGGAACAAACACAAAAAAGGTCATTGCAAGTTTTTATGTCACAATTCTGACTTTTTCCCTCAGAATTGTGTGATATAAAGTTGTAATTGTGAGTTATAAAGTCAGAATTATGAGATATAAACTCACAATATTGAGAAAAGTCAGAATTATGAGAAATAAACTCTCAGTATTGAGAAAAGTCAGAATTATGAGATATAAACTCACACTAAATTCAAAATTGCAAGAAAAAAAGTTAGTATTGCAAGTTTATTTCTCCCAATTCTGACTTTATAACTTGCAATTGTGAGTTTAAATCTCGCAATTCTGAGAAAAAGAAGTCAGAATTGTGAAACACAAACTCACAATTGTGAGGGAAAAAAAACAAATAGTGAGAAAAAGTTGCAGTGACGAGTGAATTATAAAATGACTCACAAAACATGAAAACAGTCGTGGATCATCAGGTCATGACAGGACAGTTCAGTTGACAGTTGGGCAATTTTTTTTAATAAATTCAGTCATTTTGTCTTGTTCAGGACAGAACTAAATAAAAATAACAACATTTTTATGATCCTCTTAAAAGTATTAAAATGTTGATGAATCTTAACTCCTCTTTTTCAGACGGTCAGAGTCAGAGAATCACCAATTGCTGTTTAAATGACATTAAAACTCAAAGTAATCACTTTGGTAATCTAAAACACTTTTCAGATGTAACTGTAATCTGATTACCACCCATTTAAAAAGTAACTGTAATGAAATATTTGTATTTTAAATACGTAACTAAGTTACTTGTATTTCGTTACTCCCCAACCCTCATGGTGATGTCTTAATCGCAATAAACAGGCATGTAAAGACATCTATTGTACGGGAAGCACACGGATGACGGTGTGCAGATTCGTAAACATGGCGTCACATTTTTGGTGGTTTGAAGAAACTGAGATCATAAATATAATACGGTGTATTGATGGATGAAAACATCGAAATCAAGACATTTTAACAAGCAAAGTATAACATCTGAAAGGACAGGACAATTTTTTTCTGAGGTGAAATACTTTTTTTATTTTGTGACAAGAAATTATTTTTGTGTTAAAATAATGACACATAACATCTCATCTGACCACTCTTTACTTAAACTGTGTCTGACCAAAGACGTTGGTTGTGAAACACAGCTTTAAAGCTGCCTAACATGCACTCAATTTTTTTTATTTCCTGGGGTCTTAAAAGATGAATTTCCTTTATTTTACTATGTTGAAGAAACGTCTTTTTCATTCTCTTAACTCTTTAACTGCCTTTTTTTTCTTTTTCTCAAAACTTTCATGGTCCCCAGAATATTTTCTGGTATGAATCTAAGCATGCGATACGATATCACAGTGTCATTGTTACATATGTTTCATGTAATTACGATAGTAACAACTATAAATTATGCATAATTACATGCAACTAACCCTAAACCAACCCAAACCCTATAGTAAGTACATGTAGTTACTTAACATTACACAGTACTTGAATGTATAATTACAATGTAACAAAGACACCTTAAAATAAAGTGCAACCGAATACTTGTATCACTTGTTTCTGGGTCTGGAGATTTTGTTCTTTTTCAGCAGATGCGTCACAGCGCCTCCTACCGTAAACACGGATATGCGGAAAATGGCAGGGGAAGAGTTAACTACTTCCTTTAAACTGATGTCTGTGTTAAATCAACACACAGTTGATGTACGCTCAGCCTTGACTGTATACGCACTGCTCATTACCATGACTTTTGTTTCTATGCATCGGGGTGAGTATTCGCTCGACTCCCAAGGCTAGCATGAGGAAAGCTTCACAGAGACGATGTGTGAGTATTGGCAGAGAGCGACACCAGCCAGAGGCCAAATACATCATGAGTGTAATGAGCAATGCTGCAAATATTAAAAGTGCATGAGGCGACTCCATGAATATTCAATTTAGACAGTTAGATTTTTTTTTATTATTATTATTACTTTGTTAGATGTAAAAAAAAAAAATGCAGAACAAGTTTAAGCTGCCACGATGAAGCTTGTACAGTAAATATATATATATATATATATATATATATATATATTCAGAGAGATGGTGGGCAGCTGGGTGTGTGGATTGCTGTGTAATTAACTGAGTTGTTTGTAAATAAAATGTCAAGATATTAACTCAGTGATGTATTAATATTATGATGTGTTTATCAGTGAACGGTTCACAAATGTTTGGAAAGAGCTGAAGTGAACCGCGCCTCGGTTTATTGTTGTCATCGTCATTGATTAGCAGCGTCTTGATTATCAAACTACGCTTGATTACACTAAAATTAATTAAAGTAAATTATTAAACTACGGTTGGGTGTCTATAAATTTTACAGTGTACCCTTGAAGTTTTGAGTTGTTTTCTGAAAGAATATGCTGACAGCTTTGGAGATTAATTAAATCAGACCTTCCAGCACTGAAAACTAAACTTTTTATGATAATAACCTTGGTGTGTTTGTAATTCTCAGCTTTAATCAGGGTCCAAATTAACCAGAGCTTGGATCAAAAATGCCACTGAAAATGACAAAATACACCCCAGATATTTAGATTGTGGGTATAGTGTGGTGAATAACAATGTTTATCCGTTATCTAACATTTGATATATTCCATGATATTGTGCGCTTTTATCTATTAATGGGTTTAGCGCCTTTGCAGGATGTTAGATATGAAGTGTTTTTGATTAGCAAATCTGAAATAATCAAAATATACAGTAGAGAGCTCTATAATAATTTAATTATTTAAATCATTTAAAAAGTACTCAAGCAGTGCATAAATTGTCACGAGTTACGCTTTATTTACAGCGATGTTTGTGTTGGATTTGATTTTCTGGATAACAGCCCTAATTGTTTGGATTAAGAGTTCATTTCAAGTAACTGATTACACTGAAACATTTTACATAATTGAGCGCCACGTTTTCATATATGGTTAGAAAACAATTTCCACAGAAGAAATAAAGTGTTACTACACTGTTAAAAATGTTCCCGTTAAAAAACAGTAAAGAACTGGCAGCACAGTTGTCAGCAAGATACTGTAAAATAACAGTATCTTATTGTTGGTGAAATTTACAGTTGGCTACTGTTTATTAAAAAACAGTAAAGAACTGGCAGCACAGTTGTCAGCAAGATACTGTAAAATAACAGTATCTTACTGTTGGTGAAATTTACAGTTGGCTACTGTTTATTAAAAACAGTAAAGAACTGGCAGCACGGTTGCCAGCAAGATACTGTAAAATAACAGTATCTTACTGTTGGTGAAATTTACAGTTGGCTACTGTTTATTAAAAACAGTAAAGAACTGGCAGCACAGTTGTCAGCAAGTTACTGTTAAATTAACGGTGTCTTCCTGTTGGTGAGATTTACAGTTGGCTACTGTTTTTGCAAATACAGCATAAAACTGTTTCTACATTTTACAGTAAAATTCTAAGAAACGCGTTTATAGTTTGTGGATGTTTATTTTCCGCTCTTCACAAAAGGTTATATTTACAGGATTTTACTGTAAATAATACAAATATACTACATGGCATTGTATAAGCTATTGAGTACCCAATGATAAAAAAAAAAATATCAGAAGAAAAACAGTTGAAAATCCATGCGTGCTAACTGGAGTCTTCTGTTCTGAAAATACTGCAAAGTACTGATTTACTTCCTTCGAGCAGTAAATACGGTAAAATGCTGTTATATTTTGTCTACGTCATTTCACAAAAAAAAAATAAAACCGGTAAAGTACTGCTTTTGAACAGAACAGGATTATACTGTTGAAAATTAACAGCAATTTCTAACAGTGTAACACCCAGCCAGTTGTTATCGCAGAAATAGCCCAAAGTTTACACAAATTAATGTGAAGAAAGTTCAATCTAGACACACATTTTTAGTTTAGGCAGTTTTTAAAAATACTTTTCAAATGATCAAATTAAAACACAGTACAAGACAGAGAGAGCAAATAAAAGCGAGTACGAGACCTTAGGCTCAGTGGGATGTGACATTTATGACCTAAATTAATTTTATTACGGAGCTGAGCAGAGTCACAACAAGATGGCGCACGATGACATGCGTCAGCAGGGTTATCATGTGTTCCAGGCTGTGTGTGTGTGTGTGTGTGTGTGTGTGTGTGTGCGTGTGTGTGTGTGATGTTGGCCCCGAAGCCCATGCTTCTTGTGGCTGACTATTGTTAGGGCCAAATTTCAGACTCTTTATGTACTTGTCTTAATCGCGAGTAAACCATCCTGACACATCCTCCAACCACCCCACACACAAGCTTGTTTATTCTCTCCATCTCAACGAACTCTTCCATTTTCTGATGTAATAGCTGGAAAGTTATGCATACCTATTACTGAGTGTTAACAGTGCAAGACTAGTCAGGGCAAATTATTATTCACCGCAGTCCATCAGTCACGCTTAAAAAGTGTCCCTATTATGTTTTTTTTACCTTTAGTGTGTAATAGAGCTGTTTTTTAGAATGTAAAATGTCTGCAAAGTTTTAAAGATGTGAAAGTTAGTCTCCTAGAAGAAAGAATCGATTCTGAAGCAGAAATATACCTATGTAACACATTTGCATAATTCCAGTCTGTGGTCTTCATTGGCTGCCCACGAACAGTGTCTACTTTGCCCCGCCCTCACTGGGCCATCTGACCAATCAGAGCAGAGCAGGCTCACAGAAAGGAGGGATTTAAAGAGACCGAATCTTTGAACAAATTGTTTTCAGACTTAATCTGCAATGTAATTAAAGTGCTTTTTTATGGTCTTAATGAATTTAAAGTGGTTGGTTTCAACCAGAGCATATTTCTAAACTTCCAATATATACACAAGTACACGGATGCACTATTTCCTCTCTTAATACACGTGCCTGCATGCTCTTATTGTGGGAACAATTCATTGGTGCACAAAAATGACAGCATTGTTTGTCTTAATAATTTTTCAATTAAATATAATAACTTAATCTGCCTCTTTTCTGCAAAATTCTCAAAATGACAAAAAAAAATACCATGGAAAAAGACATTTTTTTTTACAGAAATGCCCACTGTGGCGTTCCTCACAACAATGCTGACAATCCGAAACACATTTGCGTATTACCATCTGCACCGACACACTTCAGAGCACAATGATGCGTGAAATCCAGCCTCCGTGAAAGCGTTTGCATTCGCGTACCTAAGCAGAGTTTTGGGCCTTAGTTCCTCCATCTTTTCCAAATCTCCAGAATCCACTCCGCTCTCAGCCTCAGGATCAAATTATAGAGACTCCATTATTGATAAATAAACTGTAATAAACAGCCTTCATTGAGCTAAATGAATCATAAAATTGCATGAGGAGGGCTGGGCTGCTATGGAGTGCGAGAAGCTGGTGTATCTGTGTAGTGGGAGAGCAGGTTGACAGCTCCTGCCCTAACTAAACAAGTCTCACCCAGCTGTCAATCAACCGGATGGGTATGGAGAGACTCATTGGATTATGGGATTTCTGAGAAGACTGGGGATGGAGACTTGCAGACTAATGTCATTATAGCCAGTATTAAAAAACCCACAAGTAGCTTTTAGATAGACAAGATACAGTTTCAAAGTAGTGACATCACTAACCCTGAAATTTACATAAACCCCGCCCCCGAGAACACTCAACAAAGGGGGCGGGGCCATGTCGGGCTGCTTTAGAGAAGAGGAAGAGTTGTTGTAGTCGAGTGTTGTTGATGCCGTCATTTTACACCGGACCGCTTCACAAACGAGGGTGGATTCAAGGAGAAAAGATGAACGTGACGACACATGCTAGTGATGAGTTGATCAACTCCACAGCAACTACATCAATTTATCCACTAACCGTTCAGAAACTTCTTCCTGAGTCTCTCCATCAGTTTGAACACTTTCCTCATTTTGTCTGCGTGAGATTCTCCAGCTTTGTTGTTGTTGAGCTGTTAAAGCTCCGCCCTCTTCTGGAGCAGCAGCTCATTTGCATTTAAAGGGACACGCACAAAAACGGCGTGTTTTTGCTCACACCCAAATTTGACAAGCGATAATAAATGATCTGTGGGGGATTTTGAGCTCAAACTTCACTGACACATTCTGGGGACAATATAATAATGTCCTCAATAAATAAGGTGACAGTGTTTGAACCAATACATCAATAAAACTAGAAAACGTTAGAGTGTCTAGTTTGTTCGCTTATCATAACAAGCCATCTCTGTGTGTGTATTACTTTTAATCAAAGCAATTTCACTTTGTAATCCTTAACCAAAATAACATAACTTGCTGTTCCTATGAAATGCTCACTCGACAGGGATAATGCATGAGACCCAGTTCAGTTCTGCTTCCATTCTGGTACACTTTCACAATCCAACAATGACGGATTAAATCAAGTCCTCTGCTACATTTTATCTGCTCATTAAATAGCCAACACACTAGTAAAGCTGGCTTTCGTGGATTTCAACTGATTTTTTTTCATGCTATCAAGCTAGGTATCCTGAATGCACGTTTTAAAGATGAAGAAAATCAGAAACAATATGGATGGGCGAGTGCTTGTGCTCATGGAATCAGAAAGGCCTGCCTCCAGGCTGTTGTTTGTTTTTGTGATCCTGCCTGGGGCAATATTCCAGATGGGGCTTTATGTTTGTTTCTTTCACTGCTATCAATGTGCTCCGCGTAATTTCTCCCTCAGCTCCCCTGCCTCCGCAGCCTTCCGACTCCACCCAGCCTCTGCGAACATCACAGTCTGTCTTAGACTTAGAGTTATTTGGAGTTTTTCAAATGTAGAACCACACCGAGGGCATTAAGAGCAGGAATATATGAGAGAGATGGGCCGCACCTCGCCATTAAGATCTTAAAATGTTGTCATGAGAACAGGCTCGATGGGGAGGGAAATTGACTGTGTAAAATGTATCATTATTACGGTCGGCTTTTCGGTTGTAATGACAATATGCTTTCTGCGTATCCCATCTCTTGTCTGGGAAATGATGTAGGGAAATGACCCCTGAAGATGACTGCTGCACATGAGTGATGGAGAGTGATGGAGTTGGAATAATGGGAACAGAGCATGAGTGTATCGTTCAGAAACGAGAGGCTCCTGTACAGATAGAGTGGGCTGTGAGTGAGAGCGGAGAATTGACGATGACTAACAGAGATAAACAAAGGACTGGGAAAATAAATGGATAGTTTTGGCGCTGAAATTTGACTGATGAGCCGCATTTAAAGCAGTTGTAAGGCAGCCACGAAAGCACATCTGTGACCACACGTCAGTTATAGTCCATACTAATGGAATTCTTCTTGAACTGATTAACCTGAGTATAATTGCTTTAGTTAAACACGGATATCACTCCTGTTCTTAATGTTCAATCCAATGCGTGTAGATGAAATGACAGATGGATGGATGGAAATGGTCAGATAGATAGATAGATAGATAGATAGATAGATAGATAGATAGATAGATAGATAGATAGATAGATAGATAGATAGATAGATATGGTCAGGTGATGGATGGATGGATATAAATGGTCAGATGATGATGGATGGATGGAAATAGTCAGATAGATAGATAGATAGATAGATAGAGATAGTCAGATGGATGGATGGATAGATGGATAGATAGATGGATGGATGGATGGATGGATGGATGGTGGATCATGCTTGAGCTCATTTCACTTGTGGTTCTGCTGCTTTGACAGACAAACACACACATGCTCTAACACACAGATCTCGACCCGCTGAGCCTCGGGGGAAATGAGAGCAGAGATCCACTCAAGCTCACTCTGCCACGGCGGCGCTGATCTGCCCGGCGCTCTCTCAAACACGCACGCTTAGCCTGACGGGCCCAGACACATGTTCAACACTCACCTCCTCTCACACACCCGCACAGGGTCACCCGGCGCCTCCCTTCACCCGCATGATAAATACCTCATTCACAGACGTGAACAGCACTGCAAATCAACTTAAGCCCAGCTGATTACTCATGCAAATACAAGAATACCAACCTATAGAGTCCGAACCAGTCATCTTCAGGAAATTAGGATGCAATTACAAACGAAGCTTAAGGAGAATCGTGTTTCAACAAAGATTTCCGGATGCAGGCTAGTGTCACAAGGGAGAGCAGCACCGTTATAGAATCACTTATCCGTGCACCACCAAAATGTTGCTCTGGGAATGTTTTAACCTTTTATTTGGAGGATTGCATAAAGCCTGGGTTATGTTCAGATCGTATCCTGTTTGAGTGATGAGATACGGAAGGAATACGTTGAGATATTCTTCACAACAGTACCTGTGTGAGGAGAAACAGAAATCATGCATTGATTTTCATGGGAAAACTAATACTAAAAATGGAAACAGTTATTTTAAAATGAAATAATATTGCACAATATGAACTTCAATGTGGATTTGTATTCACGTTTGGTGCTCAGCGAGTGTTCATGTTTGACCCTGAGATTTACAAACATGCAGTAAATGTATCGGGAAACAGCATTTTGTTTGTTTAGTAATTATCTGAGACCATTTTACGGTTTCTATCTGCATTTGCAATTCACATGGGTCATAAAATATGTAAATCCATATAAATCCAGAAAAATCATATCCCTGCTCTCTGCCAAACTATAGTTGTCTGTACAGTCGTCAGCACCGCTCATTCTCTCTAATCACAGCCTACAAATCAACAACTAATTACACCTGCAGTTTCAAGTTCTTCCCTAACCTTTAATTCATTCATAGTTTGATTTCAATTCATCTACTTCAGTCAAAGTGTCACAAAATACTTCAAATTAGTCACGGAGGTATATTTTGCCAACAAAGCTGGCACTTTTTTGACGGCAGAGTTATTTGCATCCTGAGACCAGAGTGTTCTCTGGCTTAACAAAGCTCAGCTTGGATAAACTTGGCTAACTCCATTAGGACAACCCAGAGTCGTTCAGCCTTTTCTGACACAAGTTGCTATAACCAGCAATATAGTGGCAAAAAGCATCTTTCTCTGTTGATGGACATTCAAAAGCAGCCGTGTGCTGTATTTCATCACAGTATAGTTGTGTTTTGACAGGGGTCGTTTTAGAAAACACTCACACATTTTCTCATATCTGTCCATACTTTCTATTCTAAAAAGAGGAGTGACGACAATGGAAAATGAGACTTTATGTTGTTTTTGTTTCTGTCGTGTGAGGGGCTGCTGCTTAACTTTTCTATTTGTTGTGTTTGTTTATTTCATGATTAAAGTTATGTTGAAAATGTATCGGATACTACAGCCTCCTTCCCTATGAACTTTGTTATATTTGTGCGAAACATGGCTGGAAGGAGGAACACGCTGTCAAAGAGCTCTCGCTGCTGAGGGAAATTCATTGAGTTTGTAATGAGCAGAGTCTGCCATCATGGACGATCGAGGCGAAGGGCTGGAGTGACATGAACTCACCGCCATCCGTCTGGGATCTGGAGGGACGGCTGCCTTCCATGAGGGGACGGAGGAGCCGCCACTGTTTGCCAGAGGCTTAGAGCCTGCCCAAAGCCTGAGGAGCTGTCGCTGTCCACCAGGGGGCAGAGTCAAAGTCCGTCCATCGAGAGGGTGTCCAGTGCCACCACCAGACGTCACAAAGGAGTTCTCCCAGCTGGTGGAGGACTGGATGGCAGTAGTGATCCAGTCCTGTTGGAGCGGAGTGAGGCCAGTGACGTGAGCCGGGCTTGACGTTAACTATTTTCCTCAGTGGTCAGTGGACAAAGTTACTATCCATTCCGTATTTTCACTGGCCACAATTCTGGCATTGATACCATGGGGAAAAACTGCCATATAAATATTTGAAATATCATCTCGTAATTTGGCAGCAGGTTTATTAGGCTGCTGTCACTTTAAGAGCTGACGCACGGATCCATTATACTGTTACACGTGTTTTCTTTCTCAACCGTTTATGTTCACTTAAAACATAACTAACTGCGTTTACATGAATACTCACCATTTTGACATTATTCTGTGTGCATTTGACTGTTTAAGAGTAATAAACTGTGAAAAATAGTGCTTTATAGATTTTTACAAAATCTGAGCGAATGAGTACAATTATGCGATTATCTATCGTCGAAATTCAAGCCCTGAAACACCAACAATATTCATCTGGATCAAATGAAACGAGCGAGTGAGGAGAGGAGGGTTTGTGTGTATCTCGCTGTCGGAGAGATGAGTTGGAGAATGTTTCAGTATTGATATGTATTGAAAAATCGATATTTCAGATAATAAACCTTTTTTTAAAAGAGTACAAATGAAAAAGGTATGTATTATATATAAAATATAGGAGTGACTGTGTTATACGGCACTGCTGAAATACACCAGCATTGGCGAGTTAAAGGATTAGTTCACTTTCAAATGAAAATGACCCGAAGCTTTACTCATCCTAGGTGTATATTACTTTCTTCTTTCTGATGAATACAATCTGATATTATCTAATATTCATATTTAACAAGTTATGAAGTAAAATATATAGCTATTCGACGTGTTAAGAAAGTGTAAAACTGATTAACACTCTCTGGACGCGAGTATTAATGAGCGTCACCTGTGTGCTACACCGGTCCCGCAGTGGAGCTCCAGGTGGATAAAAGGAGTGACGACAGCGGAAGGCGAGAGAAGACCAGAAAAAGTTATCGAAACCCACATAACCTTCAAACGTCCTCAAAAACTGCCTTTTCTAGTTAATAATCTTTTTCCACAGATGTCAGAGCTGTTCACGCTTAAAGATTTCAAATCAAACGCAGGATCACGGGTTGAATTAATACATTACATGAAATGTAATATTCAAACAGACTCGACCGCAACAACTTTTGACATCAACACATCAGTTCCAGTGGATCGCAAAATCGCATATGATGAATAAACTAAATAACGAAATAAACAGAATGACAGTGTCACACTAATATCAGTTTAGAGACACAGAAAATCAATTTTTCTCTCGCTATGGAAAGGACCCCAGGGCTTAAGCCATAAAGCAGCTTCTTGATGTCACATTAAACATAATGAAGGAGAAGAGAGAAAAACAATTAGCTAAATGTTCCTGGGGATCAGAGGTAATAATTAGAGTGAAATGAAGTGACAGGTTTAACAGGCAGGGATAATTTCACATCGCCCTTCATCCGGAGGGAAATCTGCCCTTTAATTGAGTTTGCCGGCTCTTTGTTTGGCAAACAGGCCGGAGCTGGGCTCAGACCGCTACTATCTCCTGTTGTACCAACTTTCCTGGGCTTTTATCATCTCTGGCTTCTCTGTCTGCCCCTCTTTTCATCTCTCTCTGTCTGCTTCCGCTCGCTCGCTTGCTCTCAGCCTCCCAAACACACTTTACTCTACACACACATTGGTATTGTCCTATAGAGACCCAACAAAATAACCTCCTGCTCTTTATTGTGAGCAAATGGATTCGGCGTCCCATGAGGGGGAGGCAGGAGGGGGATCGTGATGAAAAAACTGCTGAAAAGTACTTCCAGCATCTCGGCTCCAGTCAGGACTTGGAATAACCTGGAGCTCAATGGAGTGTTAAATGGGAAATCATCTGTATTTCTGCCACAGCCGTAATGTCATTGCCCCCCCTCGCGGCCCGAGTGTTGTTGTGAGGGAGCCCTGGGTTATCTAATCTACCGTGAGCATTTCGGCACCGTGTGCTTACAATAGACCATTGCGTTTGTAATGTATGTCTGCGCTTCCTGACACAACAATGGAGACAAGCACCTACTCCCAGCAGGAGCAACTCCATTACAGATTTCCGTGGAAAGCCGGTTCCCCCGCGCCGAAATATTCACTCATAGGTTTATCGAGATGAAAAGCAATTCCGTTTACGATTCGGTAACATCACCGCTGAAACCAATACGGCCCAGATGTCAGCATCCTCATCGTTTGCACTGTGTACTTTGATTCCTGAAGATCGCGGGTGGTCCCGAAACTCACCGGGAGTTCGGAGATTAAACACGCGATGAGAAAAAATGTTAACGAGAGCCCTATTGTGCTTTTTTACGTGTTCAGATTTCATGTTGCTGTTTAAGCATGAAAAAGCTCTGCAAAGCCCTCCAGCGGGAGTTACTCTCAATATCAGTCACTGTTTCTGAACTCCTTGAAACGCCTCCACTGCAGCCTTGCTTTTTTTTTTTTTTCCAGGAACGAACATGTCGCAATATTCCTCATTTAAATAATTCACACACAGAACGAAGGCCTGCTTGAGTTAAGTTAGTAGAAACTGGAGGTTATGGTAAGGGGCGGGACATTTCCCAAACTCCAATCACAACACACCGCTCCAGCCGACCAATCAGAGCGCAGTGTGCTTTTCAGAAGGAGGGGCAGGAAGTAAACAGAGCGACTGGGAAGAGAGGAGCTGAGGAAAATAATCAACCTGTTCTACGTTTTGAGAAAGAGTGGGCTCTTTAAAATAATAACATCTCTGTTGTCTGGAAAGGTTGTTAGCGGTAAGAATCATAATCAAAATGAATGAAACCTTTCTGTTGCACTCTACTGGCGGAGCATCTCAGATGCAGCTTCACATCGCTCTGCTAATAAAGCAATAATCACACATATTAGACTATAATAAGATGCAGACCAGCTCTCTTTAAACGCACAGTTAAATGTTGCTCGGGGTCGATCAGTTCACAGCAGTTCATTTTCTCTTCATTGAGCCGGCAGATGAAGTAATGTCTCCAACTCGCCCACGGGCTTTCGGAACAAACATCAAAATATCAAAAAGTGCTGAGATTGTTCTGTTTAGGAAATAACCAGAATTCAAAACAAATATATGAAAACTCCATCACGGTCGGTTGCGACATTCTATTAAATGTAAAAAGTAAAAGGTAATGGACGTCATTTCACAAAAGTGTACAATAATAAACTATAAATAATAGCATGTCTAAGGCTGAAACTGTAAACTTGTTTTTTATTATTATTATTTTAATACATTTAAAAATAGAATTTATTCCTGTGATCAAAGCTGAATTTTCTTCCAGCTACTTTTTGACAAAAATTATGATTATAGAATAATAAAGGCTTATTTTAATGCAGCTTCTTGTATTTGTAAACTAATACATTTTGTCGTTTTCATCGTGTCTTTTCACATCGTAAACTTGCTCATTGGCTCACCCGATACAGCAGTGAAACCTGAGTCACGATGAAGAAGCTCAAAGACTCGCAGAAGCAGTCGTGTTTTTACGTCACGTTTAATTATTATGTACATTAAATGTACATAAACTAATGTCGCAAAACGCGCATAATGTCATTTTGCAGAAATGTAGTGTACAATAATAAACAATAAATAATAGCATGTCTAAGGCTGAAACTGTGTAAACTTGTTTTTTTATTATTATTATTATTATTTTAAAATTTAAAAATAGAATTTATTCCTGTGATCAAAGCTGAATTTTCTTCCAGCTACTTTTTGACAAAAATTATGATTATAGAATAATAAAGGCTTATTTTAATGCAGGTTCTTGTATTTGTTTTTAGAATTTATAATATACAGCTCTGGAAAAAATTAAGAGACCACTGCAAAATTATCAGTTTCTCTGCGTTTACTATTTATAGGTATGTGTTTGGGTAAAATTAACATTTTTGTTTTATTCTATAAACTACTGAAATTTTTCCCAAATTCCAAATAAAAATATTGTAATTTAGAGCATTTATTTGCCAAAAGCAACAACTGGTCAAAATAACAAAAAATATGCAGTGGTCTCTTAATTTTTTCCAGAGCTGTATATAAATTTATAATATATTATAAATTTTAGAATTTATTCCTGTGATCAAAGCTGAATTTTCGGCATCATTGCTCCAGTCTTCAGTGTCACATGATCATTTTTACACCATACACAAGTCACATTTTGTTTTTCATTTTCCATCTGTCACATGTTTGTCTGTTTTGGATTTCATTTGTCACACGTCTTATGTTCAGTTTTTCTCGCCACTCTTTTGTTACTATGGTTACGTCATTATTAGTTCATTTATTTCAGCGGTGTGTAATTAATTAGTCTCGTTTGCTAATTAAACTAAAATGTGTCTCATCACATGACATGAAACACGTCAGACACAATTACACATTTAAACATGCTGATGTTACAGTCACTTCACATTCTCAAAGAGGGAAAAACCTTTTCAAATCCGATCCGATCAAAAATGTTTTCATGTCCTTCATATAGGATTGCAATCAATTAATCAATACAATGCACAGGTATGTATTTATTTAATATATCTGCAAGTGGTGTCTGAAACGTAATTGAGAAGTACGCAGTCAAATTAATATAAATGAACACAACTCATAATCAGTGACTATACATGTTTATGTGTATATTTTATGATTTGTTAAAAAAAAAAAAAAAGTATTGTTTTACTATCTAAACTATTTTGTCCGGACATTCAAATAAACAAATACATTTATACACAAAGAAAAAAAAAAAACATTTATCAAAATTTTTTGCTTTTGCATATGCAAAAGTGGTTTATTTGAAGATGCTAGAGTGGTTTACAGCTGGATTTCCCATCATTATCTGAGTTTATCTGAACACTGCTGACAAAACACGCACCCATAAGCTATTGTCACACGTCACTTTACCACTTTACAGCTTTAACAATCTCAGATGATAAGTCCTAGCAATCTCAAAGCCCAAAATGGGGGAATATGCCTGTATATTCTGCTCATTTGTGCATTTCATTTCAGAGTGATGGAAAATAACGTGACATACATTGAAGGAAAAAAAAAGACACTTTAATTGATATAAATATATGAATACATAATGCGTTTATAGCTCATCCTATTAGCATATTTCAACGCTTTTCTCTGTTTTGTACTTTGAAAATATTTGTGTGTGCTACGACAGTGCTAGTAACATGTGTCACTTAGTAAGATTACATTAAGTTCTTTATCTTTTAACTGTAAGAATGGGAACAGAAGAAAATATGAAACCCAGGGGGCAAGACTGACATCAGACTAGTGTTTGAGTGCTTGTGTTTGATATTGAATATTCTGCTCTGAGCGGTCAAAGAAAGGGCAATAATGACACATGCGTTTGGAACACAAACTTAGCATCAATTTGATATTTGAAAGTTGGAATTTGGAAAGTGGCATATAGAATTCCATATTTGGATGTGTGCACTGGGTCTTAAAGTGACAGCAGCCTAATAAACCTGCTGCTGTCTGTGATAAAGTGAATGAAATGACAATAGAAAAGGAGAAAATCACCCACTGCTTTTGACTGAAACCTGCAACATGTAAGATTTTTGCTGTGAAATATCCAAAAACCACCAGTGGTGGACGAGTGAAAAGTACTTGATTTTTAATGTACTTCAGTAAAAAAGGAGTGACACATGAATGTTCATTTTGTAATTTTATATAGGACACTTATATAATTTAATTCTGTTTTATATATTTTATATAATCCTATTGCTCAAAATAATTATGAATGATTATGAATTGTCAAATACTAGTCAGTCAAAACATATAGGGCATAAAATTAGTACATAAAATTTTAAGAAATTGCCACAGCAGCGGGGAAGATGAACATACATGAGTTATTTTTATTTGTGTTCGAGTTGCACGATTCTGGATAAAATGAGAATCGAGATTTGTTTTTTGTTTTTTTCAAATAAAGATTGTAATTCTCCCACAATTCCAAACAGACAATTGAACAAAATAACATATAATTATTTACTAGGGGAGAAAAATTAATTGCTGCAGTCTATTTAAAAATATTTAATTTAATTTAATTATTTAAAAAATGGTTTTGAGTGAATGATTCAATGACTCACTCATAACTACACTTGTTTCATTACTGAATGAATCAATGTTTTTGTACAAATCTTTTCAATGAATCATTCAATGTCAAATATGTCAAATGTCACTCGTCGCCACCTAGTGCCGTTAAACGTTATTTGAAGCGCCAAGTTAGTTTTAAAAGTTGATTTGATCTGTTTGAATCGAGATCGCGATGATGTGGACTTTAAAGCATTTCAGTGGGCTTAAACAGATCGCCCTTTACAACAGATTAGCCTAAATTCCCAAACAATTGACAGTTGTGACCTAAATATGATTTTTAATTACAATAATTAACCCTAAAATTCAACATTAGTAGTCTAACTTACCTTTCGCCATCAGTCGCTCACGCACTCCACCAGTTCTCGGCTAATTTTCATTCATATTTGTAAATTCAGTTCACTGCAGACTCACTCTGAACGAATCACTGAGTCAGTGATTGAACAGGATGATTGAAAAGAATCAGTTCGTGCACGAATCTCTGAGCATGTGACAATTTCTTCATTTTAAAATAATGAGTAACGAGGTGTTTGATGAAATGAAGTGGAGTAAAAAGTAGGATCTTATGCTTTGGAATGTAGTGAAGAAAAAGTAAAAGTTGCTCAAAATAAAAAATACTCGAGGAAAGTACAGATACTTGAACAAGTAGTTAAGTACAGTAACGAACTACAAATATTTTACTACATCAAGCTACACCTGTTTTGAATAGCGACCTCTAGTGGACGAAAAACTACATAGTGCACCTTTAATTTCTTTTGTAGCTATCTTTTGTTAATTCATCAAATAAATACTATCTATTGTTTCATTTTTAATTTTATTCAATTCCTATAATATTTCTTCTATTACACAGACCAACCTGAACAACTTCCTTATTTCATCTGCATCTCTATTATTTAATGACTTTCTTTAAATATTGTATCTTATCTATATTGTGATATATATTGTTATTGTGAAATAAAATTACTCATATAGTTTGAAGACTTTGGTCACATCGTCCACACAGAATTCTGTAAATTGAAGCTTCCTTTCTTTTATTCAGCTGTTTTTGAATCTTTCTCCCTTACAAACACATGACAGGTCAGCGGCATATCTAACTTGAACCAATGTATGCAAGCCCAAACTGCTCTTCTGGGAGCCATAAATTGGTTTTGGAGACTTAAAAAATGGCCTCGCCAATTAAACAGGCCTCTTTTGTGACTCACATAAATTGATATGCTTATTAATGGTCTACCATGGAGTCTCATGAATGGAGTCTCAAATTGAAGCTTTAGTTATGAGACCACTGCATGCACTTAATTAAAAGCCTTAAACACTTGCCATGTGTTGCTAGGGTGTTCTGGGTGGTTGCTAGGACAGGGTTCGGTGGCAAAGTTTGTTACTTACGCTTATGGATAAGTTCAAATCCACTTATTCACGGTATGAGGAATATTGTTTAACACAATCTCATATGCCTCTACCTACATTTTTGCAAAAATGTAACAAAAATCGCACACTGGATTATTTAGTAGCAACAAAACACCAACCTTGCAGCTGCTTTTTGACAAAAAGTATGATTACAGGGGCAGATTATAGAATAATAAAGGCTTATTTTAATGCAGCTTCTTCCACAATATTATATCATGACCCCAAAACACTTTTACCATAGTGCATGATTTGTAAACTAATACATTTTGTCATTTTCATCGTGTCTTTTCACATCGTAAACTTGCTCATTGGCTCACCCGATACAGCAGTGAAACCTGAGTCACGATGAAGAAGCTCAAAGACTCGCAGAAGCAGTCGTGTTTTTATGTCACGTTTGGTTTTGTTGTCACTATCAGGTGTGTTTAGGGTTTAGTGTGGCTTCTAGCATTACTGAGCAGACATTTTATATCTGAACTGGCATTAAATGTACATAAACTAATGTCGCAAAACGCGCATAATGTCATTTTGCAGAAATGTCGCTACAGGCTCGTTTTCCCAGCGAGTTGATATTATTAGTGATGCTTGCCTCATTTGAAATGCAAATGTGATTTTTAAATTCAAACGCTCTTTGAAATTGCCAGATGGCAGTACAAAAATGTTTCTGTTCTGGTATCTGTCTATGAAGATGTTAGTCCCAGAGGGAGGTTCTAGATCAGCGCTGCTCTCCCGTTCCTCTCTGCTGATCTGTTCATGAACTCAACCCTGAGGTGCCCTGTAGCGTCAGCTGCTGAGCTGGCACAGATCATGACAATGACAGCTAAACATGCAGAGAGCGAGCGGAGTGAGTCGACCGGCAGTCACAGCCACAGATCTAATGATGGCTTTAGGTGCTGACTGAAGCAAAGCCAGTGCGTCGACGGAGCAACCCTTCTCTCAGTAACTTCATCGCTCGACTTACTCTGCCGGACAAACGCTTTTTTGGTGAAAACAGAAATATTGTGAAATATTGTTGCAATTTAAAATATAAGTGAATATATGTTAAAATGTAGTTTATAGCCAGTGATCAAATCTGAAGGACTCCAGTCTTCAGTGTCACATGATCCTACAGAAATCATTCTGATATGATGCTCGAGAAACATTTATGATGATTGTTAATGTTTAAACCAGTTGTGCTGCTCAATTCTGTGGAAACATTGATGCATTTCTTTCCAGATTCTTTGAAAAGAAGGGTCAAAAGAACAGCATGTAATTGAAATCTTTTGTTCACATATAAATTCCTTTCCCGCTACAATTTAATGCATCCTTCCTGAATATTATTTTAATATGTATTTATTTATTTATTTATTTATTTAAATCGTCTTACACTAAAAATTTGAGTGGTAGTATATCAAAGAAATTATGCAGCAAAAACTGTTTTCATATTTCTTGAGCATCAAATCATCATATCAGAATGATTTCTGAAGGATCATGTGACACTGAAAATTCAGGAATGAATTACACTGTACTATATATTCACAACAGCTATTTTAAATGGTCAAAAAATTCAAAAAACTCTAGGACAAACCCAACGATTGGGTTGTTTTAACTCAGTGATTGGGTTAAATGATTGCTGGGTTGTTTAATTGAACCCAACTATTGTTTAAAACTTACTGTATTGCTAGCTTAAAATGAAGACGGAAATGAACATGAATAATAATTACACAAACATTTATTAATAAATGTTCACCTTTTGATTATTATTGTTGCCTCTAATAATTATGTGTCTGATTTTTAATGCCCAACCTATTTTGGGTTCATTTTAATACAGACATATACTCATTTTTAAACACTAGTTGACTTAAATAAAAATTACATTTAAAAACATTTAACCCAACCGCTGGGTTTGTCCATTTTCAACCCAACTTGTTTTTTGTTTTTTTTAACCCAGCATTTTTTAGAGTGTATCTTTTACTAAATTTAGCTTTGGTGAGCTTAAGAGACTTCTTTTAAAAACATTAAATTATTTCAAACTTTTGAACAATAGTATATTGGTCAATGACGTGACGGGTCATTTTCCGTCCAAAGCCCTTAATAATAATAAAGAACAAAGATATGATATTCAAAGTTTGTAAGATAGTACAACTAGATGTCTTTTATTGAATCCATAAAGGTTTTAGTTATATTTTCCTACATATGTAAAGATATTTTAAATATTCTGAAGTGTCAAAAAGTCATTCGGTTTAACTGTCCAACAGCCAGTTCATTTGTGATTAAAATATCTTAAAACGTAATAAATATATATATATATATTTTATTTTGGGATGATTTAATATCATCATATATCAGCTTAGTGCAAAATGGTGTTAAAATTATGTGTGGAAGTCGCTTCTTTGTTATGAGAAAGAATGTCTGGAAAATTAATTTCTTTGATGTCATTCGGCGTAACCAATATAAAGAGACCATTTTGGATCAAGTGATGTGGTCAGTATCATGTGACAGGATGTGACATCATTCAGACAACGGTTAAGGACCACATGGTCATGAAGCAAAGTAGATAACTCTCTATTAAGTATTTGAAAAATTCATGTTTTCACTCATACGCATGTCCCGAAACAACAGGTCATTCGGTACAACCGCTTTAAAACATGGAAATTGTGGTAATATTTTAAAAACTTGTACTAAATATAAAATATTTGATTGTCCTTTTAACTAGCTAGATTTCAGCCTGTTAGTATTGTTTGAAAATATCGTCATATAACCAAAAGTGTAATTCGGTAAAATTCGGTACCAAAATCTTGATTTAACCAAATTACTTTTTGGTGACAAATTTTGCCTGTTTTTTAAAAAAAATGAAGCAGAGTTAATTGATTCTACAAAAAAAAATATTAAAAAACGCTTAATCTCATTGTTAATGTCACGGTTTTCAGCTGAAGTGCCCGAGAAAGCCACTGGAGGGCACTTCAATTTGGACTCTCACTCACTCACACTCGCATTCATTCTCACGAACTACATTTCCCACAAGCCCCTCACCCAGTCACTGATCACCCCAGGCAGCTGTAGCACATTACCTGGAATTGATTTCACTCACACCTGTTTCTCACCTCATCCCTATATAAGCACTGCTCTCACTTACCTTCACCACGAAGTATTGATTCAACCGTTTTGTAATCATTTCTGAGCATTATTCTGTGGATTGTCTTCTTGTTGTGACCTTGGACTGATTAATGGTGTTTGAACCTTCGCTGCCTACCTGACCTCTGCCTGTACCTGGACTCTGTAGTTTTGCTGCCTGTCCTTGCTCATGTTTATAGTTTGTCTTCGATGTTGCACTGCTGTTGATTGACCCTTACCTGTTTGACTACGTCTACTATAAAGCTGCAATTGGATCTACCCGTCGCCTCCTCGTTACAGTTAACACTTAATAAAACTTAAAAATTAACTACATGTCCATTACTTATTAGGTTTTTAAAAGTGTAAAAAAAAAATATTCGTCAATGACCCATATAACACCCTGAAAGGATCAAACTCCCAGGATCATTCAAATGACCAGTGCTCTTTTTTTTGTTATTTTTAATGGAAAGCAGCAACAGAAAAGAAATGGGAAAGAGAAACAGAGACCCAATGCTCTCCACGTAGTTCATAGGTTGGATCAGGGAAGGACAAAGGAAGGTTTTTTGTTGTGGTGCTTTGAGAAGAGATATGATTTGGGGAAGTGCAAAGCAACACATTGTGTCTCCCAGGAGGAAGAGGATGCAACTGCACAAATTCCCCGGGGAAAGAAGAGGGTAAAGAGGGGAGGAATGGAATGGCACTGTTTCAGTTTCCCAAAATCAACATGACGGCTCCTGTCTGTGGTGTTACCTGTCTCCAGAGGCACTTGTCTCACTGGATACCTGATGGTTCCACTGCAGGGCTCAGAGTCATTAATCTAGCCTCGTGTGTCGGATCAGCCTCCATGTGACAGCACTTTTCTACTCTGCAGCACAAAACCCCAATCAAAAAAAAAAAACATAATTGCAATCCAGTGGAACCAAACAGAGACACATTTTTCACGTCATTTTTGTTGTTCTCGCAGTGTTGTGCAATTCAAAAATGAGCAGATTCGAAGCAATTGTGAGTGGGTTAAATGCAAAACCGCCAGCACAAACATAAGCTCTGTTCCAAAAACAATTGAGCTGCCTACTTAGAGAGCATTTTAAGGCATCACAGGCAATGGAGAGACAAGCAATTGTGAGCAACGGAAAATAGCAACACTAAGCAAAATTGGAGCATGCGATCTGTGTGCGGGAGAGACACTGATAACATCAGCAAAGACTTCTTGCCAAAAAAATTACAGGTAAAGCATCGCTGTAACGGATTGGTGCTCGCAATAACACACACACAAACTGGAGATGCTTCCTCTTTATTAGATACATCCCTGCTGTGCACATCTCATAAAGTGGTGGGCACTATTCCCTCTAATCTGCACTTCTGATGTGAGGAAGACGCAAAATGATGCATTTGATTGCATTGTAGTAAATTTTTGTAATGTTTGGGTTAAAGTTTCTAGACTTTAGATTTCGATGTTTCAGTTTGTTTTTACATATGTCATAATATAATATGATAGTATGAAGTGCCCGTGAGGACCACTAGAGGGCGCTTCACCTTGGACTCACACACATACACTTTCACTTTCACTGCAGTCACTGTTTACTACATTTCCCATTAGCCCCGTACCCATTCACTGATCACCACACCAGCTGCACCTCATCACCCACACTATTTAAGCTCCACACACACAAACACTTTGCGAAGTCTTGATTTTATTTCATAAAGTGGTGGGCACTATTCCCTCTAATCTGCACTTCTGATGTGAGGAAGACGCAAAATGATGCATTTGATTGTATTGTAGTAAATTTTTGTAATGTTTGGGTTAAAGTTTCTAGACTTTAGATTTCAATGTTTCAGTTTGTTTTTACATATATTATAATATAATATGATATAATATAATATAATTGTTATGATTGTCAGGTGAAGTGCCCATAAGGACCACTAGAGGGCGCTTCATCTTGGACTCACACACATACACTTTCACTTTAGTCACTCTTTACTACATTTCCCATAAGCCCCGTACCCATTCACTGATCACCAGCTGCACCTCATTCACCAACTGTTGATTACCACACCAGCTGCACCTCATCACCCACACTATTTAAGCTCCACACACACAAACACTTTGCGAAGTCTTGATTTAGTTACCCTGTCATTATCGAGCGTTTATTCCCGTGTCTGTTTTCCTGGTTTTGTTCTTGCCTGTTTTCCCCGTTTTCTGATCATTCTCTGCCTGCCCCTTGGATTACCTGCTTTGGATTTATGGACTGTTGTTTGCCTGCCGCCTGCCTCGATCATTGACTCCATACCTCCATACCTGTTTGCCACCGTTTTGATCATTGCCTGTTTGACCACGTTTTTCAATAAAGCTGCATTTGGATCCCATCCGTTACAATAATGAAATTGAAGGGTTCTGCATGACGTTTTTGTATGTAATTTCAGTAGTAATTTCGGTAACACTATTTTACAGTGTCATTGTTACATGTTACATTTAGTTACTATTGTAATCACTATAAATTATGCATAATTACATGCAACTAACCCCAAACCACACCCTAATCTTAACCCTATAGTAAGTACACGTAGTTACTTAATATTACTTAAATGTACAATTACAGTGCAACAAAGACACCATAAAATAAAGTGTTACTATGTGTAACAGGTTTGGTGTGAACTGGAGGGGCTACAGATGTACTTATTATAGCAATTATAATAACAAAATATGGTTCATTCATCAACGTCTATTTAATATAGTTAAATTTAAAGTAGTTTTTAAGGATTAAATCAAATAGAAATAGCACAGAAGTTACAAGTTAGCACATGATGTAAGCTGCACGGGTCTGGTATAAATGTATGACTGTTATGTTTTTGCTCAGGCGTCCAAAATGTCTTCCCAATAGAGAGAGGCGTTGCTTAGCAAGGACAAAAATGAAATTGTGGTGGAGACAAAACTGACCTGTGCAGAAATCATAAATTGTTTATGCTCATTTCACTCTGAAAAGTTATGAAAATTTAAAATTTAAATGGCATATTGCCCCCAACATTATAATGTAATAATAACACTGGTCTACAGCCAAAATTCCTGTGAAATAAATTTACTAATTCTTGGTCACTGAGAATGAAAAAGACACTTAAAATTGTTGATTGGCTGTAGTTTTCAAGATATATATAGGTCACTATACTACCCTTGCCACGGTAATATCTCAAGTTATTATTTTTGACTGGATCTATGACTAGGTTTGGACAGTTGCTTGCTTTTTACTTGCTTTTTTTAGGCAAAACAATGAATGATGTGGCCTGAAGCTGGCATTGTGTCATGATTTACATCATGTCATGAATGATGCAATCATAACAAAGCTTACATCACTCCGCTGAATAAATTGCCCTTTCAGCTCTGGAAATTATACAGCAGGGGTGCAAAACTCACATCCTGGAGGGCCACAGACCTGCAGAGTTTAGTTCCAACCAGCTCCAACACACTAACATGAAGTGTTCAAATAAGCCTGAAGGACTTGATGAGCTGGATCAGGTTGAAGCTAAACAGGAACAGTTTTGCACCCAGTCAGATAGTGCCATGCTCTCTTATTTGTTAGTGTTTGATTTTGCAAAGGGACGCATTTCTGTTTAGCTAAAGTGAGCACATCTCGGCTTGTACTTGACTGCAAATGGAGCCCATAAATGTTTGCAGAGTATTGCTGGACAGTGACAAGAGACGAGCCAAGTAGACACTGAATAGGACTAAACTATGTACATAAGTTTATTTTATTTTATTTGCCTTTTGTTTAATAACAAATTTGATTTATAGAACCACTTTGCTGATTTTTAAAGCGTAACAGGAGGCATGTGTTATCTACACGACATACTTGAAACGTAAAAACTTAAAAATCTTGTAAACAGTAGGAATCAGTTGTTTACATTGGCAAATTTGAAATCAGCGCATCAAAATACATAATAAAAAGCACATTTTATCTCTGAAGCAGACGACTTATAGACCAGTTTATAATTGCATTCAAATTTTGGGTTAAAAATGGACAAACCCAGCGATTAGGTTGTTTTAACCCAGCGGTTGGGTTAAATGTTTTCCCAATGTGCTGTATAGTTAACCCAACTATTGTTTAAAAAGGACTATATTGCTGGCTTAAAATGAACACACAATATAATGGAAATTAAAAATCGGACACATAAATACTAGAGGTAATAAAAACGTTATTTTTTTTAATTTATTTATTTTGCACTTTGTCTATCTTGTAAATTTGTTCTTTTTGTTCTTTTATTCTTTTTATTATCGGTGTCTTGTCGCTGTCCCTCTGTGGAGCTTCTGTCACTAAAACAAATTCCTCGTATGTGTAAACATACCCGGCAATAAAGCTCTTTCTGACTCTGATTCTGATTATGAACATCAGTCATTAAACATATTAATAAATGTTCATGTCTAACATACTTTGGGTTCATTTTAAACAAGAAATACAGTCATTTTTAAACAATAGTTGGGTTAAATAAAACTACCCAGCAGGTTGTGCAAACATTTAACCCAACTGCTGGGTTAAAACAACCTAATTGTTAAAAACTCATGTCTGTTAATCTGTTCCCCAGTCCTGTCTTCAGTCACATGTTCCTTGTTTTGATTTCCAGTCCTGTCATTTTCATGTGGTCTTTGTTTTCAGTTTGTCATTGTCTCATTATTAGTCTATCGTCATCGGCTGTGTCTTATCTGAAATCATGTCAGTCACCTGTGCCCTACTCGTTATCCTCTTGTGTTCATCTGTATATATTCCCTCTATGTCAGTCCAGTCTTTGTCGGTCGTTAAAGTTGCGTGTAGTGTTTCTTCCTGCCTGTGATCTTTAAGTTAATAAACTGTTCTACATGAAACCTTCTTCTTCGTGCCTTCCTCCAAGACTATACATTGCACAAATCATTGGGTTTGTCTATTTTCAACCCAAATTGAGTTGATTTTAACCCAGCATTCGAATAATGTTTTATGCTTACTAAAGTGCCATAGCATGATCTCTACGGGAATCCGTTAAGTAAGTAAGTCAATTTTCCTGAGCAGAACGATGCTGCCTAATTCAAATCAGTCACTTACGAGGGTCCATTTTGGTTAGGAAGGCAGATGCCTGTGTGAACAGTAGACAGCAAAGCAGCTCAGTGATTTGGAACTGAGCAATAAACTGCTGCCATTTTACAATTCATCCATTTGCAAGAGTGGGAAATGTATTGGGGGGAAAAAAAACAAGCCACTTGCAGAGACAGAAAGACTGGAGATTGCTGCATAGTTCTGATGCACTAAAGCTGGCTCAGTATTTCAGGCTGAGCTGAAATGCTCATGTTAGACACCCCCCCCATGTCAACCTAACTCGCAGTGCAATACCTCCAGCAGCATGTGGCCCAGGTCTGAGCCAAATCTCAGTGCCTCCATCCAAACCAGAACCAACCAACCACACTTATCCGTAGAGAAGGCAGTCGGCCATGGCTTAAAGGGGCTTCATTTGGAGGAGGAGGCAGCTAGGGTGGGGTTTTTCTCAAATTCCAGAGAATTAGAGATATTCTCATCTCACAGCAATGAAGACGGAGCCAAGGCGCAGTGAAGAAATTTCCCCGCCAAATGCAACATCACATGCACCCACACATTATGGAGTCATTTCAATCATTCCTGGCTAGTGAGCTCCATCGTTTCTCTCCGGGGCTCTTGGATTATTCTAGAAAACCTAAATGTGTTAAAGCCCTGTGGGTATAGGGATTGCCATTAAACAGGGATTCTTTCTAGGCAATACTGTGATGACCTTGGAATGGAGGGGCTAATGGGATCAGAGAAAGCTGGCAGCTCCTCAAGGAGCCCATTTTGTTAAGCAAAAAAGGACTTGAGGAAAGTTTAATGGGTGTAATGAAAGATACGGAGGTTGATACTCATGCTTTATGGGCTATTTGTGAAACGGTGGGTTTTGAATGGAGCGGTGCCAGTGGGGATGAGTTTCACCTGTCCCCCTCCAGCACACGCTCACTCCCCGCTGAGAGCTGCCAATCAGAAAGACACCGAAAACAGACAGGTCCATCAGATTTAGACGGACAGAATCTACCCATGCCAGAGAATCAACTTAAATTATGCCATTTTTGCACCTTTATTTCATTTTATTGGCATCTCTTGGAGATTCTTGAAGATAGTCTTTTCTTGCCTGTTGTGATGCCTTCTGGATCAAGAACAAATGAAGGGCGGGACTTGATTTTGTCCACAGAGAGTTGATTGGATATTTGTGATTTGCTATTGGTGGATCTCATGTGAGTGACAGGTTGCCACGCCCTCGTGGCCCATGATATTGGCCCCCTGCCACGCCCACAATATTCCATAAAAAAAAAAAATTGCTTAGTTAGTTTTAGTTCCAAATGTTCAACGAATTACTCTCTCTTTTAAAATGAACTCTGATCTTGTGGGTAAATTTTTCCAGAAGTTTTTCACGTCTGATCTTGAACAACAAGTGACAAGCACAACACCATTCTGGTTCTGGGTAAAATATTTGTAAAATTATTGATACAGTCGCCAACATAACTCACTGCAATGACAATTACTAATACTAAATAAAATTTAAAAAAAGAAGCTTTTTATTGCATTGAAACTTCAACTTGATTTTAAGAAACTGTAAAAAAATAATAATAAAATAGTTTTATTTTACTAGTAACATTAAAGTGATTAGACTTGACAACCGCCCCGTTGGTGTTATGCCAAACACATGTTTTGTATTTGAATCCTGTTTTACATGAGCATTATGACACAAGTGAAGCACAAAGCAAAATAAATCATATCACAACCATGGAAACATCTAGATTTGTGCCGAATGAGAGAGGTAGCCTACATGAGCCCATACATTGAAGTAATTTGTCAGCTTTGTATTCTGTTTTGGGATCTGGTCATCCAATTTTCCACAAATTTAACAATATTATACTATACTAATACTATATCCGCTTCCTTTACTACAGTAAACTAGAAAAACAGATTTGCAGATTTAACACAGTTTAAGCATTTGATAAGGCACTTCAAGTTTATTTGTATAGTGCATTTCTCTTCCTCTGGCATATCAACACCAAATATCGCCAAATGTCTTGCATCTGGGGAAGACAAAATTTGCTCTTCAGTCTTCAGACCGTTAAGAACAAGCATCAGTTGCTTTGAAACATCGGGAAATGACATGAAGATATTAGACGAGATGTGATGCGTTTGAAATACTCTCTGAGTAGGTACAATTTGAGCTTACTTTTTTAACGGTCACAAAGAATGTTCCATATAATATGTATATGGGTGATGAATTTCGGATTGCATCTGCTATTTGGTTGCTGTCACGTGACCTACCAGCGTCAGTTGCTATGCTTCACTGCCATTCATAAATCCTCTCCCATGGCCTCATGGGATAGTCAAGTGTCCATTGAATGCACATATTCATATTTATTATTACTTCTTTTGTTTTTTTTTAATATAGTTCACAATGTATTTAATTTAGCTCAATTATATACATACATATATATATACTCACCCCCCCACCGCTGGTAGTTCGTCCATTACCAAAAACTGCCACCATCACAGCCCTAAAAGTGACCTTCCCATCTCTGTTGGTGTCCCACTAAAGACCCTTTTATCTTTACACTTTTTCTGCTCGGTCTCCTCAGATAAAGGACACTGGCGCTGCAGCCGTGAATGGGCGTTTTTCTTCTCAGTGATGAGTTGTCCTGTAGATGAGCTCCCTCCAAGTAAATCAGACAGAAGCTAAAGCAATTAGTTCGGAAGGAAATTATGCTAATAAGTCTGAGGACCTTGTTAGGTCATTTTCATTATCCATGTTAAAGCGTGACTTAGGGCAGCCTTTCACCGTATGAAGATTAATTATTGTCCAAAGAGGAAAATATGTGGAATTTGATATCCCGCTGCCCATGAATGAATCTCACAAACAGCGGCCCTATCAGGAAATAATAACACAGCCGTGCTGTCACTCGTCCCATTCAAAATATAAGAATAAATCAAGTTTGTGGAATTGTTGTTCAACAAGAGATCATTGAATGAAAAATCTTTCCAGGAAAGCACTGCTTTGTTGAACAATTGCCATGATTCAGGACGTTCTTGCTCGAATAATGGCGCAGTACTCTCCTAAAGCGGCTGTACAGAAAGCACAGAATACATTAGTGGAACATTTGTGTAGTCTTTGTGAATTTATTTCCGTCAATTCCGAAAACAGTTCTCTCTGAACGTCACGAATGAGTCTAACTAGTTCTTCCTCAAAAACACTTCAGAACACAAACTGACCCTTCGCAAACAGTTTGATTGACAGGCGATCTGACCAATCATAACCCCGAATCCGCCATTTTGTCATCAAAGCGGTCAGGGAAGTTAGTAGATTAATGTTGGTGAACTTGAATCACGTCTTGAAACAACATTCCTTCTGATGTTCATTCATGTTTATTTGATGCTATAAATGAACTAGTATGAAGAGATGATCGCTTCACGAGGAGCTACAGCGATCTGTCACCACACATTAAACACACACTAGACGCTATTTATTGATTCAACTGCTTTAAATATGAAACTGCTTCATACGTTGTCAGTGTCCTCTTTGCTCTGATGTATTTTTCACTGCGTGAGAACATGATGTGTGGCGTGAGAGCGAACATAGCAACAGTAACTAAAGGGGGCGGGGCTTCGCGAAGGCTCAATTGTGCATCATGAACAAATGCCCATTCCCATGCATTTATTCCCAAGATTCTTTGTTTTTCTCACTAAGTATTTGTCACAATCTGAGCTCAGTAAGTTGCAGTGGTTCAATATAAAGCTTTAACAGGACCATAAATATAGCGAAACCGCTAATCAAACATTTACGGAAACTTTTCACAGTGTCGATATGCATTAGCCGCTGACTGATTAATTAACGCCTGCCTTCAAATGCAGCTCTCAGGGAAACCTGAACCATTACGGTTTCTAAATAATCCCGGCTGTCGATGTTACAACTAGAAGGGATTGACGTGTGGATAGACAGCCTTGAATAGTGAGTGTTTGTCCTTTTTTTCTGAGCTGATGAGTGAAGACTGATGAGTTACTGCGTGAGCCGTACTGTACGACAGGCTGAGTCAGCTAATTAAAGGCTTTGAGTCTTTTAATCGACTGGGTTAGAAAGGGGAAATTTACCATCCAGCTGGCCTGTCCTCAGCTGTCTATATCCAGAGTATGTGTGTTTGTGTGGATATAGTTCACTACCTTCTGGAAAGTTTCTTCAAATTATTCAAGGATTACTCACTTTCATGCTGTTCCAAAGCCGCATGAGTTCTGCCGTGAGATGTTTTGAACAAAGAGATGTTTTCGAAAATTCACAGTCAAAAAAATGAACCGTAAAAGTGTCATAATAGCAATCCATACCACTTGTGAACTATATTCCAAATTGTTTTTCTGCAGATATACAATGAATTTGTGTTAAGTAAACTCTGCCACAACTCGACAGGTCACGTCAGGTTTGATGTCAAAGACTGCTTCAGAAGATGGGGAATATAATATATGAGTCATATACTTTTATGGCGTCTGTGTGTGTGCAGTCTCACTTTTTGGCATAAAATTTATTTATTCTGGCCAGAAATCACTCACAGTTTGTTTTGGTGACATTTAGGGATGGCTTATCTGAAATTGGTGATATCCAACCAATAGATTAGTGTGGAAAAAACAAGTTTAATTAATTGCACATTGGTCAGTGTTTGACCAAAAATTTTGGACTGAAACCAACCAACCAAAACACGTTGTAATCTGAATTTCTGTGCATTCAAACGTACGAATGATTTCACAGACATTACTCAAAAAAACGAACCAGAATATAAAGTGTGGATATCGAGTTTACTTGACTTTGATGCCACTACCCCGTGATTGATTTCTCCTCACAAGCTGTCGGTGTATTGAACCAGAACTTCGTTGTTTACTTCAACGATGTCTTTTTGTACTTTTTTTTTTGAAGCTTGAAAGTTTTAGTCGCATGGGCTTTCAATGGATGGACACAAATGATGAAAGGGTGTTTTAAAAAAATCTTCATTTGTGTTCCAAAAGATGAATGAAAGTCCAATGGCTTTGAAACGACGGTGAGCAACTGATGACTTGAATGAACGAACACTTCAAGACATTTCGAGCAAGTAAAACGGTTTCTGTGCAACAATAATTGAACAAACCCAATCATCATGCGTAATTTGCCTGGAGTAAGGACCAGGTGTCTTGTACGTCGTGTTTCCTCTTGTTCCGAGATCAGCCTAAGAAATGTTAATAGGACTACTGTTATATTATTCAAGATATCTGAGACCTTTTAGGGTGCGTTGACACTTAGCATTAAAATGAACTTGCTCTTTTCAACTGTTATTACCCACAGCTGAGGCGCTCTTGAGCAAGGCATCGAACCCCCAATCACTCCCTGGCGTCCAAACAAACGGCCATGATTTCTAGCACACGCTCACAGCGTTCGACAATATCATGAAGCTGATGCTCTCCATATGTTTTTTCCATCATCTCCAGGTGCATTCATATGTTCATATGAGTTTCGTGGCCTAATGGTGAGAGAGTCGGGCTTTTAACCTGAAGGTTGCTGGTTCGATTCCCACGCCGGCAGGAATTGAAAGTGGGGATTGTGAATGAGCAGCTCTCTCTCCACCTTCGATACCATGACTAACCCCTAATTGCCTCTCTTGTAAGTCGCTTTGGATAAAAGCGTCTGCTAAATGACTAAATGTGAGTTTATTTCATCCATTACATTTGACCCTCCAATCAAAGAAATCAGGACAGAAGTGGTTAAACGTGGATTAAAACACCAGGTATAATAAATGGGAATCGTCTACATGTGATCTGGTCGACCAAAATGCATCTTAATAACAGGGCCTGTTACATGGATGTTAGATAATTTCATATCATAAAAGCTGTTTGTTTGTTTCCAGGACTAAATTTATCTTTTTCTGTTTTGCTCCAGACCAAAAGAACCAAACACCCCTTAAACGGTTAGTTCACCCAAAAAATGAACTTTCTGTCATGAATTCCTCACCCTCATGTTGTTCTACACCCGTGTTCAGCACAATTTGTACATTTTCAACACAAATTAAGATATTTTTGATGAAATCTGATGGTTCAGTGAGTCTCTAGTACGATAATTTACACTTTCAGATGAACAAATATCTAAAAATAAATTTAATTATATTCAATAATTTTTATATTTATATTTATATATTAAATATATTTATTTAATATAATATATATTTAAATATTAAATAAATAAAATATATTTAAAACAGGTCATGTGACTTCAGTGAATCAACCTTAATATTACAAAGCGACGAGAATACTTTTTGTGCGCCAAAAAAAACAAAATAATGACTTTTCAACAATATCTAGTGATGGACGATTTCAAAAACTGCTTCATGAAACTTTACGAATCTTTTGTTTCGAATCAGTGGTTCGGAGCGCCAGAATCACGTGATTTCAGTAAACGAGGCTTCGTTACGTCATGAGTGATTCGCAATTTCAGTTCTTTACGTGACTTTGGCAGTTTGATACACAAACCGAATCATTGGTTCGAAACAAAAGATTCGTAAAGTGTTTTGAAATCGCTAGATATTTGTTTTTTGACGCACAAAAAGTATTCTCATCACTTCATTATATTAAGGTTGAACCACTGTAGTCACATGACCTGTTTTAAATCTGTTTTAGTGTCTTTATGGACACCTGAAAGTGTTCATTATCAATAGAGACTCACTGAACCAGCAAAAATATCTTCATTGACCCTTCACAAAGACCCGCCCCCTTTAGTTACTGTTGCTATGCGCTCTCACGCCACACATCATGTTCTCACGCAGTGAAAAATACATCCTGGAGCAAAGAGGACACTGACAACACGTCAACAGTTTTATATTTAAAATATTGTAATTTGTTAAAGCAGTTGAATCAATAAATAGCGTCTAGTGTGTGTTTAATGTGTGGTGACAGATCGCTGTAGCTCCTCGTGAAGCGATCATCTCTTCATACTAGTTCATTTATAGCATCAAATAAACATGAATGAACATCAGAAGGAATGTTGTTTCAAGACGTGATTCAAGTTCACCAACGTTAATCTACTAACTCCCCTGACCGCTTTGATGACAAAATGGCGGATTCGGGGTTATGATTGGTCAGATCGCCTGTCAATCAAACTGTTTGCGAAGGGTCGATTTGTGTTCTGAAGACGAGCGAAGGTGTGTGGAACGAGTAATTAATGGCATAATTTACATTTTTGCATGAACTAACCCTTTAAATTTTAAAAACTCATATTGAGTCTCATATTGTGTTTCACAGGACGAAGAAAGTCAGGTAAGTTTGAAGCCATGCGCACGAGTGAATCATGACCGTCTTCACTTATCATAGCTGTGTAAATTTCACTCTAAACAGGATGTAAACCAACGAGTCCAGTGAAATGTCATTGTGTTGTGTCCCATGAGAGTTATTTTGGCAGGTTGGTTCGTTTTGGCATGCGAGTTCTCCTCTTTCCTCTGTTTCCGTCTCACCCAGCCTCTAGTGAGTTCATATCTTGGCCCTTTTCCCGGATAGGAGAGCCAGTGTTGAGGAGGAACTGGGATGCTGCCAGTATGCTGATATCAGACAGTTTTTAGATCACTACAGCAGAGTCGCTGTTTATCACACACGCTTCAGATCGCAGCGTACCCTGCAGGTTGTGGGTTCAAGTTCTCTGGGGAATCGTCCTATACACAGACAGAGCAAACAACCTCCTGCAGCTCATACCAGCTTCCATTAACTCTTCCAACATCACCTTGACTATTTTTTCATATTATTCTTTTCTGATGACTTCACAAGTGTCTATAACAGGTAAGTGACATCACAAAAAGCTCTATTCTGACACCACTAACCATATAATCCTGCGTTTAGGAGTGGATTTTGATGTTTCAGTCAAAAGCTGTTGTCCAATCAAACTCTACAGTGTTTTGGCACAAATTCATGTCACTCGGGAAAAGCAGAACATGGACAGGTTGTGTGACATGACCTCATCCAAACCATGATCTAAACTACTTGAAGTAAACAACGCAGACTTGCAGCGAGGTTACACATGGTGTGTGTTGACCATATGTTCTGTGTGGTGAATTATAGGCTGTGTGTAATATTTCATTTAGTTCATTTTTGTATGCGAAACAATTCTGCGCCACATGACTGCGTGTAAAAGTCCTGAAGCAAAGCCAGCTGAAAACCACTGTCCGGTACTTACTGTCATGAATCCATCCAGAAGGCCAGAGTCCGGTTTAGGCGGTGCCTGTAGACGCTCCATGGACCACTTTTCAATGATGGACGACACCTGGCTGTTCTCGGTGTTTAGGATCCGGAATCCTGTCATGTTGACCCCGCTGTAACGATAGGGTTCCACATCCAACGCGAAGAGATCCTAAAGAATATGAAACATGTTATACTGTTATATTTGTGCATTACGTTTTAACACACTTTAAGTTACTTTTAAAATGTATTTCACTACAGATTACAAAATACATGCTTTAAAAAGTCATTTGTAACGTATTTCGTTACATTACTCAAGTTTAGTAACTTAATCTAAATACTTTAGAATACTTTGGAATACTAATAAGTGTGGAACAAACACAAAAAAGGTCATTGCAAGTTTTTATCTCACAATTCTGACATTTTCAGAATTGTGTGATATAAAGTTGCAATTGTGAGTTATAAAGTCAGAATTATGAGATATAAACTCGCAATATTGAGAAAAGTCAAAATTATGAGATATAAACTCACAATATTGAGAAAAGTCAAAATTATGAGATATAAACTCACAATATTGAGAAAAGTCAGAATTATGAGATATAAACTCACAATATTGAGAAAAGTCAGAATTATGAGATATAAACTCACACTAAATTCACAATTGCAAGAAAAAAAGTCAGTATTGCAAGTTTATTTCTCCCAATTCTGACTTTATAACTTGCAATTGTGAGTTTAAATCTCGCAATTCTGAGAAAAAGAAGTCAGAATTGTGAAACACAAACTCACAATTGTGAGGGAAAAAACTAATTGTGAGAAAAAGTTGCAGTGACGAGTGAATTATAAAATGACTCACAAAACATGAAAACAGTTGAAAACATGAAAACAGTCGTGGATCATCAGGTCATGACAGGACAGTTAAGTAATTTTTTTTATAAATTCAGTCATTTTGTCTTGTTCAGGACAGAACTAAATAAAAATAACAACATTTTTATGATCCTCTTAAAAGTATTAAAATGTTGATGAATCTTAACTCCGCTTTTTCAGACGGTCAGAGTCAGAGAATCACCAATTGCTGTTTAAATGACATTAAAACTCAAAGTAATCACTTTGGTAATCTAAAACACTTTTCAGATGTAACTGTAATCTGATTACCACCCATTTAAAATGAAACTGTAATGAAATACACTTACTCAAATTTTGTATTTTAAATACGTAACTAGTATTCAGTTACTCCCCAACCCTGCATACAAGCTATATAAGCATATAAGCTACATAATAATAGCTTAAAACTTATTCCAAAAAAAATATGTAAGTTGAACTGCGAGAGATAGGGAGACAAAAAAAGGCATTTAAAAATAGCAATCTAATGTTTTCTTGGTCTCAGAGTAAAACACATCAGTGATGAAAATAGGAAACAGCACCAGGGGAAAAACATAAATAAATAAATAAATAAATAAATAAATAAATCAATATTCCCCCTTAGGGAATATAATGGCCTAAAATGCAAATGATTTTATGGAAATCACTGTGCTTTTGTAATATAGAGATCCATACATAACTTACCAGGGTAGTAAAAATGTAGTGGTAATACTCCGTCATCATTCCCATAGCGAGAGCCTGAGAAAACAACGAGAGCCATGAATGAAAGCATTTCGAGACAAGGGAACAGTAACAATGTTCCTGAAAATGTGCAATTTATCACTGAATCGAAGGATAGGCGGGCAAAAATAATGGCATTTCTTGTTTATACGATGTTTTGTGGCTCGTAATAATTTTATATGCTGAAGGATTGTGAGCTGAAACCGTGTGAAGCTTTCAGTCTCTGAGCTCTCTTTACTTCTGCCTGTGTGCAAACTCTAAATAAACCAAACTGATTTTTGAAAAGCTGATATATGTGTAGATATTACATGCAAAATAATGCAATGAACTGCATGTATCCATTAATCGGATGATTGAAGCATTGATATTTAAAAAAGTGTGTTTAGAAGACAATATATTCTAGTTTATTTTATTTATTCTTATTCCAACACTCCACAATCCATTTGCCAATCAAGTTTGGTAGATTTCGGGGCGGTTCAAAAATTGATATCTATCTTTGTCTCGTCGGTTGCCATAAGTGCCGCATCTTTAAGACACCGTGTAGATCAACCTTGAAAAAAAATCATATTCAGCTGCGCTCAGGCCAGCATTCTTTGACCGCAGGAATGTGTCCTTTGTCGCTGGCTCATAGCTCATTCTGTGCCGTCTGCTCTCGGTGAGTGTGGTTTGGCGAGGTTGCCTGGTGCAGAATTCACAAAAAGCATGAATTTCTCTAATAGTGGGGAAAAAAAAACTTAATATGGAATTTATATATGGTTCAGGAGTCGTACTGTAGAGTGGATCCGGGGTGTTCGTTGGATGATGAAAAAAATCGAAATGACCTTGTCATTTATAATCGTAGTTTCCGGTTTCGTTCAGTTTGCCTAAAAGCAAATAACACTCCTCATAGAAAATTAAAAGTCATTCTAATATGCTGATTTGCTGCTACTCAGTTATTAATAATAGTTTATTATCAATGTTGAGAACAGTCTGTACTGCATTGAGCATCAGAATGATTTCTGAAGGGTCATGTGACACTGATGCTGAAAATTCAGCTTTGATCACTGGATATAAATTACGTTGTAATATATATTAAAGTCAAAAACAGTGCTTTTAAATTGTAATAATATTTCACAATATTATTGTTTTTACCAAATTTTTCGATCAAATAAAAACAGCCTTGGAGTACGGTGGCCGAGAGAGCTCAAAGCGCTGCAAATAAGAAAACACATGCAAATAAAAAAAAACATGCAAATAAAAAAAAACACATGCAAATAAAAAAAACGTGATCATCAGTTTGACAACACATGTGCTGCAAATCCTCACAACACATGCAAAGACAAAAACACGCTGCATTTACAAAAACGCGCTACATTTACAAAAAGCGCTGCAAAGAGCACAAAACACAACGGAAATGTTTCAAGGGGGACCCCAAAAAGTGACGGACCCTACTAGGACGTGCGTCCAAAACCAGTTCAACTCTCCCTTCACTCATTCACTAATCCCTATATAGTGTACGGCATTTGAGTGCACAATGTGTTCACAATCATTAAATACTATAAAAACTGCAAACAAAAATAAACAACTGTACATTATTTCATGTATTTATTATTTTTAATAAAGTGTGTTTCAGTTTGCTAGAAGCTCACGCTCACAGATGACGTGGTCGTCGAGCGCCTCAGGCGGCCGTTATGATGACGTCACATTAGTACGCTACAGATGATTAACCAATATTATTAAATCATCCACTAAATGATCATCTCTTAAAGTTGAATGAGTGAACAACAATGCCACATATTAAAACACTTTTCTGTTAGTGAAACACATTACATTGAGTTAATGCCTACATAATATATTTTAATATTTTTTAGTCTGTGCTGTTGTCAAGTAGGGTCCGTCACTTTTTGGGGTCCCCTTGAAACATTTCCGTTGTGGTTTGTGCTATTTGCAGCGCTTTTTGTAAATGCAGCGTGTTTTTGTGTTTGCATGTGTTGTGAGGATTTGCAGCACATGTGTTGTCAAACTGATGATCACGTTTTTTTTTAATTTGCATGTGCTTTTTTTAATTTGCATGTGTTTTATTATTTGCAGCACTTTGAGCTCTCTCGGCCACCGTATTGGAGAGCATAAGACAATTATTTCAACAACATTAAAAAACGGAAACTTTTAACTGGTTATTTTTTTTTGTTCCAAAGTGTCATTTTCAGTGTAGCAATAATTTAATAAAATACAAAGATTAAAAAAAAAAAATGACATGTTCAGTAAGTCATGTCAACTTCTGTTTTTACGTCACTTTAACTCATCAAAATGTTTTGAAGTTATTGAACTCAATGTTTTAAGTTGAAATAGCCAATTTGTTTACACTTAAAATAGTGCAATAATAGCAATAATAATAAGCTAAATAGAAGATATGCATCAGGAGCATTTGCATCGACTTCCTGGAGAAGGCAAAGTATTTAAAAAAGAAGAGCAGATGGGATTTTTTGCACATTGCTTGTTTGTCTCCATCGCTGTAATGAGCTCTCGGGTTCCCACGCCAACCCGACCACGCATTCACACGGCATCTCTCGCAGACTGACAGACAACTCAATCCATAACAATAATTAATTTATGGGCCAAGCTGTTGTGTTGCTAAACGTTGGAACAACAATCGTCTAAACCCAAGTGTCAGCCTGTTGCATTCGCTCTATTTAGTGCGCACTTCAGGGCGATGTGAAACACGAGCGATTGGGCTCTGTGAAAGTGCGCCGGGTAACAGCTGCTACATCACCGACGACATCCTGTATTAGCACGTGAGCTGATCGTCCCCTGCGCCGTGCGGCGGATGGAAATAGATGTCTTTAACATAGCTCACCCTGTGATATCTTCAGCTGTATTACCAGGAGCTGCTGTGCAACACAGGTGTGTGTGTGTGTGCAAAACACACTCGATTATAAATCACACATTATTACTGCTGTCAGCCTGGCGAGGGTGATTAGAATGGGTAGAGGTCAGGTCAGTAATTACATTTGTTGTTGTGAGGTCTAGCGCTGTTAATAACAGGTGGTATTGTGTCCAGGTGGACTGGAAAACCTCCAGGAGAAACTCATATTTGCTCAGATGAGCCAGCAGCACTCGCAATATCACTGAGTAAAACCGTCGGTAAGATAGCCGGCGGGAGTGCATGGATTAAAACTGACACAATTTAGATGGTTATAGCTTTGAACCTATTCCATAAAGGGTTCATATTATGAAAATTCCAGTCACAGAGGAGTAATATGGAGGTATTAGGTTAGATGATACTACTCCTAAACACCAGAAGATGAATGAGCTATTACTCCAGTGAGACGGTGTCAAGATAACTTGGCACTGAAAACACTTTCAGTCATACATGTGCACGTGAATGTAATTTAAAACGTATATATATATGTTGTGCTTTATTTTACACATAAATCGAAAAAGCCCATAATATAACTCCCCGATATCAGGAGAACCGGCGGGTTCTGACATCATTCCTGCACCACGACATCTGCATTCTTAAGAGATCTTATCCCAGTCCCTTCAGAAAAACACGGATTTTTTTTGTGATCCTTGATTTTGCGGCACGTTTTCTTAAAAAAATGCGATGGAATATTTTTGCAATTTTATGCGATGAAATTGCGGGAAAAACTGCGGTTTGATGCAAAAGAGGAAAAGGTGATTCCCAACAGCCTGTTCTCTCTAGACACTGCCTTCATGTCAAGAGTCATTTCTGATCACTTCAAGATACTAAATCACTGAATATTGAAGTTCTCGTTCTGTTTTATTTCACACCTTCATGAACACATGAATCAAACTTACAAAACATTGAGTCACACAAGTTCTGTCGCTTCACAAAAGGAATATTCAACAACTTCTGTGAAAATGAATAAATAAAATATAAAAAAATAAAATGAGGCAGCGATACAAAACACACATCTTGTGTTAAATCAAGTGCTTCCAATCTCTGACTGCAGCGTGAATTATTTCACACACTACTAATATACAGCGTCGTCTGCGGTCCGACACGCAGAATAATTCACCCCACTGTCATGTGACACAGCGGGAAACTGCTTCACGCGCTCTTTTGCGCTTATTTTTGTTGTCGAATGAGAATGATCTGCGTTCTTCATCACGGTTTCACCGCGGGGTTTGCAGACGATGTTCATGTCGTGTCATTACGTCACTTCATGAGGTTCCCATGGCAACAGAGGGAAAATAATGGCGCTTTACTTGTGTGAAGTGAACGCAACATTTTTCAACTTTCTGATAAGATGCATGTGACTTTTTTGCAGCGGAAATACAGGGATTGTGAAATCATGCATATTTTGCTTGCTGAAATCGGCAATTTATGCGGCGAAAGTGCGGCGTATTTGAAAAAATGCGACCCCCGCATAAATATGCGGACTTTGGCTGATTATGCTTGAAAATAATCGCGTTTTTCTGGAGGAAACTAATATGTTCTCATACTACAACATCTTCAACCATCAAAGTCCGCATGAAAGTAAATATGTTCTTATTATATCTTATTGTATTGGCTGTGTCTAAAAGCTTTAAAAATCTGCCTCCGGAGGACACTTTCACAAGGTACGTCCAAATCCAATGTTATCTTCACTTTGTCTCCTGCAATACCTTCATCTGATATTCTATGTTCATCTATGTTGGTTAGTCCAGTAATGCCGTCACATCGTGGAGTCACTTTTTTGATGCGCATTAAGGAATTTATTCAGTGTTTCCATCGTAGTTTATGTGCATGTTTTCTTATTGGTTAGAAAAAGTATCCACCTTAATTGAGCGAATATATTTTTTGTGTTTTTTTTTTTGTTTTTTTTTGTTTTAGAAAAAATGCCCCTCTTGCCATTTCCATCCAGTTTTTTTGTTGTTGTTATTGTTGTTTGTTTTATGCGATATCCCAAAATGTGCATAAAAGAAGGAGGATGGCTACTGAGTACTGACACTGTCAGGAACGCTGTCAGTCTCTGTGGCAACGCAATTTTGTAATATTGCGGTATACATTATAAATGATTTATCATTATTATTTTAAATTCATGTGCCTCATGATCTTGAATCAGAAGAACTTCTATCCTCTTGGAGCTTCTCTTCTCTGACGATGAGGGCGGGGAAACCTGTCACTCACATGACATCAACCAATAGCAAACCACAACCATCCAATCTTCTCTTTTGTTCCAGAAGCCGTTTCACTTGTATTTTATGCTGACTTAAATACATTAAAAACTGCATAGGCCTAACACTATGTCAGGTTTTGGTAAAAAAAAAAACTGACAATTTTGTAAATGCAGCTAAAGTGTGTAAGAAAACACTGGAACAAATATGTTTTCAGAATTAGTCGTAACTTCTTTGTCATCAATAACATGAGATATGGAATGTTTTTTTCTCACTCTCTTTTGGCTATTTATTTTGCTCTCCCAACGATTAAAAAGTTAGTTGCATTTTATTATGTGGCTGACGAATATATTGAACAGTAACATTTTTAAAGGCACATCTCATCACAAAGTGTAATGCTGACATTGCAAAGAGGCAACAGAGCAGTTAAAAATTGCATTCGAAGTGACATCAAACCTACAGTCCACGAAATAATGCTTCTCATTTAATGTGAAACGGCCTTTTATATAGAAGTCTTAAATGCAACATTTACTTCAAATATTCAGTCTGAGAATGGTCGTAACGCTAGTATTCTTTTTGATATACGATAAACCTAGACTGATATTGTGTTTGTCGAAATAAAATGACACAAAAATATGATCTTAACACAGAAAAAAGACATTCTGTCATTCAACGAATTGAAAAAGCAGCATTCTGAAATATTACATCACTGCTAGACCCAGTTATCATTGCCATCATCAGCCCCAAAGTGAAATGAATTATTAAATTCAGTCTTGTGTGAAACATATGGTCGGGAAATAATAGCTCTGTAGCCCGAGCGGATTTTTGCAAAGTTCAAAAGTGTGGACGACTTCACAAAGCCAAAAGTTTCAAATGTGGATATCACACAAAGCCTCTGAGAGCTGCCCATTATAGAAGCATATATCCACTGCCACTAATAATGAGTATCTTCATTATCACTTCAGTGGTCTGAAACTGATTAAGAAGGTCTGTGAGTCAATCTCTGGCTGAATAATACCCACTTTAATATTTGATTATTCCTGTAATTGGAGGAAAATTCTTGCAGTTAAGACACACATTGAAATATCTCTTTGGGTTTCTGTAATGTGAGGCTCTAGCACGATTTCATATCCCTTTTTTGGCAAATATTATTTAATCAATCTTTGTAAGGAATTCATATTGTACATCCTATGATGTAAACTATAGCGTAGATCCTGTAGATATAACAAAAGCACTTCATCTGATTGAAATCACTTTTCTTGTAGGGCACTTCACATCACGAGCATTATCCTATTGACTAATTACATGTAAACATACTGACTAACGGAGCCTGATGGGTAATCGATGAAACCTGCACACTTCACTGATTGTGTGCAAATCAATCTCACGCACAAGATCAAAAGAGACACTGAATTAACAGGTCCAAAACAATGCGTGCACTTTTCACCTTCTAGGCATAAAAACACGACCGAATCACCATAAAGCAGAACTTGATGATACAAACAAGCTAAACTTTAGGATCAGAAAGACCGAGGCTGAGCAAATGCAAACTTGATTGAATCTGCGTAATCATACACTATGATTGGCTGTTGAATTCTTAAATCTGATTGGTTGATAAACGTTCTAAGATGTGCAATTATTTTCAGGGAAAGTCTTGACCGCATTACAGGTCCATATCACTTTAAGTTAATTCAAAGGTCCTACAACAGCAAAACAACCAAAACCCACAAGGACACTGACGAACAAATAAATATAGTAGAAACGTGTTGTCAGAGCTGCAACACGTGATTTTATCAGTAAAATAGTTTCGCAACTTAAAAGCTTCATGATATTTCTCACTAGTGAGCAGCGCTGGGTCGGTTACTTTTAACATGTATTTCATTACTTTAAAAAGTCATTTGTAACGTATTTCGTTACATTACTCAAGTTTAGTAACTTAATCTAAATACTTTAGAATACTTTGGAACACTAATAAGTGTGGAACAAACACAAAAAAGGTCATTGTGAGTTTTTATCTCACAATTCTGACTTTTTCCCTCAGAATTGTGTGATATAAAGTTGCAATTGTGAGTTATAAAGTCAGAATTATGAGATATAAACTCACAATATTGAGAAAAGTCAGAATTATGAGATATAAACTCACAATATTGAGAAAAGTCAGAATTATGAGATATAAACTCACAATATTGAGAAAAGTCAGAATTATGAGATATAAACTCGCAATATTGAGAAAAGTCAGAATTATGAGATATAAACTCGCAATATTGAGAAAAGTCAGAATTATGAGATATAAACTCACAATATTGAGAAAAGTCAAAATTATATAAACTCGCAATATTGAGAAAAGTCAGAATTATGAGATATAAACTCACACTAAATTCACAGTTGCAAGAAAAAAGTCAGTATTGCAAGTTTATATCTCCCAATTCTGACTTTATAACTTACAATTGTGAGTTTAAATCTCGCAATTCTTAGAAAAAGAAGTCAGAATTGTGAAACACAAACTCACAATTGTGAGGGAAAAAACAAATAGTGAGAAAAAGTTGCAGTGACGAGTGAATTATAAAATGACTCACAAAACATGAAAACAGTGGAAAACATGAAACTTAACTCTTTTTCAGACGGTCAGAGTCAGAGAATCACCAATCGCTGTTTAAATGACATTAAAACTCAAAGTAATCACTTTGGTATATTCATGTTAATCTAACCACAAAAGACAAAGAGAAAATTCACTCTCTGTTCTTGACAGAATAACTTTTGTAACTATACTTGTAATGTATATATTTGTATTTGTGTTTACTTGTGTGATTTGTTATTTTTATTATTTTTAATATGTATATATGCTTGAAATTTGTATTAGTTGGGCTAGTTGTTTTAGCTGTGGTATTTTTAAACCAATTTTTAAACCGATTTTTCTTCATGGTATTCAGCTACAATTAAATGCTTTACAATAAAACTTGTGTGTGAATAAGAATAAATGTGAATGATATCGAAGGGTTTTCTTTTTTTACCTTGAGTTTAAAACTCAAACGATACCAAACCCTACTTCACATACAGTTCTACTGAGTTAACTGCATGACGAAACCGTGAGTAGCAATACACAATTAGTTGGTGACAATGTACCACATTATATATCCATATAAGAATAAGCATATCATCTAAATCATATACGTTTTCTTTGGACCGTAACAAACTTTTAAAGCACTTCTGGTGTACATTCATGTGGAGAAAATTAATTTTTAGTTCAACAAAAGATATTTTACTTTGTTGTTGTTGTTGTTTTGTGTGTGTGTGTGTGTGTGTGTGTGTGTGTGTGTGTGTTAGAGTTTTAGGAACAGCCGAAAAAGATGTTCTCATGGTTCCTGTAGAGACCGAGCTATTGCACCAGGCACTTGTAAATGCTTTGAGATAAACAGGTTTTGTTGATCTGCTTAGCTTTGGTAGGAACTCAGACAATTGTTGAGAATTGTTTCTATAGTTTCTGGCTTGAACTAAAAGTTGATTCTCAATAAGCTTTTATATTATTGTGCTCGCAGCTCTACTTAAAGAGGCTTAAATCCTCGACAATACAACACAATTCTGAGCCTAAATAGAATTTCTAAAGTTCTTCAGTTCCTCTGAGGATAGACACAAAGTTCAACAAAACCACTGCCCTGCTTGAGACCGAGAAGGAATTGTTCTCTCGTTTTGTTTCCTGGAGTTTATGATCACGCTGGACTTTAATAATTTTACATTACATTAGAACTCTGGTTAAACGTAAGTAGTATTTTCAATAATATGATGCAAATAATTTTGTCACATATTTGTTAGAAAGTTGAAGATACAGGTGTAAAATATGGACAAATGTGACAGTCTGTTTTCTAACTTTCAAACTTTGACGGTATTGTACAAGCTTGTCAAATCAACTTTTAAAGTTGCTTTCTTTTGTCTTTTTGTCTACTTCACACAATTTCCACACTATTACTAATACCTACTATCACTTTTCATCAGTGGACAGACAGAGATTACAGGAGAATGCTGTCATTCTCAAAGTATGTATTGTGTTTAGCGGCATTCTGTGTTTGTTTCTTCTGTTTTTCTTCATGCAACACATTTCTTATATTTCATATCAAGCATGCTCTTTACTTCTTGGTAAAACGTATGACAACTAATACGTATTTTGCTAATATGAAGCAACTAATATATATTTTTTTACTTAAAGTAAAGCATTTGTTCCTCAGCAGAACAATGATGATTAAAAAAATACATTCTCTTCAACGCATATTCCATTTCTGTGGAATAAAATTCGGTATAAGTGTGTCACGCTTATCCTTCCTCATTTATATTTTATATTTACATCATATCAGATAAATATTTAAAAACGTACATTATAACAGAAATGTTTTATAATAATGTTATCATTATGAGATAAATATTCCAAATGAAGCGACTCACCTGTTTAAGGATGCCGGCTGCCATCTCATGACCGCAGTCAAAGATCACATGAAACTCTTTTCCTCGTTTCATTTCTTTAAGAAGGGGCTTGGCATCTTTTGTTTCCGCCGGTAGCTGCCGGATTTTTAATCGGATGTTGTAACGAGATGGAGCCTTGATGAGCTCCTGTAATCGAATCAGACCTGAGAGGGAGAGAGAGACGGAAAGTGAGAGAGAATATAAATGAGGTTATTACAGGAATAGTTCACCTAAAAATGTAAATTCTGTCATCGTTTTCCTCGTTACAAAGATTTTCTTTCATGGAACACAAATGGACACCACATCACCAAATACTGTAGCAAAATAACTACTACACACTAGCTTTAAATAGCTTAATGTGGACTACCAGGCATTAAGATTGTATAAACTTTAACATTAAGAATTTCTGTAAAGCTGATTTAAAACATTAAAAATGCCACACAAATACACTTGAAGTTCATCAGAGAGCTCACATCTCTTTTTTCATTCAATGAGAATACTTTTGCCGTCATTGACGCAGAACATGCCTCTACAAGTGTGAATATGTGCAAACGAGATTCATTTATGAAGAGCAGTGGAAAGTCGAACAACATTAAGCAAGTAAACGATGACAGAATTGTCATTTGTGGGTGAAATATTCCTTTAAATTTACAACAGAGAATCTGAAATATCATTTGGAGCCATCTATATGAAAGCTTCGTTTCATTTAATTGTTATCTTTCTTGATGAAGAAAGATATGCATAAACAAACGGATGGATGTTTAAAGTCAAAATTTTGGGGGGGGAATGAAATTGTTAAGCCCTTCACTATCTATCTCTCATGTCCTCGTCTCTATTAACTACTTCCCGGTGAAATGCTGGACTCTCCTGTCAATGAAATGCCACCTTCTAATGTAATGAAACATCACATTCCCACTTCAAAAGGTCATCAGATGAAAAAACTGTATCTAGGTTGCCCCCAAAAATCCCATCGTCCTCATTTACTTCGCACAATGAAGGGCTAATATCTGTAGAGTTGATCAACTATACAGCCCAAACAAGGAGCCGCAGATTTACTGTCTTCCTGAATCTATTTCCACTTCGGTCCTGTCCCAAATGAACACTGTAAGGTGTCCCATTTTTGATTCAGAAGGGTGCTCACGTGCTTCTGCTGTGGACCAAAGTGTAGACACAAAAGAGGACCGCTAGAGCTATTTGGAACAAGACCATCCTGTTCTTTTCCAACCCTATGCTTTTTGCAAAACTCAAAAAACATCACTGCAGTTTCCAGCTGAAATTAACACTAGCACACTAAAAAAAATATTTCAGTTTAATGTAATTTAATTACATAGCAATTTTCCATCCATTTGGATTACATAGTTTTAACATAAACAAACTAATAAACTTAATGTGATTCATATTTGTCAGTCATATGTAAATGAAATAGGTAAGATTTATGTAATAGTTCACAGAAAAATGCCCAGGTTAATGAACACTGTTTAGTGGTCATGTGTGTGCACACTACTGAGTTAAAGCACCATTGAAGCAGTGTCAGAGTTAATGAGATCATTAAGTGATGATTGAGCATTAATGATGAACACCTGCTGTTAACAAGCAGAATCACTGAAGGACGGAGAAACACAAGAACTACAACTGATGAAATCAACTGAAGATAAAAGACATTTAATCTCTCACTATTCATATACTCAACTATTACATAAATCTTACCTATTTTATTTACATATGACTGACAAATATGAATCACATTAAGTTTATTAGTTTGTTTATGTTAAAACTATGTAATCCAAATGGATGGAAAATTGCTATGTAATTAAATTACATAAAACTTATGTTTAGACTGAAATATTTGTTTGAGTGTAGTAAAACCAAAAACCTTTATTTATTTTCACATTAAAAAAATTATATATATATATATATATATATATATTACAGATGCAGAGCTCTTGGATATGAGTTCTGTGAAAATATGATAAAATTGCTGAAAGGCTTGTAAATGCAAACTAAAATTGCATGATCTCTTCAAATGTTTTTCTCTCATGTCTGCTTTTCTTAACTATCAGTTAGTGTGGGTGGTGCGTTATCTTCAAATCCGATAGAGGATTAACTTTTTAGCGCCATTTACCGGACATTTAATTTCCATACTGCCATTATATGAACAATAATCAACATTATTAATCATTGCCGGATTTACATTCATCTGTTTTGGGGGATAATAAAACTGAACACGCTTTGAGCACCACTCACTGGACATTTGATTTTGAATTGATCTCAAAACATACAAAAAGCAACTTAATAGTAAACAAAGTGAGCCAACAATGGAGTAAACAGGCGATGGAGAACAGATGATAAAGCATGGAGAGAACATCCAGGTAAGAATATCCACAGGGAACAACAGGAGTCTGAACAGTCAACAACGAGAGACCATACGAGTGTGTGTCTGCCGGGTATAAGTGCAGTTCTTAATGAATGTGGAAATGAGGTTTAGGTGAGTGTGATGCAAGAAAAAAAAAATCGAGGACAAAATCTTGAAGAACTTTTATTGCAGCACAGCAGTGACAAAATACATGCAGCACTTCAGAGTCAAAATGATCCTAGAGTGATCTTTGCGTGAATATTTTATACCACATTTACATTCAAGTTCCCGCTTGTTGTGTAAATGTCGTTTTGACTAAATGTAAATGAAGTATAATAATTAATGTGATAGCCTTCCATTTTCACATCTTTGGTGTTACTACGGATGTAAATACCCAAGTAGTACGAAAATAAGATTGTTCAAATTCAACCAGACATCAGTCTTTTTAAGTGGTAATTAGATACACTGATCACAAGATGGTTTTTGATGGCCCACTGCCGCTCCCACGGTATGTGTGATCACTCCAGTGGTAATATTTACATTTAACTGAGTTCGAAATGAATTGTTTATGATAAATAAACCATGTTTGGGGAAGGAGCATGTTCTAACACTTATCTTGAAGTGGAATTTGGGTCAGGGCAGACTACACTTTCTTACAGTGATTCAACTGCGGGGATTGATTGGTGACAGTGCAGAAGATGAGGGAGAGCTTGGTGAAGCCGCAATCGTTCCCTTCTTCTAGAGGTACCTCTTGAAGTCCCTAGGACCACAGAACATGAGGGACAGTCCTCATGGTGTGCCTGGTGGTATGAAAGGCCAAGGCGGAGTAGGGGAGCAAGGTGGAAAAGATGGATCCGCGGGCCCACCAAGACACAGCAGAAGTTCCTAGATAGTTTGGTAGAGCGAGAGACCTCTGGGAAGCCGTCTTAGTGGGAGACCTCCATGGCAGAGCAGGTGGAGGAGGCAACTAAGGTGATTTGAGAGACCTTGGGAGAGCCAGCTGAGTGGGGAGCTTCTGGAAAGCCGGTGGAGATGGATACAACCACAAGGTAACTAGAATGGTTCAGGACCATGGGGAGCAGATGGAACCAAAGGAGGAGAGATTACCGGGTCTAGACGAAGGGGCGAGAGGCGGCTGCTGTTGCTGAGCCTTGGGGCAACCTCTGTGGCCGAGACAAGGATGACCTCCTTGGTTATCCTCAGGGGGAGTGAACTTCATATCAGTGATCACCAGACTTGGGCCACCAAATTTGGGACCGAAGCTCTTGAAACACCTGATTTGGAAAAAAACAAAACAAAAAAAAAAAAACAGGCTTGGTGGCTTTTGGACCACTGGACCTGAGAACTTTGACTTGAACTCTGTGAACAGCAGACTTAAGACCACCTGCACCAATGAATGTTTTGGAGAGTGTTCAGAGGAGGATTTTTTCTTCTTCCTTTGCCTCCTCCTGCACCAGTATCAATGGGATGCTTGAAATGGAGAACTGAGAATGAGGAAGAGCAAGAGACTAGACTATCCTGGACCTACCAGACTTGGGGGATCTAGACCAAAGAACACCCAGACCAACTAACTTGGAGCACCAGACTCAGGAGTACTTAATCCACTGCACAGGAAAAACTGGACTTGGAGGCTGTGTGAACTCTGGACTTGGGACCATTGGAACTGAGAGCTTTAGGACCACCAGACTTGGGAACTGTAGAAACACTGCACTTGAGATCACCGGATATGCCAGGGTCAACGGAATGCTCGAAATAGAGAAGTGAGTGCAAGGAGTGGAACCAAGAGGCTTTGGAAGGATGAAATGGACTGTGGTGGCTCTGAGGAGGCTGGATTGTTGGGGGATGCAGAGGGCCCCAATCCCAAAGTATAGGAGGACCCACTCAACCACAGACCATAATCCACATACTGACCCAGTGTGTTCTGGTTTCTCTCATTGGAATTGAGATGGGATTGTCCAGCCCACTCCAAAAACACACCTCCAGCATGCCATCATTCCAGGGCATGTGGTGGCTGAGCTCCAGAAACTGTTCCACAAAATCCTCCAGGGGAAGTGACATCTTGATAGAGGGATAGCAGTTGGTCCACAGGGTGATCTCCTGCTGACAGAAACATTAGGAGGCCAAATAGAGAGAGCAAACACAGTGAATCAACAATGGAGTAGACAAGCGATGGAGAAAAGACAATGGAGCATGATGAGGACAACAACCAGGTAAGCAAATCCACAACAGGAGTCTGAACATTCTTAGCAATAAAACGCCAAGACCAGGCAATGAAAGTGTGTGTGCTGGGTATAAGTGCTGTCCTTAATGAGTGTGGTAATGAAGTGCAGGTGAGTGTGATTAAACTCTGGGCAGAGTGAATGGGGTGAGGGAGAGCTTGGTGCAACTGTGACCTTAGCTTTGTGCCTAACAAATATCTAGTGTCAACTTCAGCTACTCCTCTGCTAAAACCAGCCTATGCTGCGTTGGTGCTTGGTTGGTCTCCTTGGTTTAAGAGGTGTTTGGGTTGGTCAGGCTGTAAGAGCAGCTAGATCAGATGAAGAGTCAACTTAGGATGGCTAGGGTGAGCAGCTTAAAATAGCTAGGACCAGATATTTCCCTGAAGGTCAAGGTAGCAAAACAAGTTCTGCTGAGAGCTACACTTGCTTACAGTTTTGCATGGAAAAAAAAAATGACCAAGCTGGCAGTTTTGCTGATTTGGCATGTCGGCCATCTGATCTCCCAGCCTGACCAGCAGACAAGCCCCCAAAACCTGACCAGCCTAAGCAGTTTGGCCAAGCTAGGAGACCAACTAACCATCTGCCTGCTTTAATTTTTAGTTTGTTTGTTTATTTTTCTTTCTTTTTTTTCTGCAGGGTTGCTAATTTTGTGCAGCCATACAGGTTAAAGTTAATAATAAGACAAAATTTAAGAATTTTTAAAATCCAGCATAAGATCTTTTAAGTTGCATGCATACGGCTTCCTGTGGATCAATATCTGAGGCGGGTTTGCTCTTCTGCCCTATTGTGTAAATGAAAAACTGCATGTGGTGATCTTTATTGATTGTGTCTAATACCTTCCAACTGTTTGTTGATTCATATTTAACAAAGCATATATATCATCAGCTCAAAACTGTATTAAAACCACTGTTTGGAAGTCCTTTGGAACAGCTTGTGATATCTGTGGAGAAGCTGCATCGTTCAAGTGCTCCCTGCCAAAGTAACTCAAAAAAAGAAAAAGAAAAAAACAACCTGTCTGACTTGTAGTCCTCTGCGGTTGTCTGGTCTTCTAGAAGAAGCCGCTACGAGCCAGTGATGTGAGATGAATGCAACTTCCCTTTGGCATTAATTGAAGAGGAAAGTGAAAGCTGGTTTCTGACTTGAAGTTCGGAGTGCTTCAGACAGGAAGGTCAAGGTTAATGTATCCTTGATTGTATGGGCTTAATTATCTGTGACTAAAAGTGTAGAGCGAATTGAACCAGATTTAAAATCAGGTCAGATGTGTGACAAAATGCAAAGGTTTCGCACTTTGAAGAAACTTCTACACCCCTGTTGGGTCGTTAATATCAAATGAATTCTGAGATGTGTGAGGACATTTGAGAACTTTATCTTTTAAGCATAACAACTCCTTCTGTTACGTTAAGAGCAGACTTGGCTGTGATGGAGCCATGAAACCTCACATGAATATCTGGGAGTGGATAGCCAACGTATTAGTATGCATTTTGATCAACTCTTTACACATTTTTAGCTTGCATTTTCAAAAAAATGATAATTATATATAAGGATTTGGCTGGAATTAAATTTAGGTTAAACTATCATTTTACCCCAGTCATAATCGTCCACTCATTTCTAAATGCTTTATTAGTTTAAATTTAGCACATAAGCAGTGACTCAGATTACAATGGTTGGCATTAAAATGACATTAAGACTATGAATTATTTTGTAGCAATAAAAATGGCAGTTTCAAAGCCCAGTTATCAAAGCAATTATCAGGACATTACAGCAAAGCCCTCAAAAACGATGCCTGTTTGGAAACACGGCACCGCAGCTGTCGAAACAATCCTGTGGGCACTCTTAGAGCACATGATGGGCTATGAAAGCACCACTGGATTGGTGCACTCAAGCAGAAAAAAAAAAATTGAAATGGATGAAATGTTTTGATGAACGTAATTTTCTTTCTCTTGGTGACGTACTGAAACAGGGAGTTGAGGTGGGACATATCAACATATAACAGCATATGGGCCACAAATGATGTCTATTGAGCTTAACTTGTACCGAACCCTGAACATTTCATTATTTATGAAGATGTTAATTTGGGGTATTAAGTAATTTTTCAATGAATGTCGATTTCCAAGCACTGTTCCTCTCTGCTGATGCAGTTTGTATATGCATAACCTCTTAATGGGTTTCCCTTGACACATTAAATAATTTAGCAGCATTTGTTTTCTGTAACACAGATGCACACCATGTTAGACGGTTCACGTTTACTTTTGCATGTCAAAGTGTAAATTATCAGAGCTCTTTTATAGTCGACACATACTGCTAATAGAGCTCATTTCAGTGGCGCTTGTACATATGAGCTACCTTAAGCTCCTTTTCCATTGCTTTGTGTCTGTACTGTGTCTATTATCGGTGTATATTCACTAAATAATAAAGGTTTTTCTTTGGCATCTATGGAAGAACCTTTATCATCCATGCAATCTTCCTAATAAACAAAATGTTCTTTAGATTATTAAAATGTTCTTCACACTTTAAAAAAAAAATGGTTATTTTAAGTAACTTTGGTTTACCCCAAATGGCATCTTAGAGAACCTTTATTTTTAAAAGTCTATGGCATGTGAAAAAATGCTGTGTGCGCTCCTGCTCATTTCTAATACAATAGTGAAGTCGACAGCTGAGCAGTGTTGACAGAGCTTTGTGTTGCAGGCTGCCAGTCCACTTCTGCCATTTCAGAGCTGAGCCATTAGGGAATGCCATTATGGCTATTGATCTGCTTGTTTGCATTCGTTCATGAAGTTGTTGTACAGAGTGGAGAGAAAGACTCCAGTTGTGATTCTAAGGCAGACCTCAGGACAACCACCTTTTGTCAAATCGGTGTGTGTGCGCATTTAACCATTCTTCTATCTATCTTATTTATAAATGTAACTGATCCAAGCCCATTTAAATGCCCCTTTTATAAGAAGGCTCTGGTGTCTCCAGAATGTGTCTGACGTTTCAGCTCAAAATCCCCCACAGATTATTTATTATCGCTTGTCAAATTCGCCTCTATTTGGGCGTGAGCAAAAACACACCGTTTTTGTGTGCATCCCTTTAAAAGAGGGCGGAGCTTTAACAGCTCAACAACAACAAAGCTGGAGAATCTCACGCAGACAAAATGAGGAAAGTGTTCAATCTGATGGAGAGACTCAGGAAGAAGTTTCTGAACGGTTAGTGGATAAATTGATGTAGTTGCTGTGGAGTTGATCAACTCATCACTAGCATGTGTCGTCACGTTCATCTTTTTTCCTTGAATCCACCCTCGTTAGTGAAGCGGTCCGGCGTAAAATGACGGCATCAACAACACTCGACTACAACAACTCTTCCTCTTCTCTAAAGCAGCCCAACATGGCCCCGCCCCCTTTGATGAGTGTTCTCGGGGTTTATGTATATTTTAGAGTTAGCGAACGCATTTTGTTACATTACTCAAGTTTAGTAACTTAATCTAAATACTTTAGAATACTTTGGAATACTAATAAGTGTGAAACAAACACAAAAAAGGTAATTGTAAGTTTTTATCTCACAATTCTGACTTTTTCCCTGACTGCATCCCCCAGAATTGAGTGATATAAAGTTGCAATTGTGAGTTATAAAGTCAGAATTATGAGATATAAACTCCTATACTAAATTCACAATTGCAAGACAAAAAGTCAGGATTGCAAGTTTATATCTCCCAATTGCAAATTGTGAGAAAAAGTTGCAGTGACGAGTGAATTATACAATGACTCACAAAACATGAAAACAGTCGTGGATCATCAGGTCATGACAGGACAGTTCAGTAATTTTTTTTATAAATTCAGTCATTTTGTCTTGTTCAGGACAGAACTAAATAAAAATAACAACATTTTTATGATCCACTTAAAAGTATTAAAATGTTGATGAAACGTAACTCCTCTTTTTCAGACGGTCAGAGTCAGAGAATCACCAATCGCTGTTTAAATGACATTAAAACTCAAAGTAATCACTTTGGTAATCTAAAACACTTTTCAGATGTAACTGTAATCTGATTACCACCCATTTAAAATGAAACTGTAATGAAATACATCAAATTTTGTATTTTAAATACGTAACTAAGTTACTTGTATTTCGTTACTCCCCAACCCTGTGGTTAATCAATGAGCCTGTTTAACTAAACCTACAGAGTAAGTACTAGTACTGCAGATCTGCCTTATTGCTTTATCGGAGCACAGTGTCACAGAATAAGAGTGTGTTGTTGCTGAGCAGAATTGTGAATAAGGCTGAGTGAATGCTTTGGGAAATCTGGCAGCAAAGCCTCTAGTTGGCAAGTTTGCTCCTGAGGCGACCTCTGGCATATGGCATATGTACCCCTCACTGTGGTAGCACTTGCTGCCTACTGTTCTAACAGAGCCTGTCAACCAGGGGGGTTTGGCCATACTGTAGTCCAGACGGAGACCAGGGAATGGTGCACAGCCCCGGCCAAGGGGTCGGTCTGCCCGAGGACTGTTGGAGAATAATCAGAACACACGATCGGCGACAAAACCGTTGAGCGCTCACCTGTGCTGTCATCGTAAACCACCGTGACCGTTTTCCACTTGAAGAAGTGAACCAAGTCTAAAATGGCTCTGCTGAGGGAGGAGAAGTCCGGGTAAAGGCTGACGTAGAAGGAGTCACGGTTGTCTGACACTTGGTGCTTCCACTTGGTCTGGATGTGCGGCACCCCGAGAGCGTTACAGATGGACTGCACCGCGTTGGCCGAAGAGCTGTGAGAGGGGCCAAAGATGGCCGCCACACCCAGAGAGAGCTGGTCACAAGCTGGAGAAAAGAGAAAACATTGAATGTTATTATGCTCATATAATATAATGGATTGGCTGGAGAGAGAGAGAGCACAAGATTCATTATTGACTCTTTTTGTGTTTGATATTTTGTTATAATAGCACGTTCCAAAATAACATTTATTCCAACAATGGAATTCCGAACTCATTTGCTTTTATTAGGTTTTTTTTTGGCAAAGCAACTGTGTTTTAATTGCATCTTTGTAATCTTTAAATAAACTGGCATAGAAAAAGTGCAGTTACAGTGGCAGCGGCTAATGGAGTGTATAATCATTATAAGAGAATTCAGATGTTTCCCCAGCGTGTAAATGACAGATGATTGCAGCCTGCAAACCTGTCTCAGGGGTATCAGTAGTTCACTGAATCACCCCTTCTGACTCATTACCTAAAACCAATCAATTCTCTCCGCATATGCACCAGACGGCCACTGATGTCCCCCTGTGGTTAAACGAATTCAATCTAAAGCCTGCGTCCCCCCTCGTATATCTCAGAGCAGATTTGTGTGAGGCAGACGGCTGGAGATGGCTTTACCTTTTCTGGACGCCTCAAAGCTGTCGTGGATGTTTATCCTTTGGATGTCGTATGTGAGTGTGGTGTTTGGCAGTAAAGTTCTGTTCCTGTTGATTGTGTTTAAAGCAAACTTAAAGGCAAGTTCTTCAGCACCTGATGGGCCACTTTCAATGGATTCAAATATCCCCCCTAAAACAAAAAAAGAGAGAGAGAAAAACATGGTATTATTAACTTTGTTACCTTCTGGACTCCAGTTCACTCACTGTAATATAAAATAAAATAAAATATGATAAAATCTTCAATAATTTAATTAATATAATATGATTGACATGTTATAATATAAAATAATATAATAATTATATTATGTTATATTATGTTATGTTATAATATAAAATAATATAATAATTATATTATGTTATATTATGTTATGTTATAATGTAATATAATATAACACAATATAATACAATATAACACAATATAATATAATATAACACAACATAATATAATATAATATAATATAACACAATATAATATAATATAATATAACACAATATAATATAATATAATATAATATAACACAATATAATATAATATAATATAATATAATATAATATAATATAATATAATATAATATAATATAATATAATATAGAAGATATAATATATAAGATTAGTGAAAAAGTGTCCAAACATAACCTAATTGTAAATTTATTACAAACTTGGATTTGTAAATAAATTAGTCAAAGCCAAAGTTGATTTATTGTCAATTATTGTCATGTATAACAAGAAAAAAATCCCCTTGTCGACGCCAGTAGATCCCCGAGTGAAAAAGAAGAACACTATTGCATGCTTTTAAAAAGAAATAATAAACTTAAAAAGAATATACTTCAGTGTGAATTGAATGTAATGTTTTCAGATACTTAATTGCATATGAAAATGCATTTATCTGAACCTTAGAGAGCTTTTGTGAGTCTTTATATGTTATTTCATAAATGCATGTATTGTCTTTGCACTGCTGAATACACTGACAAGCATTTAAGATAAACTAAAATATACTTGAATGTCCTTTCTATTAAAACATGTATGTAATGAATAAGGTGCAAATGAATTTAATGCATTTACTTTAAATGCAACAACACACAACAGTAAAAATTAAAATCAACTTCTCTATATACACATCAAAAACTTGATTTAAAATGTACTTTTTAAAGCAAACGTGGACAGAAATGAAGCATAAATAAAAGAACAACAACATATGCAACACGGAATCAAAGGTTAAGTGCGGCATTAATGCATATTGTCTGAAGTTGTAAGGGGGAAAGAAAATGGCTGTTTGCTTTGACTCGACCCGTTCGAGTGTGTAATGGATATATTTATCCAGGCTCCTTACAGAAGGTTTTCAGCGCGCTAGCTACACTACAGCTTTCCCTTTGTGAGAGTGCTTGACAGGCTGTATATAAATGGATGCCTTTAGTGTTGGGGACTGATGTGTTCTGATTGGCTGGCGAATCAATCAATCAAGCCCTGGGGAGCAGTGAAGCACAGCATAGAGAGATTGAAGCGTTTTGCTTGGGTCAGTCAGCAGTTTGCCCCTGTTGACTCACCATATGTCAGACTAGAGCTCGATTCAGTGTTTTACTTACACTCACTGGAGGCTCCATCATTTAAATGATCCCTCAAGACAGTGCAGATAAAACCATTTCACTGGCACACACAGTGTTTACATGACTCTCTACTGTTGCATTTACACGTGTAGGGCGACAGCACGTTTAGTTGTTTTATACAACACCTACAGCAAACAGGCTTTTTTGTAAGTTTTTCACGAGTCCTCACTCGGGCGTGCTGAAACACGGGCAACTAAAGCACAAATAATTCACAACATTCTATAGTTTTCTCATTATAATTGCAGATTGCCGTACACTTAAAGGGATAGTTCACCCAAAAATGAAAATTCCGTCATTATTCACCCTCAAGTTGTTCCAAACCTGTATGAATTTCTTTCTTTCCACAAAAGAAGAGGTTTTGAAGGATATGGGTCGGTTACTTTTAAAATGTATTTCACTACAGATTACAAAATACATGCTTTAAAAAGTCATTTGTAACGTATTTTGTTACATTACTCAAGTTTAGTAACTTAATCTGAATACTTTAGAATACTTTGGAATACTAATAAGTGTGGAACAAACACAAAAAAGGTCATTGCAAGTTTTTATCTCACAATTATGACTTTTTCCCTCAGAATTGTGTGATATAAAGTTGCAATTGTGAGTTATAAAGTCAGAATTATGAGATATAAACTCACAATATTGAGAAAAGTCAGAATTATGAGATATAAACTCACAATATTGAGAAAAGTCAGAATTATGAGATATAAACTCGCAATATTGAGAAAAGTCAGAATTATGAGATATAAACTCACAATATTGAGAAAAGTCAGAATTATGAGATATAAACTCACAATATTGAGAAAAGTCAGAATTATGAGATATAAACTCACAATATTGAGAAAAGTCAGAATTATGAGATATAAACTCACAATATTGAGAAAAGTCAGAATTATGAGATATAAACTCACAATATTGAGAAAAGTCAGAATTATGAGATATAAACTCACACTAAATTCACAATTGCAAGAAACAAAATTAGTATTGCAAGTTTATTTCTCCCAATTCTGACTTTATAACTTGCAATTGTGAGTTTAAATCTCGCAATTCTGAGAAAAAGAAGTCAGAATTGTGAAACACAAACTCACAATTGTGAGGGAAAAAGTTGCAGTGACGAGTGAATTATAAAATGACTCACAAAACATGAAAACAGTGGAAAACATGAATCTTAACTCTTTTTCAGACGGTCAGAGTCAGAGAATCACCAATCGCTGTTTAAATGACATTAAAACTCAAAGTAATCACTTTGGTAATCTAAAACACTTTTCAGATGTAACTGTAATCTGATTACCACCCATTTAAAATGAAACTATAATGAAATACACTTACTCACATTTTGTATTTTAAATACATAACCAAGTATTTCGTTACTCCCCAACCCTGGATATGGGTGACCAAACAGTCGATGAAACGGTCAACTATTTGGTTTCTGACATTCTACAAAAAAACTTATTTTGTGTTCAGCAGAAGAAAGACATTCGTACAGGTTTGGAACATCTTGAGGGTGAATAAAATCTCTTTAACTGTATTTTCGCCTCTTTATCAAGTGATTTCAGACATTCATGCGCATTATGGTGAGAAATGATTTGGGCCTGATGTTAAAAAACGATGACGAGGAAAAAATGAACACTGCTGGATGGACTATTAATAACATCAATATTTTTGAAAAGGAATATGACAGACTCAAATTACCAAATTGCCGTTTGAGCTGATGCTAATGAACACCAGAGTTCTGGATCAAACAGGGATGTGTATAACAGTATATGATTTTTCTGCATGAAAACAAACGTACGGTTACTAGAGGTCATCAACTGGCATTCTCTATGACAGACAGACGGCGGACAGGTGACAACGAACTCTCCCCCAGGAAAAACATTCACACATTAACTATCCATCATCCATCTCGTAACTCGCAGGGCGATCTCTGACGGTGACAAACTGGGGCTTGTGTGATGTGATGAATCATTTTCATATACGAGACGTCAGTTTCTCATCAAGTTCTCCAGACAAATCTGGATTTGTCTATAGCCATACAGTCTCTGTCTATATGTAGTTTTAAATAATATGTACGATTTACAGACTGATCAGTCTAATTTTAGTGAGTTGTCGATCTGATTGGTTGGAAATATAATCATTTTAAATAACAGTTTTGCGTTCTCTCGCAAAGGTTTTGTGTTTTCTGGCAAGTTTTTGAGTTGCAATGCAACATTTGCGTAAAAAGCATTGACAAACACTTTGTCCTCACATCTCAGGTTTTTTTTTCCATTCCCATGTCCCTGTCGGGCCTCCGTAGTATGTTGCATTTGATCAGATATATGGTAGAACTGACAGAACGTTTCAGTTTTAAAATGTGTAGACACTGCAGGATATTTTATCATTGCCATATGACTAATATATAGACTTAAGAGCCTAGAATGCATGTAGTAAATAGTTAATATTTATGATCAATTAAAAAAAAAAAAAAAAAAAAAAAAGGTTTCAGTCTCCATGAATTGACTGTCGTGTAATTAATATATAGACTTAAGGACCTAAAATGCCTACAGTAAATAATTAATATTTAAGATAATGTATAAAAAAAAAAAATAAAAATCATTAAAGTCACTATGATATCAAAATCGACAATTCCTATTTTTTTTATGAACACCATAAAAAACGCTTCTCTTCTCTGATGACGAGGGCGGGGCAACCTGTCACTCACACGAAATCCACCAATAGCAAACCACAACCATCCAATCAATCCCCTCGGACTAAATCAAGCCACGCCCTATATATATATATATATATATATATATATATATATATATTTATTTTATTTTTTTTTTCGTTCCTGAAGCAGTTTTACTCAGATATTCATCACAATCAGGATGAAATTATTAGGTATGATATCCCAAATTCTCACTTTTTTTTTCAGTTTTCCATCAGGTCAAAGAGGCCAGCGGCCATAGACGTGCAGTGACCGGCTGTCCAGTGAACACTGCCCTGTGCCACACATGCCACCTCACTCGATAGCGCTCTCAGAAGCTGCGATATATTTATCACACAGCAGCTACATAATCAATGACAGCACAATACATCCATTTCTGCATCCACAGGGAACACTTGCTAACAGCCGAGCACCAGAACAACTCAGAGGAAATTAGTAAAGTAGCGGTCATCTTCCTGTCTGAGAGAAATGAGACTGTCATTTATCATATAACATCATCAATCGCTGTGACCACAGTGGGATTTCCTCCAAAACTGATCAATATCGTAGAAGAAAAGGAACTCCGTGAATCGAGTGTGGCTTTCTTTTCATGCCTTTAGCCGAAAGGAATTTGAACGACAATTGAAACAAACATGAAATTTTCTTTTCTTTTTGCTATTCCTTAAGCGACCACTTGTTAATCATTTGATGAATATCATTGATGGTTTTATTGCCGATTTGTTTTCTAGTTGCTATCCCATGTGCTGGTGCTCCTGAATTCGGGGAGATTTATCTTGGAAGACATAAGAGGATTTTGATGAGGGGTTTGAAATCTCATCTACATAAATGTTGATTTACTCTGGTTTTATCATAAGTTCAACCTCACTTTTTTAGCTTATTGCGAATTGATAGTGTTACGTGCATCTCTGTTTGGTGTCACATGTGCTCTTAGTCTGTTCCCGCCACGTCATCATTAGTTGATTCCGCTCAGCTGTATGTCATTAATTAGTCTCGTTATCTCCTCTGTTCTGCATATTTATACCCTCACTTTCTGTTCAGTCTTTGCCGTTCGTTATTTAAGTGAAGTGTCTTGCGTGGCTCATTCTCCTGGTCAATTCTCCTGTTTTTTAATATTAAGCACCGTTCCTGTGATTCCCTGTCGTTGTGCTTCTTTCTCAAGACGGTAACACATAGCTGTAAGAACGCTCAAAAACACATATATGCTGTTTTCTAGATGTTGATGTGCAACTTTTCAGCTGCTCCAGAAAGGCCGTGCTGGTTGACAGACATTTAATGCAGAGCTATGCTCTGGATCAGTATCAAACCAGCGATAATCACCGAAACCGGTATGAAAAATACAAAGTTCTGTCATGAAACTCTTGATGGCGCAAGCTGATGGGTCCTTAACTCAATCTGCTTGCAATCACATCATTCTCTATAGGGTACAGCTGATTGGTTCCTGCTGTATCAGTAACCAATGAGCTCAGCTTTCAAACACAGTTTCAGAAACCCTCCTCCTTCCCCAGCTCCACCTGTATAGATCTGCTATGTATGCTATATTGCGTGTCGTGTGTGTTAGTAGTAGCAAGTCCCGTACTTGCTCTGCGGCAGCAGAATAACCAGCCTGGTCTCGCTGTTAATACGCAAATATTAATACGTAACTTTCAAAGACACAAAAAGTACATTTTTGTATGGTTAATATTGACGTATTGGCTGCATTTGCACGTAGTTACGTTTTCACAGCAAAAAAAAAAGTAAAATATTTACAAATCGTTCATGTCATAAAAATATAATTTCCCTTTTATCATTTTATAGATAAATGTAAGATCCCTAAAACCCATCCCGAACCTAAACATACCCATTATATACAGAATGTTAAAAGAATAGAACATGTTGTTGGAATGGTGTTGGAAAATGATAATTAGTAACAATATAGCATTAAAAAGTAAAATCCTACCCATAACCATTTCTTAAAAATGACATACTGTTATAAATAAAAGAATAACAAGCGTAATCATAATCATTTATTTATTGCGACAATGTCAAAAGTAGTTCAAATGGCGATGAGTTGTAGTTGCGGTCCTCTCTGGCGATAATAGATTGTTTCGTTTTTGTTTTTTTTTGGAATACAGAGCAGAATTTAAGTTATTAATCCATGGAAATATGAATCCGGCTTCTCTCCGTGAAGGCGCGCTCTCGTTTCAAATGTCAATCCACTGAAACACGGCGTGTCTCAATCTGTGACGAAGCAGGTGAACCAACGAGCGTTCGATATCAGTGCCGTAAAACACGTCGTAACGTTCTCGACTCAAATTTGAGTCATGAGGAGCGCGAGCTTTGAAGAATGAAGTGAATGAAGTGAAGATTGATGGATAAAGGGCTGAATTTGGATCTGTTCCTTACAAACATATGGATTCTGAAGATATGAAGTACAGCGAACACATACAATTGTGAACTGATGTTGTGTTTTGGTGAATCTTATGGTTGTATTGTCAGGAGAAAACGCTTCTGTGTCTCACAGCGAACAAACTAAATATGGTTAAAAATTGGTTAAACAGTTACAGAAATTTTATTAATTTTTAAGGTTTCAAAGTGTAGTCCTGTTTAACATCATGTAATCTGAAACGAGTTTACAGCACAAGTCACGAACAGAAATGTTATTTCATATTAAGTTGATGAGTAAACTGCATTTAAGAAATGCAATTGAAATGACAATTGAATACAACAGATTTAAAACATTAATGCCACGATTTTGATATTAACAGATGGGAATTCATACACATTCACACTTGGATATGTAAATAATATACATTTTATTGCTGTCAAAATGCAAGTATTTTATATTTTAGTGTATAAACACGTGTGTTTATGTGTGTATGAAAACGTAAGTAAATGTACATGCAGTATGGAATCACATCAACAGCAGCAGCAGATCCATTCTGCCAAAATCAAACATATCATTATTATCATATCCATTACCATCCCCGTCTCTCCGAGAGTTGTCATGACAGAAATTCATTCATTCAGGACAGGGTCAGAAAATTCATAAGTGGTCAGGAACTCCTCTTGAACTAGAGATAATTACAAGATATGAAAGGTATTCATTCTTCCAGCCAACTCCAGAGGAAATTTCTATTGTTCAGAGGCACTCAGAAATAATCAATTATCAACATTTTTGCAGATTTTTGTCCTAAAATTCCTTGTGTGAAATAAACAAGCGAGATGATTGATAGAGTGAGAAGATAGCTCTATGGTGAATAGAGCGATCAAATGAATGTGAATGCCTGTGATAGTTTAAAGAAGTTGTGTTTCTTGAGTTTATATTGAGCGCACAGTTTAATGCATACTTCAGTATCTTGGCAGAGCAGAGCTGTGAGATTTATCCTGAAACTCTAAAGGCACATGTGAGATTACCAGGGTCTGTTTTCTCAGGTACAACATCTGAGAGCAGGAGACTTAAAGTTCTGGAGCCAGATTCATGAAACATTATTAAGAATAAAAATGCAATTTTCTTAAGAAAAGTTAAAGGTTCACTATGTAGTTTTTCATCCACTAGAGGTCGCCTATTCAAAAGGCGTAACTTGATGACGGCAAGTTTGAGCAAGGAATCTTGGGACATGTAGTCTTCACCTCACAGCCGGTGGAAAAGAATCAGGATGGGACGAGCAGGAGCGAGTGATGTGGAGCTGAACGAGCGATTGATAATGAGAGACGAACGACACACGCCTCGAGAGCAGAGGGACTTTTATTATGACACAGTCGCTGGAACCGCTTCCGCTTTTCTGGTGAGTGTGAGGAAACGCAGCTTCTGTTGATAAATGGCATGCAATTCATTTTAAAACATATTATATGATGGAGAAAATTCTGTATTACTGTTAACATAAAGCTGCATCTGATTATGCACAAAATAGTGTTTTTCTCTGGTAAAACATGCAAAAAAATCAAGAAAATTAGTTTTAAACAGTAAGACAAACATGTTGAGCTTTATTACAATAATTAGTTTTCTGTCTATAAATTTCTGTCCATAAGTTTTCTGTATCAAAACAGATTCTGAGTTCCCACGTGTAATATATATTTCTACAAAATAAAACCGAAGGTATTATCACATTATCAGAAATGTCACACGTCCCGGATCGTTGGTTAAAATTGCGATTTTCTCACGATTTACAAATAGTTGGAAACATTTGGGATTTTGTAAGTACTCAACTGAACAAAATATAGAACACTGGCTCAGTGGTTTTTGGATATTTCACTGCAAAAATGTTACATATTGCAGCTTTAAAAAAAATATATCATCTTTTTTTCTAAAGATTGTTCTTAAAAATCACCATAATTAGTATAACCTCAAACATGTTTTAAATCCCGACAGGCAATATGTTTCATCAATTTATTGTTTCAAATGAATTATAATAATTATAACAGAACACACATAACTACTGGAGAAGTGCACGAGTGTGCAGAAGTGGCATCGACGGTTGAAACATTGAACTACAAAAACGTGTGAAATTGGGGCCTCGTTTTTTATTTAATAGTCGATATGGCACAATTTTCAGCAGCATGTGTGAACACACACACACACACACACACACACACACACTGATATAAGACGCTTTCACTAGAGAGAGTGCAAATAAATGCAACCAACTGCTGAATCTTGGGACACGCTATTACTGCTATATTAAAAATAACAAGCATCAGAGCGAAAAGACGAGGTTTGTGGGGTGCCGAAAATTATGCTGTAACAATTGACCCTTCGCAAAGCCCCGCCCCCTTTAGTTACTGTTGCTATGCGCTCTCACGCCACACATCATGTTCTCACGCAGTGAAAAATACATTGCGGCGCAAAGAGGACACTGACAACGTATGAAACAGTTTCATATTTAATTCATATTTAATATTGTAATATTTTAAAGCAGTTGAATCAATAAAAAGCGTCTAGTGTGTGTTTAATGTGTGGTGACAGATCGCTGTAGCTCCTCGTGAAGCGATCATCTCTTCATACTAGTTCATTTATAGCATCAAATAAACATGAATGAACATCAGAAGGAATGTTGTTTCAAGACGTGATTCAAGTTCACCAACGTTAATCTACTAACTCCCCTGACCGCTTTGATGACAAAATGGCGCATTCAGGGTTACGATTGGTTAGATCGCCTGTCAATCAAACTGCTGGCAAAGGGTCAATTGCAATTAAAAACACAGTCCTGATTGGTCATTACTGAACCAATTGTGTGTTATGTTGTAATGTTAAATTTCAGTAATTGAGGTAGTTATATAATCAGATAACACCAAATCATCTTGAGATGTTCTTCAGAAAATATTTAAGAAACATACAGTAATGACATGAGGGTGAGTCAATCAGTAAAACAGAATTTCCAGTTTTGAGTGAACTATTCCTTTAAGAAAAAATCTCCGTTTAAGGTCTTTGTGGGCTTGAAGAAAGAACTGAGATTGAGTAAAGAGATTTCATTTGTTGGTTTTCTTCATGCATTGATCTTCTCTAGTACTTGTCTTTGGGTATCTGTGTTATGTTTTTTGCTTGAAGTGAAGGGGGAAGTGTAAAATCTATCATTTTCAGTTCTTTGAGAGCAGAACATGCACAGCAAGTCCCTGCATGTGGCAACTACACAGAGATATGAAGGTGAAACCTCTATCTCGACTTTCAAGCGAACGGGGGGAAAAACTTACACAGAGAAATTAATTACAAAGTCAGTTATGGTTTGATGCAGCTGGGGAGGAGAGGTTATTTATGTGGAAAATAAGGTGCTCATGCTAGTATTTTCTCTCCCCAGTGGTGACAGTTTGATGGCTATCAGTGTCAGATTATCAGCGTAGCATATCGAGATGCGTAGCGCAGCGTAACAGGCTTGTAGGACACATTCCATCTTTATCAAGCCTGGAGCTGTGATGCAGAAGACAGGGAGCCTGGACTCTGGGTGGAGAACGAACAGCATGTTTCTCCAGCTTTATCCTGCTGGTGATGCATTCGAGGAAAACAAAATCATCTCGTTTTTGAAGTAACCTGCTCTTCTTAATTCATGTTTATATAGTTCCTTCTGCCTCGGTTTAATGAGCAGAGCCGGATAAGTTATCCATGGAGAGGTTAACTTCCACTGTGACTCGAGGCCACAAAACCAAAGCCTAATAAATGAACCTTTTTGGAAAAGCGTGCTTGTGGCAACTGCTCTGCGAAATGATATTTGAAGCACTTTCGAGGTGAAACGTCCAGTGAGCGGTGCTAAAAGTCAATGTGGCAACAATTTATAATGTTGTTGGTTGTACATATTGTGATACTTTAGAAATGAAGTGCTAAGTGAGTGGCACTTAAAGGTTAATGCTCTGTCACTTTTTTAAAATAACGTAACTAAACCTAACTGACGGGTTCTAACTAAAGCAAAAGTGAGATAAAACGCACTTCCTGAAGCTCTTTTATTGTGGCTTTTGTTTCATGAGACTCGAAATGTTGTTCCAAAACACAAGAATCCAGTGACTAAAAGGTGCAAATGTTCCACTGCCCTATACGACAGTAGTGACACCTACTGGTGTGGATGTAGCCTCTCACAAAAATTGCATAAATCTTGTTTGTCATGATCATGCCTCAAAAGAAAGAGGATTACAATCAGGAGTTACCATGATATAAAAATATTCCTTGAATTGACCTTCGCAAAGACCCACCCATATTAGTTACTGTTACTATGTCCGACAAGCCACACATCATGTTCTCACGCAGTGACAAATACATCCCGGACACTGACGCGTCGACAGACATACGAAACAGTTTCATATTTAAAATATTGTAATGTTTTAAAGAAGTTTAATCAATAACTACCATATCATGTGGTGACAGATCGCTGTAGCTCCTCGTGAACTTCGTCATACTAGTTCATTTATAGCATCAAATAAACATGAATGAACATCAGAAGGAATGTTGTTTCAAGACGTGATTCAAGTTCACCAACGTTAATCTACTAACTCCCCTGACCGCTTTGACGGACAAAATCGCCGATTCGGGGTTATGATTGGTCAGATCGCCTGTCAATCAAACCCCCAGCGAAGGGTCAATTGTGTTTATAACTCGCAATTCTGAGATAAAAAGTCACAATTACCTTTTATTTGTATTATTTCATGGCGGAAACAAGCTCATAATTCAGAAGAGAACAGACTTTTTCCATGCTGCTCCATGAAATTATTTCCAGTTCAGTTCCATTACACTACTTCTCTCCGAATGCCATTTAAAACACAACGTTGGGGTTGTTGCAACAAATGTAGGTGTTCACGAAGCTTAATAGAACGATATGTAAAATTAATTGCGTGTATTAATAATTTCTCTGCCCCTAGGAAACTGCAGTGTGTTGTGTGTAATAAAGAACCAAATTAGTTGCATTTGAGAAATGACCTGTTACTTACTCCAGCTGTCACAAAATCACTCGCCCACACCATCTGCCTTTCCCCTGTTTTCCTCATTATTGCAATCGCTGATACATCTTTACTGAAGATGAACAATGTAACCAGCTTAAAGGGGTGGTTCAACCAAAAATTGTAATTCTGTAAATCATCCAAATCTGCATGACTTTCGTCAGTGGAACATCCAGCGAAACTTCTTTAAAATATACCCTCACAAAAGGTTTGGAATAACATGAGGCGGGTTAAATGATGACAGAATTTTCTATACATTTGTTTTTGAGGTAAACTTCCACAAAACGAAGCGTCTACGGCAACAACAAGCAAACAAAACACATGCACCCGGTAGACCTTTTGTGAGGGATCAAAGGAAAAAACACTCAACTCTCAATGCCGTCCCAACACACTGTTTGCACATATTTTTACCATTCGCTTTGCTTTCAAGTTCACACAGTTATGAATGCGCCAGGGAATAGAAAGACAGAATCCGAAAGCTGAAAAATGACTTTGAGCGCACTGCAACATACTGGCATTAACACAGCTCATTTTGTAACTGCTGAGGTGAGCTTTTGGCTCTCGCGTTTCGTGCGGCAGCACTTTGTTAATATGCCTCAGAATAAATCTTATTATGGTTTCTCTTTACTTTCCATTTCTTTCGTCTTTAGCAGATCGATTTGCTTAACAATGATAAGAATCCCTCCAGCTTAACTCATCCACCTTGGGCCAACTTACAGAGAGCTGGGATTGTGCAGTCTTCTCCATTTTTAATGAAGATTCTTTTTGAACTCCGCCACGGCGTATTGATTTTCCACTCGCAGTCAAGTGTTTGATATGATCTTGAATGGAGATGTGGATTGGAAGCGTGCGAGTTTCTTTCATTTCTCATACGTTTTGGCCCGTGACCCGTCTGTATTTTACGGTAATCCCTGCCCATTTAAGAGATCGGCCTTGGATCTAATGAGTTATGAATATAACCCTCACGAGGCCTATCGGCTTTCTTTGAGGTTTGTGCGGTGAATGCGCACTCTCGGGCTGGGCGGGAGTTTTCGCTTCGGCGGCGGTCTTTGGAGATCAATTGTGAATTGTCAATTCTTTCAGCTTGGATCCCCACCGTAACATCCTCAAACTCTGTTGAAAGAAGACTCGTACTTGCTGCTTCCAGTTCATCTTAAAAGAAAATGTCGTATTTTTGCATGGCATGTCATCCCACACTGTCCAGTTTGAATCTATCCGAGGTCAGTAGTCATTTCTTTTATCAGCGGCAAGGATGCAAAACGAGGGGGATCTGCTTCAATCTTTACATCCAGAACGATTATGAGAACATTTGTCGTCTTGTTCAGAATTAGTTTCCCTGTGAATTGGGGCCAATATCCTACTTATTCATTTGAATATGTTCCAGGACAGCCAAGAAAATTGAACCTGTGCACTTTTTGTTGTGCAGACGGCTATAACTTTGGTCGCAAATGAGTATTCCGTGACTTATGAACTCTTGTTTGGGCGAGAGGAACTCTGCGGAACACACGCGTTCCAGATAATGGAAAAACAAAGGATAGCAAATCAAATTGACAGAAATTCTATTTTCTCGTGGTGAAAACAAACGGCAACTGTGCACTGAATTACAATGGAAAGCTAAGATGGCTCAAATACTGAGTGATAAACTGCGAGGTTCAGCTACCGCAAACATTTCCGAAGAGAAGGATCATTTCTCTCCAGCTGCTTACAGAGCTGGAAAACGTCAGGAGGTGTGTGTGTGTGTGTGTGTGTGTGTGGCCTATATATCTGTGTCTTCCTATTTAATGAAGTCTGATGAACTTGACAAAAACACTCTGTCGCTATGCAGGCTCTTGGTAACAAGAAGATGGCCTTACACTTGTACGGAGGGCTCCTATTGGTCGGCCAGCCTGAAAAAGTGAATGGACCATGGCGACGCTTTGTGACTAATGGACTCCGGCTCAGTCTCAAGGTCACGGCCAGGTGGGTTCCATGGCAACAGTGGAATCTTTATCATACCGCGGACCGGCTGAAGTGAGCCACTGCTTCTAGAAGGTTCTTTGGGAATCTTTGAGATGGAACAAAGTCTGATGGATGTGGTGAAATGAGCGAGCTGTCTCAGTAATTAACTTGTTCCCTGGGATTTTCAGACGGGGATAGATGAGAGAAAGCGTTAACTCTTTTTCCGACTACGCGCATGCCTGGCTAGCCCGCCGTGTGTACGGACACTGATTAAAGACAGGAAAGCCATGGCGACTGCATTCGCGTCAATCCCGCTTAGTTCGTGACAACAAGCGTTAACAGAGCGCCATCCCGTAATCCACCAGTTCACATGTTCATTTAATGGATATATTGGAGTTATTTCCAATTCCAGATCAAAGTTTCTACCCTGCTCAAAACTTGAGAACAGTGAGTGTGAGAGCGTTTTTCCCTATTGTTGTAATTAGCAGGATTTTATACAGCAGGTATTGAATTCGGCTTCAATTATAAGCCTCATTAAGAGCCCACTATGGGTTAAACACATATTAATTTGGCATTATCTTTTAATGTACTGGCACTGGAAGTAATGCTCATGTTTGCTTTCAGGACAACAGTCATATGTTTAATATATAACATGTTTGGCAGCGGCTATTTGCACTAAGATAGCGACGGATGCTATTTACACTAAGTGTCAATAGCAGCATTTTCTTGCTATTTACAGTAGATGAAAATATTTACACCACGTAAAAGTATCAGTTCTTTGTAATAAGAGTAAATAACAATAAGATGCTATATATATACTTTATATAGGCAGATCTTGTGGGATTTTTGTACACTAACAGGATGAGTTAAAACAGAAAAGAATTGTTATAATATTTTTTTACGGTATTTTTGATCAAATAAGTCAAGTCAAGTCAAGTCACCTTTATTTATAGAGCGCTTTTTACAATGCAAATTGTGGCAAAGCAGCTTTACATTAATAATTGGCAAATCATTTTGGCTGCACAGCAGCTCCCAAAGAAAATGATGTCATTGTCCAGCTTATTCTATATATTATTGATTCATTCCATTGCAAAGATCAATAGTTATTAGTGTAGTTAATTTATGTATATCAGCACTGGAGAAAACAGTGACGTAATCGTCCGGCTCAGCTCAGTTCACATAAATGAAGAGGAGACTTCTTTCCAAAACATTTTACAATCTTATCAACCCCACACTTTTGAATGGTAGTCAACATTATCTCAAAACGAGTTTTGTCATGTAGTGATTTCCATGAAAATCCTCAACTGCACTAAATTGGCTCCAAGCAACTGCATACTGTGACACGCAACAAAACTGCCTCCTAAATTACAGAAGCAGTGAGTTCTGGTGAGTTCTGGTGAGTCCTCGCCCACTTCGAGATGCTTTCAGCCTCAGGCGTGAGAATCTCCTTTGTCCAGTGCTGTTAGTCACAGAGAACTGCTCAACACAATCTGAGACACAATAAAAAGATAACCGGCGCTCTTTTTTTATCAGCGTGTGTTAATGTACCCTAGCGTGAGCCGAGCAGACAGACAGCCTGATACACCACATCAAAGATTTGCTCAAAAAGTCTAAAGCACTTCCCCGGAGAATAACAAAATAGCCTCTGAAGTAAGCGGTGACAGTAACTGATTATAAATATTCATAAAGGCTTTTAAAAGTGGGTAATCACTTTTGCTGTTCTGCATAATGCTGCTTATTTATTCAAACGCAGGGACGCGTGGGGAGAAACGGCGCTGTATGAGCGAGAGAGCAGTGTGTTCTTGTGGGTGTGGTGAGCTGAGACAAAAGCACGCGTGTGTGCTCCGAAAATGATGTTTGGAGACTCGGTGATGAGAGGCCGTGAGCCTGTGTGAGCGTGTGTTTGATGGGAGGTATTTCACAGTCACACAGACACATTATGGGTGATAATTTATGAGGAAACAGCAGCACCTAATTAGGCCTCACACTCTGTAGGAGTGACATCTGAGCATGTCTGTTGAGCGATGCACACACACACACACACACACACACACACACACACACGCCTGTTGGATATCATGTTTTATGGGTACTTTCCATAGACAATGATTTGTATACTGTATATTCTCAACTCTAAAAATCTAACAATCACAGTAATATATATATATACAGGGTTGGGGAGTAACGAAATACAAGTAACTTAGTTACGTATTTAAAATAGAAAATTTGAGTCACTGTATTTCATTACAGTTACATTTTAAATGGGTGGTAATCAGATTACAGTTACATCTGAAAAGTGTTTTAGATTACCAAAGTGATTACTTTGAATTTTAATGTCATTTAAACAGCGATTGGTGATTCTCTGACTCTGACCGTCTGAAAAAGAGTTAAGTTTCATGTTTTCCACTGTTTTCATGTTTTGTGAGTCATTTTATAATTCACTCGTCACTGCAACTTTTTCTCACTATTTGTTTTTTCCCTCACAATTGTGAGTTTGTATTTCACAATTCTGACTTCTTTTTCTCAGAATTGCGAGATTTAAACTCACAATTGCAAGTTATAAAGTCAGAATTGGGAGAAATAAACTTGCAATACTGACTTTTTTTCTTGCAATTGTGAATTTAGTGTGAGTTCTGACTTTTCTCAATATTGTGAGTTTATATCTCATAATTCTGACTTTTCTCAATATTGTGAGTTTATATCTCATAATTCTGACTTTTCTCAATATTGTGAGTTTATATCTCATAATTCTGAATTTTTGTCAATATTGTGAGTTTATATCATAATTTTGACTTTTCTCAATATTGCGAGTTTATATCTCACAATTCTGACTTTATAACTCACAATTGCAACTTTATATCACACAATTCTGAGGGAAAAAGTCAGAATTGTGAGATAAAAACTCGCAATGACCTTTTTTGTGTTTGTTCCACACTTATTAGTATTCCAAAGTATTCTAAAGTATTTAGATTAAGTTATTAAACTTGAGTAATGTAACGAAATACGTTACAAATGACTTTTTAAAGCATGTATTTTGTAATCTGTAGTGAAATACATTTTAAAAGTAACCTACCCAGCCCTGTATATATATATATATATATATATATATATATATATATATATATATATATATATATATATATATATGTATGTATATATATATGTATGTATTTATAACATGATTGAACAGCTTTCGCATTTTACACCATTTGGTTTTCATTTTTATTTTTATCAACATGTGAAGACAGTTTGAATATACATATAAATCAAAAGCATAAATATAATCTGCCAATGTCATCCAGGACACAGGTTTGAACACAGGTTTGTGAAATGGAAATTGATTTTGTTGCAGTTGTTTGTTATCTCTCATTAAGTTTAAACATTCATCTCTCGTTTCACCCACACCTGCTCTGTTCTGTTATATCCCTGTTCAACAGTACAGCTGGAGAGAGGCAGTCCTGCTGGACGCCTGTCTGGAAATAACACTCATTTCTAGGGTGAATGAAATAAATGAAAGTCCTTGTAACACTATCACTCCCCGAATCAATGTCAGTCACACAACAGAGTTTGCTTCACCTGTCTGAATTTGAAGCACACATCACCCACACACATGCTCAGACAAAACACCTTCTGCATGATGGAGGACAACACTACAGTGAGAAATATCCATTAATGGACACAGCCAGGGCTGGGTAGGTTACTTTTCAAATGTATTTCACTACAGATTACAAAATACATGCTTTAAAAAGTCATTTGTAACGTATTTCGTTACATTACTCAAGTTTAGTAAAGTTTAGTAGTTTAGTTACTTTGGAATACTAATAAGTGTGGAACAAACACAAAAAAGATCATTGCAAATTTTTATCTCACAATTCTGACTTTTTCCCTCAGAATTGTGTGATATAAAGTTGCAATTGTGAGTTATAAAGTCAGAATTATGAGATATAAACTCACAATATTGAGAAAAGTCAAAATTATGAGATATAAACTCGCAATATTGAGAAAAGTCAGAATTATGAGATATAAACTCACAATATTGAGAAAAGTCAGAATTATGAGATATAAACTCACAATATTGAGAAAAGTCAGAATTATGAGATATAAACTCGCAATATTGAAAAAAGTCAAAAATATGAGATATAAACTCGCAATATTGAGAAAAGTCAGAATTATGAGATATAAACTCGCAATATTGAAAAAAGTCAGAATTATGAGATATAAACTCGCAATATTGAGAAAAGTCAGAATTATGAGATATAAACTCGCAATATTGAGAAAAGTCAGAATTATGAGATATAAACTCGCAATATTGAGAAAAGTCAGAATTATGAGATATAAACTCGCAATATTGAGAAAAGTCAGAATTATGAGATATAAACTCGCAATATTGAGAAAAGTCAGAATTATGAGATATAAACTCGCAATATTGAGAAAAGTCAGAATTATGAGATATAAACTCGCAATATTGAGAAAAGTCAGAATTATGAGATAAAAACTCGCAATATTGAGAAAAGTCAGAATTATGAGATATAAACTCGCAATATTGAGAAAAGTCAGAATTATGAGATATAAACTCGCAATATTGAGAAAAGTCAGAATTATGAGATATAAACTCGCAATATTGAGAAAAGTCAGAATTATGAGATATAAACTCACAATATTGAGAAAAGTCAAAAGTTCTTTGACCGCTTTCTTTATATAATTCAAAGAAATATAATTTAGTATTTAAATAACAGATTATTTTCATCCTACTAAGAGAAACGGTGTGAAGTTGAGCGTTTAGTCACAGGTGTGATTTACTGACAGACACAGAACATCTGACTGTACGTGAATCATTGATATCAGACATTAGAATTCACAGTTACTCACATGTTTCATTACTGTCGAATTCATATCGTAAAACTCTGTTTGCAAAGCCTGTGCCGAAATGTGATTGATTTACCAAAGAATCAGTGAAACGTACCGAACACTAATAAACTGAGACATTCACATTGTTGAAAATAAATAACCATATTCCTAGCATTAGGATCCTGTGAAAGGTGATGTTATTTCAGTCCTGTATCGCTCTTCTCTCCTCCTCATCTCTCTAACACTCCAGTGGGCGGGGCTAATGCTGCAGTGATGAAGTAGGCGTTGATTTCTCCAGCGGAGGCGGAGTTTCACCTATTCTGGCACCAATTCTGAATCTTACAGGATATTCTTATAGTACGATGACCTCTAATATATCAAAAGCTCAAAGGAAAGCTGATTTCTCAATTCATGACCTCTTTAAACAACACAGACATCTAATTATCTATCTGAAATACAAAATGACACATTATTTATCAATATGGGTCATATGAATGATTATTTACAGCAGTTGTGTACACCTGTTCAATCTCTTGGTATTTGTTAATGCCATTATGCTCTTGTTCATTAATGTTTTGTGTGTGGGGTGCATGTCATATTCAACACACTGACTAATCAAGAGCCCAGGGCCCTTGATTGTTTGTTAATCTAAAGTCAGGAGGGTGGGAAAGTACCAGCAGCTAACTCAGAAACACTGCCAGCTAGCCACGGTCAGGCTCAGACCCTCTAATAGTGTGATCCAATGGCTGGCCGTGATCTTTTAGACGCAAGTTCACATCAGTTACGCTGCGCATTCAGCCATACACACCTTACTCATCCACTGCTTCGCCCATCCATCAATCAGTGCCTCCATCAATACAGAGAGTCAATCAATCAATCACCTCAGAGCTCAGGAGCCTAAAATACACCACTCAATCTAACGTCCAGTGCTCTTCTACCTGGGCATATAGATTTTCTAGAGGGGCCAAGACAGAAAAAGACATCTAACTGAGACCAGAGCCTTTTTGCATTGAAACAAAGACCTTTCAGGAGAAAGCTGTATGGGCAACATATGTGGGACAAGGTTGTAATTATTTATAGAATAGCTAAAAATATTGGACAGTATGGTTTATGGCACAGTTTGTTGATCTACAGATTTCGGAGTTGGAAAGTACTGCTGCTGAGTTCAGAGTAACATTTTCTATTTTAATATATTTTTGAAATGTAATTTATCAAATTTGGTGTTTGAGAAACATTTCTTGTTGAAAACAGTTCTGTCATGACAACTCTCAGAGTGTTTGACATGCTAGTGAATATGACATTGTTTATATGTTTGGTCTTGGCAGAATAGATCTGCTATGTTGCTGCTGATATTGATATTGCTACTGCTGCTGCTGTTATTGATTCTGCTGCTGTCGGTTTTTGCTTCTGCTGTTGGTTATTGTTGCTGCTGGTTATTATTGATGTTGGTGGTCATTGCTGCTGCTATTACTGCTGCTGTTATTGATTCTGCTGCTGCTGCTGTTATTGATTCTGCTGCTGCTGCTGTTATTGATTCTGCTGCTGCTGCTGTTATTGATTCTGCTGCTGCTGCTGTTATTGATTCTGCTGCTGCTGCTGTTATTGATTCTGCTGCTGTTGGTTATTGTTGTTGCTGCTGCTGTTGGTTATTGTTGCTGCTGCTGCAGCTGCTGCTGTTTCTGTTTCTGTTATTGCTTCTACTGCTGCTGCTGTTATTGCTGCTGCTGCTGCTTCTGTTTCTGTTATTGCTTCTACTGCTGCTGTTATTGCTGCTGCTGCTGCTTCTGTTTCTGTTATTGCTTCTACTGCTGCTGTTATTGCTGCTGCTGCTGCTGCTTCTGTTTCTGTTATTGCTTCTTCTGCTGCTGCTGTTATTGCTGCTGCTGCTGTTGCTCATTGCTGCTTCTGTTTCTGTTATTGTTTCTGCTGCTGTTATTGCTGCTGCTGCTGCTACTGTCATTGCTGCTGCTGTTATTGCAGTTACTTTACAGCTTTTTTTATTGTACACTATTTTTACTGCATTTTAATAATTTCAATTTCTGAATTTCAATACCAATAAATGCAACCTTGCTGAGCATAAGATAATGATTCCAAATGATTCTTAATGTTTAAAAACTTTTTACTTGTAGAGTATATAAGATATTTCTTGAGGTTTTTTTTCTTCTGAAAATTAAGGCACGAGAGACCTGCAATGCTGAATCATCGTGCAGAAATCATGAAAGAAAATATATTGATATTGTGTAACAGTGTTGTCAGTTGATTACATTTAAAAAAAAAAAAAAAAACATTTTTTATTACAATAACTAAATAGTCAAATTGTATATGGTAAATATAAATAAATATAAATATTATATATGGTAAATAAATAAATAAATTAGAATTCAAGTGTCAGGCGGACATCTTTGGTCAATGTGTAGCATCTCACTGCATGTTTAACATATTGAGCCATGAGTGCTGCCTTAAAAATGAAGTGTCAGGTTAAAAATACTTTATAACATTAAATAATGTGTTTTGTACTTTCTGTATAGTTTGAGGAGATGATTATTCATGTGAATGTTTAGTTAAATTAACATGTTAAAGTTAGTGCAATAATAATAATAATAATAATACTAAACTAATATTGACTGTTTAACAAACATTCAGAAAAAAAAGGTACACAATCTGTCAGTATGTTTCCAAAAGGTCATAACATGCACACTTCAGGTAATACTTTACGTGCCTTTAAGGTACTAATATGTGTCCTTTAGGGGTAAATAATGTACAAAGTTGCCTTCCCAGTGACGGCTTTTTTCTTCGAGTGTAATGCAGGTTCTAAAAACATCAGTGTGACAGTGTGAATGAGACGCCATCACAATTAAAGTAAACCAAAAAGAGATTCTTTTAGACTTTTTCCGCTTAAAGTGGTCAGACTTTGGACTGTTTCAAGAGGACTCAAGTATGCCCTTAAAGCTTGACACTGTGAAGAAAAAAAAAGAGACTTTTGTTGTAAGAGGACTGGTTCTTCAAAGATTTCTCAAGAAGAAAACATTCCTGGGTTACACATTACTAGAACAGCATTCTCTTTCAAAGAGTACATTTCCTCAAATGCTAAGCTCACCAGAAGTCCTCCTGTAAAAACCGTGTTAATCCACTGGCCAAACCCCTGAGCTCCATAAGCCGCTCTGTCTGGCTTCTCTTGCCATACCAGCGGCATGTGTACCCTGCCACGTCTCCACTCCATTCAAATAAAGCATGTTCCAGCATACATTTTTAATGAGGCACAGATTAGAAAACTGGATTTAGAATCTGTAAAAGAGGATTAATATTTAAGCAAGGAACCAATTTCACTTCAAAACCCGCGAAAGACGGAGAACAGTCCAAAGTTTGGGTAGGCCCCAAAAAATCAGCTGGTGGTAGAGAAATGACTACATGCATAATTGTCTTCAATATTTCATAAGGAAAGAACATTTAGGCTACTCCCAAAGTGGAGTCCAAAAGAATGTCTTCAGAAACTCTGATTCTCTGGCTGTGTGTCTAAAGAAGCGCTGATTTGCATAAATATGACCACATAATGTTTGTTGTTATTTATGTTGTTTATGATCAGGTTCAAGCGTGTGCTTGACTAATGCAGAGCTCCATATTTGGGATATTATACCATATTATGTGAGTCAGTTTGGTTATACTGTATATTCACTCATTTATAACCGAACTGTGTTGAATGAACACTTTTAAAAAATAAATGTTTCAAAAGGGGGTTTTTGAAGCGATACCATAGAAGAACCATTCAGTGAGCATGTAACACAGTTCATAAATATGGGAAGAAGGAGGCGGGAACCGGCGAACATTCAACATACTTTAATAATAAAATAACCAAACAATAAAACAAAAGTAAAAGGGCGGCGGTTCCTCACGGAGACTCCCACCCACACAAACAAAATAAAACACAACATAAAGTCCAGGCCTGGTCCTCTCTCGTCCTTCACTGTCGTCGCTCCTCTTTTATGCTTCCGGAGCTCCTCCGTGAGAGACACGAGACCGGTGTAGCGCGCAGGTGACGCTCATTATCACTCGCGTCACCGGCCTCGTGCCGTTCCCTCACAGCTCTCGCGCCCTATATAGTATAGAATCTTTAGTATATAATCTTTTTTTCAATGGAAATGTTCCATGGATGTACTTCATGGAACCACAGATGCCAATAAAGAACATTTATTTTATAACCACAGATCGTGGAAGTCTAAAAAGGACTGTATTCAAGTGTGAATATAGCATCTGCACCTTTCTTTCTAAAACCTCCTCTAAGTATTCCGTGAGTTAAGACAGGTCATATTTATGTACATCCTAAGCTCTCCATTAAAGTAGATCACAATCTAGTTACAGTTTGGACTAAGGGGACAGCGGCTAGAGTAAAACCAGCAGGAGCATTTACGTTTCTCCATACAACCTGTCTAGCAGGAAAAATTCAATAGTCCAAATGAATAATTGAACATGTCCCGTCAAATGCTGTGTACGAATCTGTCCATTTTACATTTGGTCAATAGTCTGAGTGGTTGCTGTGTCAACTGTATTTAAACTCTATGGAAACAAAGAGTTTGTCCAGCCTAAATGTCTGTAAGCATGGCCTGAGGCAGTGTTTACGGAGCAGGGCGACGGCACCGATGACAGAATGAGGTCACGGTCATAATTCAGCATTTAATGATGAAGCAGACACTTTTATTGTCAACTGAAGTTCCTCTCATACAAATTATTAGCACACAATGGCTTAGTCTGGGAGTTGCCAGGAAAAACTGCAGTGAAAATTAGTACATCATAGAGGGAAACAAGTGTGTCGATGGACGAGAATAAAACTGAAGCCCCTAATATACTTACAGCAAAGTTATTTTACATTCGTCTGCTGAGAGTGTCGTTTAGATGAATATGTAATTATGCGCTTTCCTCTCAGTGACTATGGCAAGCCGTTTTGACTTTTATTCATTTTCAGGATATGAACTTGTGATATCAACAATTACATTTTCACTAGTTAAAATGTTAATTCTTGATATCAGCAATTAGATTTCCACTAGTATGAACTATAATTGTTGATATCAAGAATTGTATTTTTACTAGTGAAATCTCGCCATAGGCTGCCATTCAAATTCAATTGTTGAAATCAAGAATTCATTTCTTTCTAGTTGAAATTCCAGTTTCACATATCAGGAATACAATTCTTACTAGTAAAAATGTCTATTCCTGATATCAACAATTACATTGTTACTAGTGCAAATGTTCATTTCTGATTTCTGAAAATGAATTCCTGATATCAATATAATTTCTGATATCTAAAACGGGTTTCTTACTAGTAACAATCATATTCATGATATCAGGAATGAAAATTTTTACTAGTAAGAATGTAATTGTTGATATCACAAGTTCATATCCTGAAAATGAATATAAGTCAAAACGGCTTCAGTGACACAATAAATGCAAAATGACAAAAATGGCAGCGGTGAGAAAACAGCAGTTCAGAAAGCATGTTTTCACCAGCTCTGCAATTCCACACTCCAGTCTAAACACATCACATTCATTTATATAGCACTTTATACAATAGAGTGCTTCAGAAGAGTGCCCTCATGTCGTTCCACACCTGTAAGACCTTCGTTCATCTTCAGAACACAAATGAAGATATTTTTGATGAAATCTGATGGTTCAGTGAGTCTCTATTGATAATTTACACTTTCAATGTCCAGAACGACACTAAAACATATTTAAAACAGGTCATGTGACTACAGTGGTTCAACATTAATATTATAAAGACGAGAATACCTATTTTGCACCAAAAAAACAAAATAACGACTTCAACAATATCCAGTGATGGCCGATTTGAAGCTTTACGAATCTTTTGTTTTGAATCAGTGGTTCGGTTCACGTATCAAACTGCCAAAATCACATGAACTATTGAAATTTCGAATCACTTATGACGTAACGAAGCCTCGTTTACTGAAATCACGTGAGTTTGGCGCTCCGAACCACTGATTCAAAACAAAAGATTCGTAAAGCTTCATGAAGCAGTGCTTTGAAATCGTCCGTCACTAGATATTGTTGAATAAAGTCGTTATTTTGTTTTTGGTTTTGTAATTTGTCTTCACATTAGATATTTTAAGAGACGCATTTTAGTAGCAAATGAGACAAACGACAGACTCAGATCGCTCCACAAATGCAAACTCGTGCAAACAGACCGCAAAGAACGATACTTATCGTCTTTTTTTTTTTTTCTTTTTCTTTTAACAATTTTCATCTCTGAAATGGTTCAACACTGCAAATAGACGGCGGCTCTGTCGTTTTCAGCTGCTTTACATTATGAAAATTGGTCAAACGTTTAGAAGCTTCTCTCAAAAGCTAAAACATGAAAAAGTGAGTATTATTTCCAAACATTTTTACTCTGTATTGTAGCACAGAGGTTGCACAGACCGCATTTATTCATCGACCATCGCAAACAATACGGTCTAGAATCATGTTTGGATCTATATGAAGGTTCACTCACGGATTTAGTACCAGCAAATCACACACGCAGCCTTGTAAAGAAGCATAGTCTGGCTGTATGACACTTTTCAACCCCAAACAGGAAAGACAGTGGAGGATTACCAATGCAAGATAATGGAAATATCTCAATTAAAAAAAAAAAAAAAAAATTTCATGGCAAATAATCATCGAGGCAGATATCGCAAAGATTATTTGTAATTAATCGAGAAAAAAAGAAATCATTATTTCAATTAAAATACAATTAATCATGCAGCCCCAGTTCTTGTAGAATGATTTACTTGGATTTATAATTATAGTATATTGTGTAAGTCTTTGGAGAAGTTGCCTTTAGCAAACAGCATGTATACTTTGCATCATCTGCATCAATACTGTACATTTTATTTATTATTATTTAGCCTGGATATTCTACCTGAGATTAAAAACCTCTTTCACAGGAGTGTCCTGACCGAGAATAGGCAGCAGTTACAATCACAGATTTACAGAACAAAATAACAATAAACTTAAAAACAATTGCACTCTACTTCATGTGAGCGAATAATAGATTTAAAATGTTCAATCGACAAGAGAGTTTGTCATTTCAATTTCATCTGAGAGGAAATTCCAGGATTTTCCCCAGTTCAGTTCTGACAAATGGAACAGAATGAGTATAACACTTTTCTGATGAATAAGACAACAACCCCAGAAGAGTTTTATAAATAATTAGATACAAGTGCATTTTCCTTCTAATGCGCAGAGAAGGCCGAGATACTCTGTTGTGCAAAGTGCAATGTTGAGTTGAAGGTTTACAATCTGATATAAATCTTAGAGCACCACGATAAACAACATCCAACGGAGAAGATAAGGAGCAAACTGATGCACTACATCACCGTAACCAAGTACAGGTAAGAAGGTAGCAGAAACGAATTTCTTAAATGAAAAACAAAACTTGTTTCTAAAACAAATCCCAAGCTTTATCTTTATTTATTCTTTCTTTAATTGAGTTATGCGAGAGCTAAAAGATAAAGTACCATCAACAATGATGCCAAGACATTTATTCTGTTATACCAACCCAATCACATTTCCTTGTAAGTTCTGGAGAGGAATAAGATTATTTACTATTTTTTAGAGCTTGAAAATAACATAAGCTTGGTTTTATCAGCATTCAAAACAAGTTTTAGCGTAAGAAGCCGTGACTAAATGACATCAAAAGCCAATTGAAGCTTATGCAGGGCTTGCTGTTTAGAAGGCGCACTACAATACATAAGCATAAAAGTGAAAATTTGCATCCTGAATATCACAATCAAAGACTTTTTATGTAGATAGTAAATAAAAGGGGCCCCAACACAGATCCTTGGGGAACACCTTTAAGGATTTCCAACAGTCAAGAACGTTTACTCTCTGTACACATTGAGTTTTTCCACTTAAATAGTTTATAAACCAGAAAATAACATGATTTGATAACCCAAAGCTCTTTACTCTATTAAAGAACCGAAAGCATTTGGTAAATCAATAAAAAGGGAAGTGCAATAATCCACAGAATCCACAATATCATTTAAAACTTTTTTTTTTTTTTTTTTCCCGAAACCCTGATTTATTAATAGATAGGACTTTGTTTACATTCACATACCAGGTCAACTGTTCACTAATAAGAATTTCTAAAATTTTTGACTGGACACAAGGCTTTGAGACTGGCCTATACTTAACTGTATAGTATCTATATCTAATATTCATTTACAGAAGACAAACAAACGTGTCGCTTTGGCGCAGAAGCGAATGTTAAAGTTTTGTAGTAAAACTAAAGGGACAAAACTTGAGTAAAACAGCTGGTGCCTTGCCCTCCTGAGTCATTACCAAGTGACAGTGGTGAACAGCTGCTGCTAGTACTCATGGTGGAACCACGCAATCGAACCGTGTGTGAGAAAAGCCTAACAGAGCAGCTAATTATATGATCACTTTGGAAAGTTTTCAAATTGATTTTTCTTCCTCAAATTAATTGGCAGTTAATGCATCGATTTAATCACATATATCATTATAGTCATATCGAGATGCAGATGAAGTCTTTGGCCTTCATGTCCAGCTGTTTCTCACAATGTAAAAGCCCAAGAAGCCCAGTCAAAAGGCTCCATCATCTTTCTATTATTTTGAGCTATGAAGTTCCGCTCCAATTCTGGATCTGTTGTGGTGGCCACAAAACATCTACTTGCGAGTCTTTTAATCGCTTTATATCTCTGTTTTTACCAACCTGTTCCAGTAATAAAACCTAATAATGATGTCTTCACAAGCAGCCTCAACTCCGTTTGGCACTTCGTGTCTATCTTCAAATTTGCACATGATTTGGTCATCACCTTTCAGCTGGCTTCCTACTAAAATAATTGCACTTGCTCTAATCACGTAATTTTGATTTGTTTGTTTGTTCCTTTGAAAGATAAACAGGAATGTATAAGTACACAGAGGTTTTTCCCAACAGATACTGCCAACTAAATTAACATTTATAAGTCTGGCTCTCCTTTTCAGTGCAAATCTGTTTTATACAGACCACCAATTATGTTGAGTCTGCACAGTAAAATCAGTGCCGCGGAACACTTGGTCTGGAATTATACAATTACGCTTGAAGGCTGACTTGGTACAGCAGACTTCCACCTGTGGCGCTCCCTCCACCCTTAAACAAATGAAGCAGGGGCTGGAATTGATGGCCAAACATTAGATATATGTTGGGAGTTAGGATACCATCCTCCTCAAACTCCTCATTATTGTAAGTTTTTTGTCCCAAGGACTTGTGATGGCCTGTCACGGTTGCATCAGCATTGACAGCTGCAGGTAACAGGTGATTAGATTCACTTCTTGAGCTTCAGATGACCTGGCATGGCCTCCCCAAGGCTGACTTCTCAACTCCACCTGTCCTCAAAAATAGCCCACAAATGGCTTTCCAGATCACGTTTAGCCATTTAAAAAGAATCCCGTAACCGTAAAAAGTGCTTAAAGTTATAAATTAGTTCTTAAGGAAGATGTGCACCATTTCTTGAAGGTTGTGAAGGTGCTCTTCACTCACTGACCACAGAGGACAGCGAGGAACATATATCTGTAGAAGATTGTTAGCCAGAGAGTGAAAAAAACAAAGTGTGACACGGGCCATCTTGGGTTGGTTGAATAGCAGACATGCCATGTGTTCTGCTTCACCCACAGAGAATTAATCACACTAGCTGGAAGGCGGGGAAAATACACGCCCAACGCATTAGCCACACATCGGCTGTTATCCATTTCTATCTCAACGCTTCAACGGCTATGTCAAGAAATTAACCACAAATGTGTTTCCACAAAACATTTAGACTTTTACGCAAAAGTCCATAGAATCAACAGCTTCATACATCTGATAAATGCTCTCTTCTCCACAGTATTGATCAAGCTATTCAAGCCATGGTGCTAATCTTCACTTTTATGCTCAAATTGACCTGTCATTATGTCCAGCTTTATGCAAAAAGAACCTTACTTTAAATCTTACTGAATCTTTTATGTTGCAAACCCCAAAAAGTCTGCGTACATTCTTATTCTGGGAAATATCCTGGGGGAAAGGAGCTATTGACATCCACAACACTTCCCCCCACAACTACAGTTTGATTCTCAGCAAGAATCTTATTTGCAGCTTTTGAATAGGGAAGTTCATGCCCAAGGAGGGCTGAGAATCCCGCCGTAATTGACTGGCTGAGCCAGAGCCTAATTTATTACGGCCCTTCTAGCAAATTTAAACAGCCTCTTCACCGTCATCATTCATGCAGTCTTTCAGTCCTCTCAGGACTCCATCAGAGAGAGGGACGGATAAACCCTGTGTCTGGGCCGTCAACCTCTGTTCCCCATTTCATCCCAAAGAAAAGGATCATAAGGACGGATGGGAGCCAAGACAAATGAGAAAGTCAGGCTTGTTAGGGTATAAAAGTCTTTGTTCAACATATTAGCAATTGTAGAAACTGAAAACTGGCTCATAAGGGAAACAGCAGCTAAATGTCGGCTACAACGCCGGAAACCACCAGGAAAATGTTATATGCCACCTAACCTAATCTAATCTCTCTTTCTCTCTATTTAAAACCTGAACTAGCTCGCTCAAACATCCACTCACCCTGCTGCAGAATCAGCCCTGTTTTAAAGTGCTAATTGCATTCACAGTACAAGCGAGAGTGACGATCTGACTCACAATGAAATTTAGAGAGTGACTTTGGTAAGCCAAACTGGGCAGCCTGTTCTCTATGATGTGATGGAGATACACGGCCATTCAAATGTTTGGGATCAGATTTGGATAGAATTTAAAGGGATAGTTCACCCAAAAAATCTCTTCTTTCAGATGAACACAAATGGAGTTATATATATGAAGGATATATACATATATATCCCGGCTCTTCCAAGCTTTATAATGGGAGTGGATGGCGCTTAAGATTTTGAAGCCCAAAAATGTGCATGCATCCATCATAAAAGTAATCCATATGATTCCAGAGGGTTAATAAAGGCCTTCTGAAGTGAAATGGTTCGTCTGTAAGAAGATAGTCATATACTCCTAGGATGGCTTGAGGGTGACTAAATCAAGGATAATTTTTTGGGTGAACTATCCCTTTAATAGACCAATTATGTGTTTGCAAACTGCGATGACTTTTTTTTTATGGGCGGAGCCTACCTGGTTACAGAAAATGACTGTTCTGCAGTAGCAGTCTATGGAAGTCATGAAATAAAAGAATGAAAAAGTTTCATTTTGAGTTTATATCTCACAATTTTTTTCCCCTTGCAAATCCGCTTTTATATCTCACATTTCTTAGAAGGAAAAACAGAATTGAGATATACACATCATTCTGTCTATTTTCATGAGATTTGCACATTTATGTCCCGCAGGTTTCCCTATAAACTATTAATTTTGAATTATAAAGTCTGAACTGAGAGATAAACACACAAATGCAAGAAAAAAAGTCAAAAATGTTATGTTTAAAACTTATTTCATGCTGTAACTGCCCCCTATGAACTGCATATCTTAGAATATTATGTAGACTTACTGTTTACATCAAATTCACTCTTTAATATTAGACTAAACATTGCCGGTTTCATCAGTCTAGTCTGTGACTTGCAACATAAATGTCTGTGTTTCGCTTCAAGGGATGTTTTCAACGTCTATATTTTTTGCATTCTGGTTCTGACAACACACAATCTCTTTGTAACGATCGTCAGCTGAAGTGCCCGTGAGAACCACTAGAGGGCATTAAACTTGGACTCTCACACACACACACATGCACATTCACTCCCGGACTTCACTTCCCACAATGCACTACACACCCACTCACTCATTTCAGGCAGACTACATTTCCCATAAGCCCTGTACCTTGGCACTGATTGCTACACCCGCTGCAGCACATTATCTGGACTATTTAAGCACCACTCTCACACACAAACACTGCGAGGTCTTGATCTGCTTTTGGTAATCAGTTCTGAGCGTTTATTCCCGTGTTTTTGATCCTGCCTGTTTTCTGATTGTTCTCTGCCTGTCCTTTGGATTTACTGCCTGTATTATTGGACAGTTGTTTTCTTGCTGCCTGTCTCGATCCACTTTGCCTGTTTAAACGGTTACGACTCTGCCTACTCTCTGACATTACTGTTTGCTGTTCGTCGACCATTGCCTGTTTGACCGCTCTGATCTTAATGAAGCTGCATTTGGATCTTATCCTGAGGTCATCACGCTACACTCTTATTCTGTGGATTTTGCACATTTTCCTCCATTTGCTACCGCAATATTTCTGCCACCACTATGCGCGAGCAGCTGCAAGTGACGTAACGGTGACGTCTGATCTGAATTGGGCTATACTTTTATTCAATAAGGATGAATAAAATTTACCAAAAGTGACAGTAAAGATTGCTCCGTTTGCTATATTTCAAATAAATGCCTTTCGTCTGAAAACAAGTATCTCAGTTTCCACAAAAATATTAAAAAGCATATTAAAAACATTGATAATCATAAATGAGCATCAAATCATCATATCAGAATGATTTCTGAAGGATCACGTGACACTGAAGCCTGGAGTCATGATGCTGAACATTCAGCTTTGATCACTGGATATAAATTTCACTTTACTATATATTCACATTGGTGAGAAGGTAACAGGGTTTATCAATACAATCCATGTCGATAGCCGACATGCGAGACATCGTGTAAACAACAAACGACAACGAACTAAGCAAAGGAAGGAACTTATATTCTCAAATAATGACTGTGACACACATAAAGAACAGGTAGATTAATTAATAATAATATTTCACAATATTACTGTTTTTAATAAATAAATGCAGCCTTGGTGAGCAGAAGAGACTTCTTTCAAAAACATTAATAAAAAATCTTGCGCTTATACAATGATTGTCATCCGAAGGTTTTAGATCCGGTCTTCCAATAGTGATGTTCTGAACTCAAAATAATAAAAATAATAATTCAATACTGTCAGTTAATGAAAATTTGTCTCCTTGTGTGGACTCATGGAAAATGACATCGTGTCATTACAGTGTTAAGGACAGGGCTGGGTAGGTTACTTTTAAAATGTATTTCACTACAGATTAGTAATTTGTAACATTTCGTTACATTACTCAAGTTTAGTAACTTAATCTAAATACTTTAGAATACTTTGGAACACTAATAAGTGTGGAACAAACACAAAAAAGGCAATTGCAAGTTTTTATCTCACAATTCTGACTTTTTCCCTCAGAATAGTGTGATATAAAGTTGCAACTGTGAGTTATAAAGTCAGAATTATGAGATATAAACTCACAATATTGAGAAAAGTCAGAATTATGAGATATAAACTGGCAATATTGAGAAAAGTCAGAATTATGAGATATAAACTCGCAATATTGAGAAAAGTCAGAATTATGAGATATAAACTGGCAATATTGAGAAAAGTCAGAATTATGAGATATAAACTCGCAATATTGAGAAAAGTCAGAATTATGAGATATAAACTCACAATATTGAGAAAAGTCAGAATTATGAGATATAAACTGGCAATATTGAGAAAAGTCAGAATTATGAGATATAAACTCGCAATATTGAGAAAAGTCAGAATTATGAGATATAAACTCGCAATATTGAGAAAAGTCAGAATTATGAGATATAAACTCGCAATATTGAGAAAAGTCAGAATTATGAGATATAAACTCACAATATTGAGAAAAGTCAGAATTATGAGATATAAACTCGCAATATTGAGAAAAGTCAGAATTATGAGATATAAACTCGCAATATTGAGAAAAGTCAGAATTATGAGATATAAACTCGCAATATTGAGAAAAGTCAGAATTATGAGATATAAACTCGCAATATTGAGAAAAGTCAGAATTATGAGATATAAACTCGCAATATTGAGAAAAGTCAAAATTATGAGATATAAACTCGCAATATTGAGAAAAGTCAGAATTATGAGATATAAACTCGCAATATTGAGAAAAGTCAGAATTATGAGATATAAACTCGCAATATTGAGAAAAGTCAGAATTATGAGATATAAACTCGCAATATTGAGAAAAGTCAGAATTATGAGATATAAACTCGCAATATTGAGAAAAGTCAGAATTATGAGATATAAACTCACAATATTGAGAAAAGTCAGAATTATGAGATATAAACTCACAATATTGAGAAAAGTCAGAATTATGAGATATAAACTCACAATATTGAGAAAAGTCAGAATTATGAGATATAAACTCACACTAAATTCACAATTGCAAATCTCCCAATTCTGACTTTATAACTTGCAATTGTGAGTTTAAATCTCGCAATTCTGAGAAAAAGAAGTCAGAATTGTGAAACACAAACTCACAATTGTGAGGGAAAAAAACAAATAGTGAGAAAAAGTTGCAGTGACGAGTGAATTATAAAATGACTCACAAAACATGAAAACAGTGGAAAACATGAAACTTAACTCCTCTTTTTCAGACGGTCAGAGTCAGAGAATCACCAATCGCTGTTTAAATGACATTAAAATTCAAAGTAATCACTTTGGTCATCTAAAACACTTTTCAGATGTAACTGGATGCATCTTTGCTATTTATTTTATTCTGTCGCTATGGTTACAGGCTTTATTCACGGCTGTTGGAATAAATGGGAATTGAAAAGAGGACCGACTTCACTCGTTATCCGTCATGCACAGTATTTAAACGCTACTGTGTTTTATGAACAGGACAATTTGAGACCCGGTTAGTAAAACATTGACTGCGTGAATGTAGCCCCAGTGAACTGCCGTTATAAATACCTGTGAGTCTCTATTCGTTCTCTTATGCAGAAAAGCCTGTATTCTGGAGAAGTGCCACTTAATACTGGAGTGCTTATGTAAAGCGGCAATAGCCCACGGGTCTGCCGTCACATCCAGTCACAGAAATCAAAACAGCAAGCACCTAACCAACTCCAAAACGGCAGATTCCCCTCCAACGACACTGATTGCAGTCACAGGTCAGTGGAACCACAACCTCGTTCGACGCTCAACCTGGATGTGCAACTGCAGGGTTTTAGTAAATCCGGTATATTTAAGGTACCTCATTACCAAGATACAAATCATTATTCCAAAATCTCAGCATGCTCGGCTGTACATTTGAATTACGGAGATATTCAGTGCCGACGTCTGCTCCGGGCACCTCATGATTTAACTGTGTTACGTCTCGTGGTTTACGTTACCCGTTGACTTTAATGAGGGTTCTATACTGCATTCATAATGTGCACTGAGCTGGAGAAAATACTCGCCATAAAGTCTGGCTGATATAGGCCGAATAAACCATCTCCTGGAGGAGTCGTCGTCATGAACGGCATTGTGTTTTAATTGTAATTTAATGCTAATAAAATTACACATTTATTTATTAAGCGTTTAATAATGTTGATATAGTTTAGCGTTCATGAGCTCGCTCTCGCTCACAGAAGAACACACAGTTTTCTCCCACAAACACACACTCATTTATCACCCATGTTGCTGACAGCAACTGAACTGCTGCATGAAGGATGTTTGGCTGCAGTTTTGCGTTTTGCTGTTTAGTGCGTACGGAAAAAAAAAACAGCACTTGACAGGCTTTTCTTCACACTGCATGTGTAAACTGAAGAATATAAATCAGTCTCGTCTGCTGTTTGCCTGTAGAGTTTAATCAAGGTGTTAAATATCATTTTCTTCTACTGTTCTTATGGTAGATCTCAGCGCTTGCAACGGCAGGGTTGTGGGTTCGATTCTTAACGAACAAGTAAATGCAAGAAATATGAATGTCACTTTGGATAAACTTGTCTGACAAACATTAAAATGCAGAAAGAATGTACACTCTAAAAAATGATGAAAAAGTTGAGTTGAAAATGGACTTGGGTTAAATGTTTGACCCAACATGCTGGGTAGATTTTTTTTTAAATCAACTATTGTTTAATGAGAATGTAAAATGAACACAAAAAAGGTTGGAAAAATCAGACATAATTACTAGAGGCAACACTAACAATCAAAAGGTGAACATTTATTAATAAGCAGTTTAATAAATATTTCATGTTTAATTATTACTTATTGAATTTATTAACAAATGTTTATATCCAACATACTTTGGGTTAATTTTTACGGAGCCCCGGACATGACAGGCTGAAAAAAAATAGAAGGCTAAATTGTGTGCATGATTTACTATATTGTTCCCTCGATTTACTATAACGTGCGCACGATTTAGCATTTCGCTTGTTCGATTTACTATAACGTGCGCACGATTTAGCATTTCGGTCGCTCAATTTAGCATTTCGCTCGCTCGATTTACTATAACGTGCGCACAATTTAGCATTTCGCTCGCTCGATTTACTATAACGTGCGCACGATTTAGCATTTCGGTCGCTCAATTTAGCATTTCGCTCGCTCGATTTACTATAACGTGCGCACAATTTAGCATTTCGCTCGCTCGATTTACTATAACGTGCGCACGATTTAGCATTTCGCTTGTTCGATTTACTATAACGTGCGCACGATTTAGCATTTCGGTCGCTCAATTTAGCATTTCGCTCGCTCGATTTACTATAACGTGCGCTCAATTTAGCATTTCGCTCGCACGATTTAGCATTTCGCTTGCTCGATTTAGCATTTCGCTCGCTCGATTTACTATGACGTGCGCAGGATTTAGCATTTCGCTCGCACGATTTAGCATTTCGGTCGCTCGATTTAGCATTTCGCTCGCTCGATTTAACATTTCGCTCGCTCGATTTAGCATTTCGCTCGCTCGATTTAGCATTTCGCTCGCTCGATTTAATATAACGTGCGCATGATTTAGCATTTCGCTCACTCGATTTAACAATTCGCTCGCTCGATTTACTATAACGTGCGCATGATTTATCATTTCGCTCGCTCGATTTAGCATTTCGGTCGCTCGATTTAGCATTTCGCTCGCTCGATTTAACATTTCGCTCGCACGATTTAGCATTTCGCTCGCTCGATTTAACATTTCGCTCGCTCGATTTAGCATTTCGCTCGCTCGATTTAGCATTTCGCTCGCTCGATTTAATATAACGTGCGCATGATTTAGCATTTCGCTCACTCGATTTAGCAATTCGCTCGCTCGATTTACTATAACGTGCGCATGATTTATCATTTCGCTCGCTCGATTTAGCATTTCGGTCGGTCAATTTACTATAACGTGCGCATGATTTAGCATATCGCTCACTCGATTTAGCAATTCGCTCGCTCGATTTACTATAACGTGCGCATGATTTATCATTTCGCTCGCTCGATTTAGCATTTCACTCGCTCGATTTACTATAACGTGCGCACGATATAGCATTTCGCTCACTCGATTTAGCAATTCGCTCGCTCGATTTACTATAACGTGCGCATGATTTAGCATTTCGCTCACTCGATTTAGCAATTCGCTCGCTCGATTTACTATGACGTGCGCTCGATTTAGCATTTCGCTCGCTCGATTTAGCATTTCACTCGCTCGATTTAGCATTTCACTCGCTCGATTTACCATAACGTGCGCACGATTTAGCATTTCGCTCGCTCGATTTACTATAACGTGCGCATGATTTAGCATTTCGCTCACTCGATTTAGCAATTCGCTCGCTCGATTTACTATGACGTGCGCTCGATTTAGCATTTCACTCGCTCGATTTACTATAACGTGCGCATGATTTAGCATTTCGCTCGCTCGATTTAGCATTTCACTCGCTCGATTTAGCATTTCACTCGCTCGATTTACCATAACGTGCGCACGATTTAGCATTTCGCTCACTCGATTTACTATGACGTGCGCACGATCTAGCATTTCGCTCACTCGATTTACTATAACGTGCGCACAATTTAGCATTTCGCTCGCTCGATTTACTATAACATGCGCACGATTTAGCATTTCGCTCCCTCGATTTACTATAACATGCGCACGATTTAGCATTTCGCTCCCTCGATTTACTATAACATGCGCACGATTTAGCATTTTGCTCCCTCGATTTACTATGACGTGCACACGATTTAGCATTTCGCTCGCTCGATTTTCTATGAAGTGTGCACAATTTAGCATTTCGCTCGTTCGATTTACTATAACATGCGCGCGATTTAGCATTTCGCTCGCACGATTTACTACAACGTGCGCACAATTTAGCATTTCGCTCGCTTGATTTACTATAACGTGCGCACAATTTAGCATTTCGTTCCCTCGATTTACTATAACATACGCACGATTTAGCATTTTGCTTGTTCGATTTACTATAACGTGCGCACAATTTAGCATTTCGTTCCCTCGATTTACTATAACATACGCACGATTTAGCATTTCGCTTGTTCGATTTACTATAACGTGCGCACGATTTAGCATTTCGCTCTCTAGCATTTAGCATGTCATGTGCGGGGCTCTATACAGTTTAAACAAGCAATACAGTCATTTTTAAACAATAGTTAAATGGTTAAAACTACCAAGCAGGTTTGGCAAACATACAACCCAACCGCTGGGTTAAAACAACCCAACCGCTGAGATCCAGCTTGGGTTGTTTTTAACCCAGCATTTTTTAGAGTGTAAGATGTGTCTATGGAGCCAAAATGAGCAGATAAAGGAGGTATAAATGAATGTATTGGACTGAAAGAAGAAGTTTTTTCAATGTAATGATAAAATTAAAATTCAATTCAACTTTATTGTTGGAATTTCATCCAAAATCACATCAATCACATCCACATCAAATAATGACACTGTTTTTTTATCACTTGGTGTCCATTATAAACAACAAAACAAACACAAATCAGCTGCTGTGGTATTTTAAGTTTTCTAAATGTAATATTTTAAAATGTATTTAATAATTAATAGCAAATAAGAAATATGTCAGTAGTATTCTTGCTCTCATTTGCATATACATACCAGCCATGCCATTTTAGCAGCTTCTACAAGCACCTTTCATCATGATTCATGTTTCGTGGGACTCTCCTCATCACCAGAGCACTGCTGGATCAGGTGAGCGACTGAGCAAGTTTACTATCAGAAAAGACACACATATGAATCTGCAAAACGTATTACTTTACAAATCACGTACTATGGTAAAAATACAGTCACAACACAGCATTGTGCAAGAAAAATACGTCTTTATTAATCGATAATCCACTCCTGTAATCATGATTTGTGTAAAAAGGCACTGCATCCAGTGTCCATTTCTGCTGGAAACTGCAGTGATTTGTTTCTATAAGTACATTTTTGTAGCTTTGCATTTGAAACGTTTTTTCAATGAGTCTATGTTGAGATTATCTGAACACTGAGATTCATGCGAAACATCGAACAATTTCAACAAAAAAACACTCTATTGAGTCCGTTTGACCCCCTCTACGCAGTCTAGGATAAAAAACTTTCACAAAAAGGCACAAAAGCGTCAGTCATCGTTTGACTCAAAGCTGCATCATTCATGTTGAATTCAGGACAGGTTGGTGCAGGTGACAGATGGTGACCTAATATGCTGCTTTCTATAAAACGCTTTTATTAGCCTTATCCTGCTAATTTCCAGGAGCTGAGAGAATGCAAATGAGGAGGTGCAGATGTTTACAGAAAACCTGCCCGCATCTTTCCCCCTCCGTGAGCCGCTTTCACAGAGCTCAGCAGAAAATGACCAAACGCTGAAACAAAACACAAGCTATTCCACTCCCCCACTGGAAATACATATTTGTCTTCTTCTTAAGGTCAGTGAATTCAGCCCTCTCTCTTGCTCTCCATCTTTCAAAGGAAATCTGATTCCCAGCAGGCCCGGAGGCAGGAGACTCTCTCAACCTGACTCGCATCTCTCCGGATCTCGTTCACAATCCCTGCGTGTCACCGTTTGTCATCTGTAAATGAAAAAAAAACTTATTCCACACGCTCTACTTTCCATGCATGGAGACATTAGGTGTATTTGGAGAAATCCACAGCCTCGTGGGCCGATGAAAGCCGCCTTTTTGTGCTCGCGCGTCCCCCCCCCTCCCCCTAATTTCCTCTTACTTCACGCGCGGGGCTGTGAATAGGCCTTTATCTCTCCGTTCGCCGAGCTCTTATCGGCTGAAAAGAGGAAATCATGATTCCGATCCCTCCAGTTCCATTCTCTCCTCCTTTTTGTTAAATCTATCTGTCTTATAGCGGGCTCCTCTGTAATATATCCCCTCAACTCTTGCGCTTCATGACTTTATTTCAGCGCGCGCTGCCTGAGGGATCTGTTTTGATGTTAATGCTTTCATCAGAGGGATTCTGAGGCAATTTTTTTCTGTGCTTTGGTCACCCATGTATATCTCATAATATTAGTGTTCGGTATTAACTCGACGACAACTTTAAAAATCCCCGGTTGTGCCGGAAATGTAGACCGGAACCTCTGGGGGGGAATTTCGATCAAACAAAGGAACAAGAAAGCTGAAAGACAGTTCCGTTGTCTCATCTCTCTCTCTCTCTCTCTCTGTCTCTGTCTCCTTCTCGCTCGCCTTCACTTCTGTCTCTCATCAAAGGTGAGAATTGTAATGTCTTTCTTCTTAACCTCAGGGGAGGAAATGGCCAGCCTTTCTCCTCAGTGGCTGAGCAGACATTATCTTCTTTTGAAAGCAAAGGTCAAGTGCTAATTTCTGTGCTAAAGTACTTAATGTTTTCTGGCATCCATTATTAAGAGGCTCAGGCTCAGAAAGGGAGAGGGAATGAGACAAGTTGGTCACAATTAAAGCAGATTTGGGCAGCCAGAGATAATGATAGAAGGGCTGTGGAAATAATATGATTATAGACCGACCGTGCCGTTGGAACTGACATCAGCATCTGCTTCGGAATTAATAGGCCTTAATGCAGGGAACAGGATGTTGGAGCGCACAGAATTCAGATCATCTCGTTTTGAAAAATTCAGTGCAAAACAAAGTGCCTTGGAAGTTCAATGTATCAAGTCCCGGCCAACGTCTTTTTTTTTGTTTTTTTTTTACAAAGCCTCGTGCATTAAATTTACTAAATCATGGCCACGTTTTACTATTTTGTTTGATTTACTTAAATGTGACGATTTAGTAAAACGAGGGAAGGAGATACTATATCATGCACACGATGGAGTAAAACGAGGGAACAAATTATTATATCATGCACACAATTTACTTAAAACGAGGAAACGAATTAGTAAATCGTGCACATGATCTAGTGAAACGAGGGAACAGATTATTATGTTGTGATTTACTGTCTTTTTCCTGCATGTCATGTTTTTAGATGGTAATAAACATCAGTTTCATGCCACTTTAAAGCAAAACATTTCTGTTCCACACAAGAAATGAAGTCATACTAGACTGGAATGACATCAAGTCAAGTCAAGTTACCTTTATTTATGCAAATTGCAAATGCAAATTGTGTCAAAGCAGCTTTACATACGGTGGCCGAGAGAGCTCAACGCGCTGCGAATAAGAAAACACATGCAAATAAAAAAAAAAAACGTGATCATCAGTTTGACAACACATGTGCTGCAAATCCTCACAACACATGCAAACACAAAAACGCGCTACATTTACAAAAAGCGCTGCAAAGAGCACAAACCACAACGGAAATGTTTCAAGGGGACCCCAAAAAGTGACGGATCCTACTAGGACGACCGTCCAAAACCAGTTCAACTCACCCTTCACTCATTCACTAATCCCTATATAGTGTACGGCATTTGAGTGCACAATGTGTTCACAATCATTAAATACTATAAAAACTGCAAACAAAAATAAACAACTGTACATTATTTCATGTATTTATTATTTTTAATAAAGTGTTTTTCAGTTTTTTAGAAGCTCACGCTCACAGATGACGTGGTCGTCGAGCGCCTCAGGCGGCCGTTATGATGACGTCACATTAGTACAGATGATTAACCAATATTATTAAATCATCCACTAAATGATCATCTCTTAAAGTTGAATGAGTGAACAACAATGCCACATATTAAAACACTTTTCTGTTAGTGAAACACATTACATTGAGTTAATGTCTACATAATATATTTTAATATTTTTTAGTCTGTGCTGTTGTCAAGTAGGGTCTGTCACTTTTTGGGGTCCCCTTGAAACATTTCCGTTGTGGTTTGTGCTCTTTGCAGCGCTTTTTGTAAATGCAGCGCGTTTTTGAATATGCAACGCATTTTTGTGTTTGCATGTGTTGTGAGGATTTGCAGCACATGTGTTGTCAAACTGATGATCACGTTTTTTTTTTATTTGCATGTGTTTTCTTATTCGCAGCGCGTTGAGCTCTCTCGGCCACCGTATTTACATTAATAATTGGCAAATAATTTTGGCTGCACAGCAGCTCCCAAAGAAAATGGTGTCATTGTCCAGCTTATTCTGTATATTATTGATTCATTCCGTTGCAAAGATCAATAGTTATTAGTGTAGTTAATTTATGTATATCAGCACTGCAGAAAACAGTGACGTAATCGTCCGGCTCAGCTCAGTTCACATACAACGGCATATCAAAAACACTGCTGAATATCAAGTGTCCCCAACTGAAGCAAGCCAAAGGCAACAGCGGCAAGAACCAAAACTCCAACAAATGGAGAAAAAAACCTTGGGAGAAACCAGGATTAGTGAGGGTCAGTTCTCCTCTGGCCAACAGTGAACACTTGTCCGATACTCAGGCAGAGTTACAGGTCATTAAACCCATTTGGATTCACAACAGTCAAAATATTACACTGTAAAGAAAAAATAAAAATCTACATAACATACATACTACAGTTTATGGGACTTTTTAATCACACATACTACATAGAAACCCATGCTTAGACAAGCAGATTTCCGAATGTTGTCCCATCTTGTCAAACACAGTAAAGAAAAAGATTTTTGCTGAAATGTTTAGAGTTTGAGTTTCCAGTGTAACGGAGGCCAGCTAGTAGTTGCTGTGCGAGTAAACCTCACTCCTCTATTTTATTTACACTGTTTTTGAGGACATAAATTCAAGCTCATGTCCAGATAAAAGAGAAAAAGAAATGAACGTGGAAAGGGCTTCTGGGTGAAAAGTATTGATATGAAGAAAAGGTGAGGAAGGTAACATATTTTGCTTGTTCATATGTACAGTCCTTGGACTTGACAGAAAGCAGTTTGTATTGTGTTCATACTTTTCCCTCTTTTTTTCCCTGATGCAACAGGGTAAGAGTAATTTCATTTAGCTATGCTTGGGTATTCAGCATCGATCTGTTAGCCGAGTGAATCCGACTGGTCAAGCGTGTGGCGGAAGAGGAAGTTCAACCTGATGAGCAGGAAGAAGGACAAATCTGTGCTTCAGCTCCACTTCACATTCATTTATTGGCTTTTGCCACGAACATCCCTATGAGAGTTCACGTAAAGCCTGCTATTGAGAATTTAACAATTTCTGTTTATCATTTATAATGATAAAATAGCTGTTTATCTTTTATTAACTCTAGAGATTTCGAGTTTGAATCCGCCGTATGTGCCTTTTTTGTTCTTCTCCCTTTCCCCAATGCATTTCAGGTCATTTATTTTCAGTAAATATGAAGAAAATATGTGAAATTCAGAAATGAAAGTTCTGTCAGTGATCCGGTTCACGTTTAAAACTGCCAAAATCACGCAAGCTATTGAAATTTTTAATCACTCATGACGTAACGAAGCCTCGTTTACTGAAATCCCGAGACTTCGGCGCTCCGAACCACTGATTCACAACAAAAGATTCGTGAAGCTTCATGAAGCAGTGTTCTGGAATCGCCCATCATGGTTTTTTTGGCACACAAAAAGTATTCTCGTCGCTTTATAATATTAAGGTTGAACCACTGTAGTCACATGACCTGTTATAAATATGTTTTAGTGTCTTTCTGGACATTGAAAGTGTTCATTATCAATAGAGACTCACTGAACCATCAGATTTCATCAAAAATATCTTCATTTGTGTTCTGAAGATGATCGAAGGTCTTACGGGTGTAGAACGACATGAGGAATTAATGACTGAAGTTTCAGTTTTGGGTGAATACTGTTGATTGCAAACTACTTTATAATGTTCTTAAATACACAGTGCATACTTCCCCACAGCCGCTGACCATAAACTGAACCAAAAACCGGGAACCAGGGAACACAGGGAACTGTAACAATCAGCATCGCCGGTCATCTACAGCAAACAACAACTGACAAATCAGCAAACGAAAAACAACGGTGGCATACTTGAACTTCCCTACTATATAGTAGGCGAAAAACAGTATGTGACTGTAACACAGTTCTTAAGAACGGGAAGAAGGAGGCGGGAACCGGCGAACGTTTATAACTTTTAATCAAATAAATAAACAAACAATAAAATGAAAGTAAAATGGCGGCAGTTCCTCACGGCGACTGCCGCCCACACAAACAAAATAAAACACAACATAAAATCCAGGCCTGGTCCTCTCTCGTCCTTCACTGTCGTCGCTCCTCTTTTATGCTTCCGGAGCTCCTCCGTGAGAGACACGAGACCGGTGTAGCGCGCAGGTGACGCTCATTATTTCTCGCGTCACCGGCCTCGCGCCGTTCCCTCACGGCTCTCGCCCGCCCTGCTCGTCACAGAGACAAAAGAAGTATGTCTGAATCCATAGTACTCATAAAAGAGTAGGCGAAAAGCACCTGGATGAGCGAATACTTCCAGTGAGATTTTGAAGTGTGGGAACTATGGACACTTTACTATCCCATGAGGTGATAACCCGCAACTGTCGGGTTATGAGATCATGACAACAAGGCAAATGTTGGATTACATTATACTACACACACTCATACTATACAGAACATGCATTTTTTTTAAAGTAATTACTAATTCAAAATAAGTACCTACTCAAGAGAGTATGTGATTTCAGATGCAGCCGAGGTATATATATATATATATATATATCAAGCTTAACAGGACAATGAGACACAGCAGAGGAAGACAATCAAGTGGGAAAACTACAAAGCAACAGGCAACTAGAAATACAAATTAAAAGTCCCCAGACAACATATGAGGGTAGAAGAGGATGTGAAGAGCTTTGTGAGTGTGTACGTATGAGCGAGTGAGTCCACACTGTGAGTGACACTTCACTGATCAGATAACACACGAGTGACAGTGAATTGAGCCTTCCTCGGTAAAGTGACACTTCCTTTCTCACCATATCGCCCAATAAATACCCCTCGATCTCTCTTTATTTTGCTGCCTGTGTGAGTTCTGTGCATTACTGAGAGTAAGAGGCTAAGAATGGCTGCTTCATGTTCGTTTCAGAAGGTATCGACCCAGTTAGCCAAAGGGTTTTCTTTACTCTCTCAAGAATTTGTAAGATGTTCGCTTACAAAATTATGTTTCAAAGTTATGTTTGAGCAAAACATTCCTCTAAATTTCTTTAGGGGAAAAATTATATATATATATATATCTGATGCTCACGTCCCACTGTTGTCTCTTTCGGCGGTGGACAGAGGTCAGCATGGACACCCTGACTGGTCTGCGGCAGTGCAGCCCCTTACGCAACAAACTGTATTCTACCAAAACCAGCATTAACTTCTTGAGCAATTTGAGCTACAGGAGCTTGTCTGTTGGATTGGGCCTCGGCCCGCCGGTTCTCCACTGTTCCTTGATAGATCCTGACCACTGCAGATGGGGAACACCACACAAGAGCTGCAGTTTTGGAGACGCTCTGATCCAGTCGTCTGGCATCACAATTTGGCCCTTGTCAAACTCGCACAAATCCTTTCGCTTGTCCATTTTTCCTGCTTCTATCATCAACTTTGAGGACAAAATGTTCACTTGCTGCCTAATATATCCCACCATGAATATATAAATATATATACAGGGTTGGGGAGTAACGAAATACAAGTAACTTAGTTACGTATTTAAAATACAAAATTTGAGTAACTGTATTTCATTACAGTTACATTTTAAATGGGTGGTAATCAGATTACAGTTACATCTGAAAAGTGTTTTAGATTACCAAAGTGATTACTTTGAATTTTAATGTCATTTAAACAGCAATTGGTGATTCTCTGACTCTGACCGTCTGAAAAAGCGGAGTTAAGTTTCATGTTTTCCACTGTTTTCATGTTTTGTGATAATTGTGTCAAATTGAGTCATTTTATAATTCACTCGTCACTGCAACTTTTTCTCACAATTTGTTTTTTTCCTCACAATTGTGAGTTTATATTTCACAATTTGACTTCTTTTTCTCAGAATTGCGAGATTTAAACTCACAATTGCAAGTTATAAAGTCAGAATTGGGAGAAATAAACTTGCAATACTGACTTTTTTTCTTGCAATTGTGAATTTAGTATGAGTTTATATCTCATAATTCTGACTTTTCTCAATATTGTGAGTTTATATCTCATAATTCTGACTTTTCTCAATATTGTGAGTTTATATCTCATAATTCTGACTTTTCTCAATATTGTGAGTTTATATCTCACACGATTCTGAGAGAAAAAGTCCTTTTTTGTGTTTGTTTCACACTTATTAGTATTCCAAAGTATTCTGAAGTATTTAGATTAAGTTACTAAACTTGAGTAATGTAACGAAATACGTTACAAATGACTTTTTAAAGCATGTATTTTGTAATCTGTAGTGAAATACATTTTAAAAGTAACCTAACCAGCCCTGAATATATATATGTATATATTCATACACATATGAAATAAAGCAATCTGAAGTAAATTGAAAAGAGGAGGTTGGTAAATCCAACATAATTTAAATATATGTATTCTACTGTTGTTTTCAGGTCCTCTGAAATTAATTTATCAGTTCCTTTCAGAGACTTCCTCAGTAATAAGTGCCTAAATTGTCAGCAAAAAGTATATTATGACCACATTACATGCAGTATGAGGATGTGAAGTCAAAGTTCATCAGGTAAACCACCCTGAGTCATCAGAGAGGAACACTGTGACGAGGGACAGAAGAAATGCGTGACAGTTGTGATGAAGAAATAGTTTAGTTACCTAGGGCGGAGGAATTTGTATTCAATATGTTTTTTGTATTATTCAAAAGCATAAGAATTTTAACAAAGAATTTTAGCAAAAAATCGTGTCTCATTCACTACTCACCCACAATCCAATCAGCTAAATGTGCTGAAATAAAGCAAGTTATTCTCATACTAATCATTTTAAGTGCATGTATTAACGTCGCACTATTACTGGCTGCTGAAAACGGTCCGAACAGAACTTAATTTAAAATTTAGCTTGTGTACATTTTCTATTGATTCTGGCAGCAGTAATTGATGATGATCAAGTAATGGAGAAAAGCCTTGCGTACTGTATATCCAGACATGCATGTGAATGAATACACCTTTGAAGAGCCTGATTTGCATAATTCCTTCAGTAAATCAGGCACTAAAACAACACAGACGGTGCATGCAAATAAGCGAAGTCTGCTCATGACGTTGTTTCTTAATGTACACGCCGCTGCACGATTTACGGATTCTTCCACTCGTGGCGCACAAGCCTCTGTCGGTTGAATTATGTAGCAGGCGTTGTCACCCACGTAATAATGAGCTGTGAAAGATCCCAAGAGCTGTGACCTGCACGTAATATCATGTAGCGCTCATTTACCAACAGGAAGAGTTCAAAGATCAGCCGTCGGGAGGAGAGGACTCAATGTACTCGCATATCTTTCAATCCTAATGAATGAATTGCATTGAGGTTCAGTACAAGATATAGGTGAAAGGCTCGCGACGGCCCTTGTCAAACAATGCCGATCGCAGTTAAAGATGATGTCAAATATGATTGCGATACACTATAGCGTTCACCTGGAAAAATATGTGTGGGCAAAATTATCATTAGCGAAACTTCAGAGGATTTTCTCGGGCAATTGTTCGTCGGTGCTGCCTGAAGTTCGGCTCACACAGAAGTGTGAATTCAACTTGAAATCTGCAGGACAAATCTCTCACCTTTCAAGAAATTCCCTTTGCCCCTGAAAATTGTCACATCATGGCGCCATGAGATACGCCAGTCAGTCATGTGTTCACACGACACATGATTTCGCTGTTGGCTGCTTTGTTACAACACCACAGTCCTGACAACATTCATTCATCACTGGACACCCTGCAGTCCATCCATATTTATCACTATCGCTCTCTATTGATTTTTTGCCATGTGTTCCTTTGAAGTGAAGAAAACAACCATCTATAACATTTAGTTTAGCTTTATGATTTTTATTTCCCAATCTCATTGCAATCTCAAACGCACCACATAAAAGAATCCGAATCACTTTAAAGAGAATCAGAATCAAGTTGCATCACAGTGAAGATGAATCATTACAATCGCAGCGACTCGGTATCCTATTACTGCGCCGCAGATCTGTTGAGATTTTCAAACATCCACTCCGCTGTATTCCCCGAAGTATACAGCACTTATTTACATTCCCAACACTTTTCAACCACACACATAATCTGAGACACTCGAGACGCTCTTCTAAACAGAACACTCTCTAGACGAGAAAGTACTGAGCTAGAGGAGTCCCCAAAGCCCGCCAAGCATTTTAGAATTATGTTTAATTTAAGGGGAAACATCCTTTATTTATTTCTCTCTCTCTTTCTTTCCTAGCTCGAACTGTCTCTCTCTCAAGTCTCACTCTTCCTCTAAAGTCTTCACCGACAAAGGACTGATGAAGCCTGACTGTGACATCTGGGGAAATCAAACCACGGTAAAGGAACACACTTACACGCACACACGAATGTGCACACACATGAAAGCACACTGCTTTCAATCCGTGATTCCTCTCAACCCAACCCTGAATACTCGAGGAGTCATATTGAGCTTCTCCCTGGCTGAGAGCATTCTCTCCGGGCTTCCAGAGAAACTAGATTACAGCGTTAATGACAAAACTGTAAAACTGGTTTGACAAGAATCTGGTGCAGACATGCACACAAAAGCATTCGTTCATATATATACGTATATATTCACACTCCCAAGGATAAACTGATAGTAAAAAGAACAAAAGAAAAAAATATCGGGCTCATTGAAAAAATATCGGCACCTCCATCTGAAATGAACACTAAAACACCAAAAACTTGTATTCCTTTTCACATAAATTATGATTATAGGTGCAGATTTTTGATTAATAGAGACTTATTTGAACACACTTGACTCAAAAACACATGATTATAACACATTTTGATGTTTGCATCACATAACCAGCTCCATGTGTGGCTTTTCTGCGGTGGTAAACTTGCTCGATACCTCACCTGGTACAACACTGCAATAACCAGCTTAATAAAGAGTTGCCAGATTCACGTTAATCTGTCTGGGATAAACCTGAGCACGCTTCTAGAGACACTCAACGGACATGAATCATGCAAGAAGCAACATCGTATTATTTTGCAGAAATGTTATCATGCCAACAATGTTGCCATGTTGCACATTTTTCCAATGAGTTTACAACTTGCGTTACATTATTAATCTTTCAAAGATTTGATCCAACCAATCTTGTTGTATTGAACTCTACTTTGAAAACACATTGAAAACTCAAAATTCAGATTGGAGCTACACTCAAAAAAAATATTTCAGTCTACACATAAGTTTTATGTAATTTAATTACATAGCAATTTTCCATCCATTTGGATGACATAGTTTTAACATAAACAAACTAATAAACTTAATGCGATTCATATTTGTCAGTCATATGTAAATGAAATAGGTAAGATTTATGTAATGAATAGTGAGAGAGTAAATGCCTTTTATCTTCAGTTGATTTCATCAGTTGTAGTTCTTGTGTTTCTCTGTCCTTCAGTGATTCTGCTTGTTAACAGCAGGTGTTCATCATTAATGCTCAATCCTCACTTAATGATCTCATTAACTCTGACACTGCTTCAATGGTACTTTAACTCAGTAGTGCGCACACATGACCACTAAACAGTGTTCATTAACCTGTGAACTATTACATAAATCTTACCTATTTCAGTTACGTATGACTGACAAATATGAATCACATTAAGTTTATTAGTTTGTTTATGTTAAAACTATGTAATCCAAATGGATGGAAAATTGCTATGTAATTAAATTACATAAAACTTATGTTTAGACTGAAATATTTGTGGCGTGAAAGCGGTCACCAGTTTTGTGTGCAATACGCATTATAATCTGTGTGAGGCTGACCAGAATGCTTCCGAACACATGGAAAAGAGTACAAAAGATGTATATGGTGCTTGTTATACCCATATTTTTGGCCTTTTCTAAAGCTTGACATTGCCGATCACCATCCATTTTGGTTGAGTGTGAACATTTCTATTCCTCTGCCCTGAATTGTTTGTTCAACAACGACAACAAAAACGACGTAAGGTTTGGAGTGATGTGAGGGTGAGTCAATCATTCATGTTAGAGTTAAGGACCTATCACACCGTCACAAATGTATGACTCTCTTGAATCAAAATAATGGATCCCTATGGAGCTATTCACACCAGTGTCGATTGTTTTCCCATCGCCCAGCAATGAAATAGATTGTCCAATCAGGTTCGGGCTTTAGATCACGTATGGATGAGAATAGATGTCTCATTGGTGTCTGAGAACAGATTTATTCTCATATGTTCTTTATTCAGAATATCATTCGATATCATGCAATCTGAAGAGTTTGACAAAGCTCACAGAGTTTTCTTCAGTGCATGCGTGTGATGAGTCTCTCTAGAGCTGTCAATCATATTCCACATTAATTCAATTCAATTCAATTCAAATTTATTTGTATAGCGCTTTTCACGATACATATCGTTTCAAAGCAGCTTTACAGAAATTAGATACAGAAATTATTACAAGCACTCGATGATGGTTTAAAGTGGGGTTTGAGCAAATACATAGTAATAATCTCATAAATTACGATGTGTAGCTTAATTGAGGTCGAGCAAAGTCAAGTTTGAGAAAAATCGAGTTAAAGTTTTCTGAAGGTTTCAAAACAATCACCTAGCAACCGTACCTCTCCTGGTAACAACAACAAATTTGGCAAGTCAAAACCAAATATCTATAGGAAAATATATATATATTCAACTTCTTTTCCATGATTCCACAATTGTTTGATTAAAGAAACAGACAGCCTATATATAAAGACCTTCTGTACCACACGGATCTAATATAATATTTTCCTCCAAAAATAAAAAGTTAAACAAATGTTTAGTTAAGATATAACAGATAATGTTTGCGTGAAACTCACCAACACAGATTTTTTCTTCAAGTTCTGTAATTGTGTGTATGTGTATATCAGGATCGCACAGCTCAAGTAAGATCATTTTGTTTGCATCAGCATGAGATTGAAAATCACATTTCATTGGTTCAGACTCATACCATCGAGAATTCACTACAAATATTCACAAAGTTGGAATGGTGCGCTTTAAAAACAAGTCAAGTCAAGTCATCTTTATTTATATAGCGCTTTTTACAATGCAAATTGTGTCAAAGCAGCTTTACAGTAATAATTGGCAAATAATTTAGGCTGCACAGCAGCTCCCAAAGAAAATGGTGTCATTGTCCAGCTTATTCTATATATTATTGATAAAACAAACTTATGCTGAAGGAAGCACCAGTCGTCCAGAAGTGAGCAGAGAAAAAAAAACTGCTTTTTTCATGGTCACTCCTCTCAGAAAACGTTCAAATAAAGAGACTTTTAGATGTTTAATTGCTATTTGGAGCATTGGGATCGCTAGACGAGGGCTTAATGAACTCTTTTTTGTGTGTGTTAAATCAATTTTTACCAAAATCGACATTTTTCACTTGTTTTGCCAGTAGCTCGAACTCAGCCCATGCGCATTCCAACTCATTTTGACTCCACGGGTCACATATACTGTTGTATGTCGTGTAGCGGATGGGGTTAAAGCCAAATGGGAAAACGTATGATATGTATACATGAGGAATAATGTATTCTCGCTCAGAGCCACCTATCATGCAGGTGTAAATCAGCAGAAGGTGATCAATCGTGGAAAGCTCCATTCGATGGCGATTCGCTTCACTTTATCGTCTCATGCTCAGTGTGAAAGGGCCTTTTGGATTTGAACTGGTACTCTTAAGGTGATGATACATCTTTCTGAGCAACGGGCAACCAGGTGAGACACGGCAACTAATTAGAGGACAGTTGGCAGCAACCAATCAGAGAAGAGCAAATCTATTGCCAATACTTTATTAGGCACAAAATGCCTTTCCAATCTGATTCGTGATAGGAAAAGGGGGAAGAGCAAGTTTGGCAAAAGGGGGATTTGAATCCGGATTGATAGCTTCTTTCACGTGCCATACGACCTATACAGCCGGCATCATCACCTTTACAGCGATTTCTCTAAATAAAATGTCTCACATCCACAGAAACTCCTATCTGGTACAATGGCAAACCTCACATGTACACACACTCATGACCTTTGTAAATGAAAGCCCGTTTGATGGAAATGGTCTGGAATCTCTCATGGAATTGCTTACACTACACTTGACCTACCGACATTCGACAAGTGAAATTTCCTCTCGGCGGAGCGTGACCTGAGAGTCAGAGCACAAAGGCCGGTGGTTTACGTCAGATCTACGTTTCCCTCAAGGCCAGTGAGAGGAGAACATCTCAAAATCTGAGCTGTTCAAGACAACTGAAGTGTCTCTTTTAGCCTCTCCGTCTCTGACTTCATCCCTCCCTTTCTTTTCCGATCGAAAATGTCAGCTGAGATGGGCCTTGCCCAGCAGAGTTGGTATTTAATAAGCACCCTGATTCGCTCCCATGTGCTGGAGAATGTGATGATTCTGTTTGGGCTGTAGGGTACTGGACGTGCTATTGATTTTGCAGTATCCATTGATAACTGGTGAGGAAGTGTGAGGGGGAGAATGATGAAAACAAAGAAAGGATTAACGATTTTCTCTCCGCTGAAATGGTACTGGTGATCAGTCGGGGGATCTGTGGCCCTCTTTCAGATCCAGTCCTCATTTGCTCTGACCTGGAAACTGAAGGATGAGATATCTGACTGTTACTACATAGTTATTACATAGTAACACACCACAGACACGTGCCAGACCGGAAATTTCATTCACTGCTAGTTGCAGGAACATATTCTTCCAAAGTAATCTATGATGCCATCATGAGATTCTTTTGATGCAACAGCCTGAAGGTCGTTAAATGTATAATAAAGAACATTTACATTGGACAACTTTACTTGGTTTGGACATTGTGTTCACTGAAAATGGAACATCAGTGAACACCGAAAAATAAAGGTTCGTTATTGGCATTGATGTTTCCAATGAGAACTTTTAACATCCATTGAAACTTTTCATTGCACAAAAGGTTCTTTGTAGTAGAAAAAGAAAAAAAAGAGAGAGGTTATTTTCATAACTGATCACTGAAAGGTTCTTTGTGGAATCAAAAAAAAGTGTTATATTTTTGTAAACCCACATCACACTCTTAGAAAAAAAATGTTCCAGTGGGTTCTTTATAGAACTCTAGGGTTCTTGACGCAATTTTAAAGAACACTTTATGCCAAAATGGTTTTATACAAGGAGAATTGACCCTTCGCCCCCTTTAGTTACTGTTGCTATGCGCTCTCGCGCCACACATCATGTTCTCACGCAGTGGAAAATACATCCTGGAGCAAAGAGGACACTGACAACGTATGAAACAGTTTCATATTTAATATATTGTAATATTTTAAAGCAGTTGAATCAATAAATAGCGTCTAGTGTGTGTTTAATGTGTGGTGACAGATCTCTGTAGCTCCTCGTGAAGCGATCATCTCTTCATACTAGTTCATTTATAGCATCAAATAACGTGTAGCATCAAATAACGCGAGGACACACAATTTTTCAAATCTACTAACTCCCCTGACTGCTTTGACGGACAAAATGGCAGATTCAGGGTTATGATTGGTCAGATCGCCTGTCAATCAAACTGCTGGCGAAGGGTCAATTGTCTTAAATGATTGTATACTTTTTTATGTGTCTGTAATGGGTTGTTTTAATTGTTTCTAGTTATAAAGTATGTTTACAAGCTGTGTAATTCATCACATTTTATTAAAAATAAATACAAGTCCATTAAATGCGAGGTCCTATATGAAGTGTCTGACAGATCCCGGACACAAGGTAAGCTGGGCGTCAGTAACTAAACGTGCATTAATGCAAACATTAGGACTTTTTCCTTCAAGAAGCGTCCTACAAGCTGCTTCAGAAACGGCACACACCTCATTCCTCCTGAGAACTGCTAACATTCTAAACGCCAATCCCACATTTAATATGACATTTCAGATTGGATTTATAGCATATCAGCAGAAATTCCCAAGACTACCCAGTCAGAGTGAAAGAACGGCTTTCCGATATCCAGCCCCTTGGCTTTGCATCCATATTGATTTCTGGAGCAGATTTTAAATCATGTTTCTGTAGTGAACACGGGTCTGAGTGTACATACCCTACAGTGAGATTATTCAAATTTATCAAGATGAATTATTGACGCGAGATTGAATTTTGGAACACTGGGGCGTACGCCTGTGATTCTGACCCTTCTTCAAAGAACATTCTGCAAAATGCACATCAAGTTTTGTATTCATTACTGAAACACTGGGAAAAAATGGAATTCCAATAATGTAATCTCAGCGATCGCAGCGAGTCTGACGTAAGAGTACGCCACGCATCTTCCGGCAGATTCACACACGACTTATCAGATCAGTGAGCTTAACCAAATTTACATTTCTGACTTTAGCTCCATTTGCTTAGCAACACGCTTTGATTTCATATCAAAGTCTCTTTTTAAAGCAAGTCCACACATTATTTCCAGACATGCAAGAGCCAGCAATAGGGAAAGATCAATATCTCCAACACTATTGGCAAACAACAGTGTCTTTGGATCACACACGAACACGAAAAAAAAAAATCAGTGAGGTCGAGTTAAAACACATACACAGGCGATTTTATGTTTTTGTTTTTATTTTAAATGACCTTGATCTTAAAAAAATGCTCAGCCCCACATGCGCACTCATACATATGCGGCGTGAGAATCTTCACAGAACATTTTTACCCACCGATAGAGATCTTCAACTGAGAACGAATCTTGTGAGCTGAAATGGAATTACCATTTGCTTCAACTCTGCTTCTAAAAGCAATTCCAGCGCCGCTCCTGCTGTGGAGCCAGCCGGTCTCGCGCTCGCTGGATTTGCTGCCAGGAGTTTGCCGTCGCTCCTCTCTTAACTAATTCTTTCTGTTTCTCGTTTAAGATTGAATATTTGATTCCTTGTATTTACCACTAGTCCCTCGAAAGTAAATCACAACAGATTCATATAACGGCACTGCATGCGCACTTGCAATGAACTTCAAATCTTTAAAGTATATGTTTTTAAAAATGTACTTGCAGGTCATTCAATTAAAGAAATAAAAGTGAATACACTTTCAAGCCCATGTTTCTTTAGTGCATTAAAGGTTTCGCTTTAAAGTGCATTTTAAATCAAAAAATATTTTGTTATTATCTTATTACATTTCATATTAGATTTAAAGTAAATGCACAACATTATGAATGTGTGGTTACAAATATATTTAAATACATGACATACACTTTGAGGTTGTAAAATAAAACAATTAGAATTAATATTTCAGTCTTTCTACTTCAAATTTCACGTTTAATTCGATGTGTTACTTGCCAGTTCATTGTAATTATTTGTGAAATTTACTAGCAGTTCCAGAGTGAAAATACTTTCCACACCAATAGATATATTTTAGTTTACCAAAAAAGCAAAATAGCCAATAGAAGTAATTATTAAATTAAATATTATATAGATGCACTTTAGTCTTCCTTGAGAGGCTCGAGAAGTAATTTAATTTAAAACAAATTTAAACTATAATACGTCTAAATGCTAATAGCATGGGATTAAGTGTCTCAAAATTATCTCCATAATAAATCCTCTTTTTAAAAGTATACTTTTTTCACAAGCGACAAACCAACATGTTTTATAAGAACCAAACAATTCTCAGATTCTGTGCATCTGCATTTACTCTCCAACAGAAGAGCTGCAGAACCTTCTATTATCTCAGAGCCAAGAAATAGAGCTTTAATATTCATCATATTCAAACATCTTCTGCACAATCTTTTATTTGTGGTTCCATCAAATGGCGCAGCTCCTATTTATACGTCTGGTTCTCCTGCGGTTTCATTGGCCGTCTCCACACCTGCAGTGATTCTCTGTTGCTGTAAATTGCAGCTGCTCCAGTTTCATATCCCTGTGGCACATCTCAATCCTCAGGTCCATCGCTGTACACATCCTTCAAAATAAAACTAATCTGGTCTAATCTAGCGTGTGTTATTTACTCTTACTGAACAAATTCAAGAAACTGACCCATTAAAGAAAATCTCAGAGAATGGGGGAAAAATGCTTTTTTTCTCATAATGCTCCTAACAACGTATTTATTATTTTTTTTTTTTGGCATGCATGCATGCATATAATGCAATGTATGATGTTTGTTTTGCAAACCATATTTAAGATTATGTGGGAAAAGGCATGAAAAGGGGAAAAGGTGGATTACAGCGTTCAACACTGCACTCAAAAAATATATCAGTTTTATCTAATTTAATTACATAGCAATTTTCCATCCATTTAGATTATATAGTTTTAACATAAACAAACTAATAAACTTAATGTGATTCATATTTGTCAGTCATACGTAAATGAAATAGGTAAGATTTATGTAATAGTTCACAGGTTAATGAACACTGTTTAGTGGTCATGTGTGTGCGCACTACTGAGTTAAAGTACCATTGAAGCAGTGTCAGAGTTAATGAGATCATTAAGTGATGATTGAACATTAATGATGAACACCTGCTGTTAACAAGCAGAATCACTGAAGGACAGAGAAACACAAGAACTACAACTGATGAAATCAACTGAAGATAAAAGACATTTAATCTCTCACTATTCATTACATAAAGCTTACCTATTTCATTTACATATGACTGACAAATATGAATCACATTAAGTTTATTAGTTTGTTTATGTTAAAACTATGTAATCCAAATGGATGGAAAATTGCTATGTAATTAAATTACATAAAACTTATGTTTAGACTGAAATATTTTTTTGAGTGTGCATGATGTAAAGGTTGTGGGAAGTGTCAAAACCAGTGTTGAAGTACTCGAGACCAGACTTAAAGGGGACATGTCATGAAAAATGAGACTTTTTCCGTGTTTAAGTGCATCTACAAAACCAGAAAATGTGAAAAAGGACAACCCAGTAATTTTTTTTTGGCAAGCCTTTCTCTGCAAGTATTCAGATTTCACTCCCCTTGTGACGTAGGAAGGAGATCTTATTATAATATTACCGCCATTTTGTTTTCGAATGTGTTCAGGATCACTAAAGCTGCGTGAGGGGTCGGAGCAAAACTCTCAGGAGCACTGAAGAAGCTCCTGAGATGAGCAAACATTGATATTAACAGCTATAATAGTAAACATATGAGACACGCAGTGGTGTAATTGTATTTATGAAGGGAACGTGTCCAGATAAATTCACACGAGGGTCAGAAAAACACAGGATTTGCACAGAAGTTCAATGGATGTTCATGATCCGAGTTCAAATATATTTTGTGATGTTTGCAAACTGTCTTTCTGAATGTGTTTCGTTAGCACGTTGCTAATGTGTGATTACATGTGGCTCAAGTTACCGTTGTTTCTTATCGTATTCACGGACACCAGAGACGTGTCGTTATTCTCATCTGTGACCCGAAAACATAAAGCATTAATTCACACAGGGTGTAATTTCAGTTAGCCGTGCAGCAAGTTATCAAACTCATTCAGAATCGAATGTTAGCAAACGACCACAAAATACATGCCATGCCGACGTGAGCCGAAATGAAACAGTTTGTAATAATCTATTTTGAGAGCTATATTTGCTGTGTGTATTGTTTATAGAGGAGATTGGGGGCGGGTAAAACATGGTATAATAAAATAATCCATGGGGTATTTTGAGCTGAAACTTCACCCACATTCTGGAGACACCTGAGACTTATATTACATCCTGTAAAAAAGGTCACCTTTGACCCGACACATGACGTAGCCCCTCTCCTCCAAAATTTTCTCATTTTATACTTGTAATTCTTGACCGGCTTTTTGTTTTTCTCTATTCTCTGTACTTCCATGTTCATCAGTTCTCATCTGAGCTTACACTACATCAAAGGTCAAAGGTCACCCTTCCGCCGAACCTCAACTCTCTTATGAACGCATGGCCATGACCAGAAGCTTGTGATTACAGTTGATAAAGTTTTAAATATGGATATTTGTCCATTGAAGGCCTTTATTAACGCCGTGGAGTCGTATGGATTACTTTTATGATGGATGGATGGATGCACTTTTTTGGGCTTCACAATCTCGGGTACCATTCACTGCCATTATAAAGCTTTGAAGAGCCAGGATGTTTTTTAATATAACTCCAATAGTGTTCGTCTGAAAGAAGATACACCTAAGATGGCTTGAGAGTGAGTAAATCATGGGATGATTATCATTTTGGGGTGAACTATCTCTTTAAGACTGAGAACTAGACCATATTTTCATGGAAAATATTTTGTCATTTGGACTTGACCTTCCGCTTTTGGTCTCAACCTCGGCCTGGACTCAACGGTCGTAACTCATTTGTTTGGTGGGATTGTATAAACAACTCATTTTTGTGGAAAATGAAAATCACATTTAGGGTGTGTGAGCGTCAGGGGTTTTGAGGTGCTCATGTTGTGGCTGTTCTTGTGCGGAATGAATTTTTGCAGTCGGGAGTTTTAATGATAAAATGAGGTTTTTTTTTTGGTATTCACTGGAATTCTAATACAGAATAAACCATAGATTTGCAACAACGGCTTATATGTCTTAAAATGCTGCTGCAAGCGACATTCCAGGGCCGTTAATGTTTATCAGTGGTTACAGGATAATATAATCGACAATACGCAAAGAGCTTTGCTTTGCCCTGCCTCAGAAAAAAAAAAAAGATTGTGTGAAAATAGCTCCAACATTCCTACGTTTACAGAGAATAATTACTGACAACGAAGCAGATTTTGAATAGGAGAAGCTGTTTGGTTGTGCCTTGAAGCAGGAGTGCAGCTATGATCACCGATCCAGAGAAAGATCTGAGCACAAGTTTGCTCGAATAACTGTGTAAAATAGATTCACATGGGTTGATGGTAGCTATTAAAAACTATTTTCGTTCAATAGGTGGTCTAGAGGAGTGTACAGCACGGTCAAGATCTCAAGGTCCAGCTTATAGAAGGATTGAGGTGCGCACACAAGGGCTACAAAGATACCAAAGGTAAACAGAATTGGAGCAACGGCTGCTTGCAGAGACGGTGTAACATTAAGCTCTGCCCAGGGACAAGAGAAGCAGGTGGGTAAATACAAAACCGTATGATGACACAATGGGGATCGAGGGAAGGGGCGAGGTACAATATAACTAGGACTTCAGACTTCAGTGGTTGTGAGTGGTGAGGAACATCAGGGGAACGAACACCAATCCAGGATCATTGGTTACATTTCTGCAAAGTAGTATTACGTTGCTTCTTGCACATTTCAGAGTGAAATGTCAGGCGATTATTTACTTAAAACACTCATCACAACTGTACATAAAATTGTCTATTTCGTCTATATTGTATATTTGTATTTTTATTCTTTTATTCTTTTTATTATCTGTGTCTTGTCTTGTCGCTGTCACTTTGTTGCACTGTGGAGCTTCTGTCACTAAAAAAAATTCCTAGTACGTGTAAACATACCTGGCAATAAAGCTCTTTCTGATTCTGATTCTGATTAAAAGCATGTTCAGTTTTGACTGAAACGGGTGAACGTGAATCACAACATTTTATTAATGTTGTATGTATTGCGACAGTTCGAAAATGAGATGTCCAGAGAGTGCCACTGAAAAGTTAAAGCATTTGAAAATAGGGCTTGACATTAACACCCGCCAACCCACCAAACGTGGGTGTATTTCAGCAGTGGCGTGTAACACACGATGAATTTTATATGTACTATGTACATTTTTCTGTTATAGTCTTTAGTCTATAAGGCTTCTGAAATAATAAACTAAGTGCAAAATATAGATTTGTCGATACATATATCGGTATTAAAATATCTGAATACTAATTTTCCACAGAATAGATACAAATACCAGCTTCTCTCTCTCTCTCATCTCTCCGACAGCGAGTGGCACACAAACCCTCCTCTCCTCACTCACTCATTTCATTTGATCCGGATGAATATTGTTGGTGTTTCAGGGCTTGAATTTCTGCGTGGGATTGCATGTATTATGTTTTGTGCTCATACCTAAAAAATCTCAGTACTGAATTAACATCTTTTTCATTGTTTATTGCTCTAAAACAGTCAAATACACTCACAATAATGTCAAAATGGTGAGTACTCACAAACACAGTCAGTTATATTTTAAGTGAATGTAAAGAAAATGCATGCGTAACAGTATAATGGATCCGTGCGTCAGCTCTTAAAGTGACAGCAGCCTAATAAACCTGCTGCCAAATTATGATAAAACATTAAAAATATCTATATTTCAGTTTTTCCCCATCTTTTCAATGTCAAAATTGTGGCCAGTGAAAATGCTGAGTAGCTGGTAGTCTCGAATAGCCAGAGCTTGAGACTGACGGCAGATATGTAACGCAACACAGTTTTTGTTTCTCGTCATGTTAGGGGCATGAAAATGTAAAGTCGATTTCCCTACAATAACAGACCAATAATAATGCAGCCATGTACTTCACATACTTTTGAAAATTTAGTTGATCCTGGTAAAGCGCTCATTGTCAACACGTCAGCGTTCTTCTTCCATGAGGGGGTTTGGCTTCACAGCATTTTTTTCCAGTTGGACCGTTGAAGAACACGGCACACGTGTCTCCCGGACATCCCGAAGAATTCAACCAGATGACGACTTCGAAAATCCAGCTAAGTGTGTGATATGCGTCAGACGTTCAGCCAGTTATCTGAGGCTGAGACTAGGCGGCTGGTAACTTTGGAAAACCACTAGCCACTGTGGCTGGTGAGCAAAAAAGTTCATATCAATCCCTGCAAACCCAAAACCTAATCTATATCATGAACAAAAGCAAACGTGAGACTCATTTTCTGAATAAACCATGCCATGTTTCTACAATTCTTTGAGCTCTACTGCCATTTTAGCTAGAAACGGACACAACTGTGGTGCATTTTAGGAGTTTTGCAAAAATATAGGTAGAGGCACATTTTCCCAACGAGTCTAGATTGGGAAATACTGTTATCATCATGACAGATGAATTTATAGGATTTCCAAACGCCGCACAAGACAGAAGTGAGGCAGCAGGAAGCTTCCAAAATATGGATTAACATGTTTATGCTGCCAAACTTCAGTGGGAGTGTAAACATGGTTCAATTATCACAAGTATGAAAACATCACAAGGATATCATTGACTGAAGTGAACTGGACTTTCACCAATCTGCTCTGTCGTTGTTTGCGGGAAAAATGATGTGGGCTGTGGTATGACGGCCCACTGGACAGAAACCATAACGTGATTATTTGTTATTACTGGAGCAACTCCAAACTCCTGGTAGTCAAGACTCCTTTTTCATAGCGCTTTATAAAACACAGATTGTGTTGTGGAAAATAATGATTCATTGATGCAAACAGAGTTCGATTCGGCCGCTCTCATTGTCAGAATAGTGAGCACTCAGACGCTCGCCTCTCCTCGTGTTGCTATCGGCAGACAAGAAAGTTAGCAAAAAATAACCAAACAAGCTGATTTGTCGGTGAGGGTAATGTGGGAATGACCTGTTCGAACTCATCAATTATTTTCCATTCACAATTTATTTCCTTTAACAACAGAGTCGTCATTGCTAAGCCGCTGAAGAAGCCATTTGTCAGCGAACACAATGGAAACGGACACTTTCGAAGTGTTGCGATGGACAGTGATATAACAACACACTTTAGGAAAGACCTTGAAACACGAGATGTGAACTTTAAGCTCTGTGCTCAGCATATTAACAAATATAGATAGCTGTGATATGCTCTCCTTTGTCTCTCAAGGTCACGTGTGTCCTTGATGAAGCAGGGCGGCACAGGGAGGTCATGGGAGAAATGACTGGTCAGCTCCACTGAAGGACAACATATGATGGGACACACTTGACTTAAATATCTTTAATATTTACGCTAACATTTGAAAACACATCGTTTTGGCCTTCTGTCGACACTGAGACAGCGTTTTTTTGTCCTGGAAAAATTGAAGACACTCTGCCGAGGGGATAAATTGGTGTTGTGGTGCAGACTGTCAAAATGGAGCTGTTTGAAAATGATGAAGCATGTTTAGTCATGTGATGCACATTGTACTGAAACGTGTATACCAGCCATATAGCACGTTTCTGCAAAGATGACAGAAAATGTACTCTCAACTGCTGTCCTGTGGCAAAACATGAAGGGAATTGACCCTTTGCAAACAGTTTGATTGACAGGCGATCTGACCAATCAGAACCCCGAACCCCAAAGCGGTCAGGGGAGTTAGTAGATTAACGTTGGTGAACTTGAATCACGTCTTGAAACAACATTCCTTCTGATGTTCATTCATGTTTATTTGATGCTATAAATGAACTAGTATGAAGAGATGATCGCTTCACGAGGAGCGACAGCGATCTGTCACCACACATTAAACACACACTAGACGCTATTTATTGATTCAACTACTTAAACAAATTACAAAACAACAGTTTCAAATGTTTTCAGTGTCCTCTCTATATTTTTTTCACTGCGTGAGAACATGATGTGTGGCGTGAGAGCGGCATAGCAACAGTAACTAAAGGGGGCGGGGCTTTGTGAAGGGGCAGTTGTGTTTTTGGACCAAACACTGAGTGGCATTTGAGTGAGACCTTTAAAAGTCATCGTGCGAGAAGAATAACGTGAGAACTTCATTATATGAATCATCTCAGAGCGCTAAAACTAAAGATGCATATTATTAAATTTATTATTCATCTGCTATAGGGTAATAAAGGAACAGCAGTGATTTTTCACTAATATTTACAACAGGATCTGCATTTGAATAAGATATTTTTGTTATAAGGGACAATAAAAACATCAAAAACACTCAATTCCTGGTAAAAAAAATGTACTTGATTTTCAAAAGTCAGCGAATTTGCGACAGCTGAATGTCTCTGAGAAACATGTCACTTATTTAAGCCATGAAATAATCTTCATTCCATTAAAGAAGTATAATGAACTACTCAAAAAAAGCATTTAGAACGTCTCCAGCATGTTTTATAATTATAACTTATCAGTCCAAAACTTATCAGTTATAATATTACTCCTAAAAACAAACTCACTCATGTGCATCAATCACTTCACCCAACACTTTCCGGCTAAAGAATAAATAACTATCACCTCCCAAATCCATCGTTTGAATACCACAACATCACTGTCTGTCATAAAATAACGTGCACGACACACGGCAGCAGCAGAGGTCCAGTTTCCTGGATGTTTTGACTGCGTCATCGATTCCTGAGGGAGAAAATGGCAGCTTGAGCAGCTTCAGCGTGCGTCTGTCAGAGACAATAATGTACGTAATAATAACGCTTGTGAGTGTGAATTCGTGAAACTGAAACTGAACGAGAAATAAACAGAATAAAGAAAGAGAATAAACACCAATCCAACGGAGAAACTTTGTCCCTGGTTTGAGAACATCCTTCAATATCCTTCATTTTTTATTCTTGACTGATTTTTATATATATATATATATATATATAGATATATATATATATATATAATTTTGGCAACAGATGAAGTGTTAAACGAGTGATCTTGACACGAGTCTTCTCAGTTGTTTGGAAGTTTAAAGGCACATATCAGAGTTTGATTTAATTTTCCGACAAAAGATGATACATTTTTTACATGATTTGTTACATTTAATCACCCCTTAGCAGATTATATATTGTTCTGTCATGATATAGTTCCTCGTTTGTTAATTAGCTCCATCACACATGCGATCAGTGACTCTTATTCTCCTGCGGATTCTCCTTGTTCATTAAAAGACTCTTTGTTTATGTTTGACTCGACTACATGTGACATATATTTTCATTTTATAAAATATTTTGCATGTAGTACTGAGCACGCCTGAGCACTTTTAGAGCATTAAACACTTCTTTTTTTTTTCCAAATCCCGTCTCCGTTGCACTCCTAACCCAGCTGGGAGAAGGACGTGTGTGTTTTGAGAGGCCGCTGCGCTCATTAACTGTGTTGTATTGTTTCTGACCAGACAGCTTTTTATTTTGATTTAGTTTTGTGTTCTAACCCGATCAGCTCTAGTTGTTATTGTGTCTCTGTGGCACAGCGCTGTTAATATGTGTTAGTGAGTCTCTTTCTTCTCTGAGGAGCGATTTATTTCAATGTGTGTTTAGTCCTCTAAATCAGAAATTTTGAAAATAGTGAAGTCAAAAAAAACATGTCCTTATTACATGTAGTTACTATAGTAATTTCTATGAATTGTGCATTATTACATGGAACTAACCCTCAACCAACCCTAATCCTGACCATAAGTGCATGTAGTTAATTATTAGTACCTAAATCTATAACTATATTTCAACATGGACACCTAAAGTGTAGCAAAAAGCAAACAGTAGTACATAATTATTTGGCTACTGGTTAGCATTATCCATCTTTTCTCGTATTAAAATATTGTGCATAAAAAGACCAGGAACATAATTGAGAATGTAAATGGAGTCAATGTTTTTAAAAATATTTATAATATATATTTTGCATATATGTTTTTATATGATGTTTATATATATATACATAAACGTCATATAAAAAAATAATAATATTACATTAAGATAGAAGTAAATATATATATATATATATATATATATATATATATATATATATATTCACTTCTATGTTAATGTAACATTATTTGGTTACACTTTATTTTAAGGTGTCTTTGTTACACTGTAATTATACATTTAAGTACTGAGTAATATTAAGTAACTACATGTACAGGATGAGGGTTTGGGTTGGTTTAGGGTTAGTTGCATGTAATTATGCATAATTTATAGTTATTACTATAGTAACAACATGTAACAATGACACTGTAAAATAAAGTGTTACCCATTATTTTGTAACTTCTTGTTAAGAAAAAAAACACTAAGGCAAATTTTCCAAATGAAATAAAGACTAATATTAGTCTTGACATTAAAGGATTAGTTCACCTCAAGCCATCCTAGGTGTATATGACTTTCTCCTTTCTGAATCGGAGTTATATTAATAAATATCCTGACGCATCCGAGCTTTATAATGGCAGTAATGCGCTTCCAAATGAATATGAGCAGAAGAAAGTGTCTCCATCCATCATAAATGTACTCCACGCGGGTCCGGAGGGTTAATAAACACCTTCAGAAGCAAAGTGATGCATTTGTGCAAAAAAAATATACCCATATTTAATAAGTTATGAAGTAAAATATGTAGCTTCCACCAGACCGCCTTCTGTATTCTTAAAAGCTTACGCTGTACGTCATACGTCAGACGTGACACCAGTTCCTTTTTTTCCATAATTTTAATAGGGAAGAAGCTACATATTTTACTTCATTACTTGTTAAATATGGATATTTTTATTTTACACAAACGCATCGCCGCGTAAGGCCTTTATTAACCCTCCGGAGCCGTGTGGGTTAATAAAGGTAGGTTACTTTTAAAATGTATTCCACTACAGATTACTAAATACATGCTTTAAAAAGTCATTTGTAACGTATTTCGTTACATTACTCAAGTTTAGTAACTTAATCTAAATACTTTAGAATACTTTGGAATACTAATAAGTGTGGAACAAACACAAAAAAGGTCATTGCAAGTTTTTATCTCACAATTCTGACTTTTTCCCTCAGAATTGCGTGATATAAAGTTGCAATTGTGAGTTATAAAGTCAGAATTATGAGATATAAACTCACAATATTGAGAAAAGTCAGAATTATGAGATATAAACTCACAATATTGAGAAAAGTCAGAATTATGAGATATAAACTCACAATATTGAGAAAAGTCAGAATTATGAGATATAAACTCACAATATTGAGAAAAGTCAGAATTATGAGATATAAACTCACAATATTGAGAAAAGTCACAATTATGAGATATAAACTCACAATATTGAGAAAAGTCAGAATTATGAGATATAAACTCACAATATTGAGAAAAGTCAGAATTATGAGATATAAACTCGCAATATTGAGAAAAGTCAGAATTATGAGATATAAACTCACAATATTGAGAAAAGTCAGAATTATGAGATATAAACTCGCAATATTGAGAAAAGTCAGAATTATGAGATATAAACTCACAATATTGAGAAAAGTCAGAATTATGAGATATAAACTGACACACTAAATTCACAATTGCAAGAAAAAAAGTCAGAATTGCAAGTTTATTTCTCCCAATTCTGACTTTATAACTTGCAATTGTGAGTTTAAATCTCGCAATTCTGAGAAAAAGAAGTCAGAATTGTGAAATGCAAACTCACAATTGTGAGAAAAAGTTGCAGTGACGAGTGAATTATAAAATGACTCACAAAACATGAAAACAGTCGTGGATCATCAGGTCATGACAGGACAGTTTTATAATTTTTAATTTTTTTATAAATTCAGTCATTTTGTCTTGTTCAGGACAGAACTAAATAAAAATAACAACATTTTTATGATCCTCTTAAAAGTATTAAAATGTTGATGAAACTGAACTCCTCTTTTTCAGACGGTCAGAGTCAGAGAATCACCAATCGCTGTTTAAATGACATTAAAACTCAAAGTAATCACTTTGGTAATCTAAAACACTTTTCAGATGTAACTGTAATCTGATTACCACCCATTTAAAATGAAACTGTAATGAACTCAAATTTTCTATTTTAAATACGTAACTAAGTTACTAGTATTTCGTTACTCCCCAACCCTGCTCAGGATATTTATTAATATATCTCCGATTGTCTTCGTCAGAAACAACAAAGTCATATACGTCTAGGATGTTTATTTTCATTTGTAAGTGAACTAATCCTTTAAGAGCTAATCCTTCAATAAAACAAAAGATTTTTTGATTGAATATTAGAAAATGCCCATATAACATTAAAATGCACTCTACGTCATATTGTTCAACTAAAATGCAATACATTTAAATTCCTCAATGTAATGTTTTGTGAGAAGGGCAGCTGAAGCCACAGAGGACGGTGGCCGAGAGCCAGATGTTGTCACACACAGCTGCTTCCTAACGCAGGGACGGAGAATATGATGACACATGCAAAAGACAGCAGCACTCGTTCAGTGTTCCCATCTCCCCATCATCTGATTCAACATCATGCGCAAGAAGGATATGATATTATAACGCCGTTACGCAGGCCTATGCCACTTACACACGCTCTTAAACCCACAAGAATATATCCCACTGGAACTAAGGGAAATGCAATCTGCCGCACTATTATTTCCCCCTTCATGCACACGCACAACAGCCAAGCGCTCAGCGGTGAATATCAGCGTACAGAGTATAATGAGAAACAAAGCCAGCATGAGCAATAATAAGCGTAACATATCTGTGCATCTCTGCCAATTAACATTGCGGTTACTATTTTTAAGAGAACCGTGGCAATTAAATGTCTGGTTAGTGAAAAAGTGGAAGATAATGATTTAGAAGCAGTTTGAATGCGTGTTTGCAGCGAGTCCAAAACAACACAAAGTAAAGGCTAAACACGTGCACGAGGGAAAAAAAGGCATCGTAACAATTAAAGCGCAAAAGCTGTGAATGTTTGTTTGCAGGCTTCAAATAATTCTCTTGAGGCTCAAAGCGTACGCTCCCGTTCTGCTAATTGAAACCGTACACAGTAATGATAGACTAAATTTGGAAAATCTCTCCATTATGTTACATTAGTTCCACAGTTTAAGGCTGCGTCTGAGGAAATCAGTTATGAAAACAAGGCTAAATTTTTGCTGGTGTGTGATTGCGTGATGTGTTGTGCTGCTGTCCTGAGTGAGAAAATACAGCTTATTACATCACATAATTAAAGGAAGCCATGGAGATCCCTGAGGAGCATTTGACATTATTTGATTGTATTGATTGAGACTGGAAAAGGAGTACATCAGACAGGCCTCACCCCAGAGAGCGACAGCCTTTCACATGAGTCCGCTGACATTTCTTTAGACATTTCCTCTTGCATTGGCCATAATAAGACGGAAGCAAACGTTAAAACTCTATTGAGAAAGCGCCTGTGATCGAGTTCTGTGATGGTGATGCTGAGCTCGGATGGCCTTCCTCAAAGCATTCGTTAAATGGTTGCTAATAGCAACGTGCAGGAGGACATCTACGCAGTGAAAGCCTACACTAAATCATGTCTAACTTTTTCTGTGATGTTTAAAATAGGAATTATAGCAGTTAAAGGATTCAGAATTCAAAGCTCCTGATCGTTCACTCTCCTCCATGTCATCCGAGATGTTTCAGATGTTCAGTGGGAAAGAAATGAAGGAAAACATTCCAGGATTTTTCTCCATATAGTGGACTTCAATGGGGTTCAACGGGTCCAAATGTCAGTTTCAGTGCAGCTTCAAAGATCTACATGATCCAGACGAGGAATAAGAGTCTGATCTAGAGAAACCATCGCACATTTTATAAAAAAATAAATTAATAAACATTATATACTTTTTAACCACAAATGCTCGTCTTGCGCTGCTCTGTGATTGTCCACACATTACGTAATCATGCTGGAAAGATCATGAGAAAACTTAAACTTCAAAATCATTCCACATTGTTGTTTTTGGTAAAGACCGTTTGACGTTCACTTTGTAAACTTCCTCCTACGTCACGTGACCTTTCCAACGTGATGACGTAATGCGTGGAGCATCACAGAGCAGCGCAAGACGAGCATTTGTGGTTAAAAAGTATATAATGTTTATTTTTTTAATAAAATGTGCGCCGGTTTCTCTAGATCAGACTCTAATTCCTCGTCTGGGATCATGTAGATCCTTTGAAGCCGCACTGAAACTGACATTTGGACCTTCAACGCATTGAACCCCATTGAAGTCCACTATATGGAGAAAAAATCCTGGAATGTTTTCCTCAAAAACCTTCATTTCTTTTCCACTGAAGAAAGAACGACACGAGCATCTTGGATGACATGGAGGAGAGTGAATGATCAGGAGATTTTAATCCTGAAGTGAACTAATCCTTTAAAAACCATGATAGTGACAATCTAATAGACACTCTGTATCAATGTGTGACTTCTAGGAAAAGAATAGAATAGAATAGAATAGAATAGAATAGAATAGAGCATTCGTATAACCTTAGGCAAGCACAGAACAAAATGAGTCCTTGCAACATCTCACAGCCAAGATCTTTCTCCTCATAAAACATTCAGAAACAATACGGAACGCAAGAATATGCATACGATGCAACAGCGGAGGGGCTCTGCATCCGTCACAACCTGTAGGCAACTTTCGCTCGCGTGATGGGGCTTCAAAAAGTTCTGCTCGCTAATTCGGGCTGAGACTTCTACCTCTTAAACTTAAGGTGAGACCGCATCCCGCGTCCAAGCTTTTAGATGACAAACAAACAGCACCAAGAGCTCCACGGCGAAAACTGCATCCGCAATGAGTGGAATGTGTTTTAAAAGAGGCTCTTACCGAATCGTAGCACATGTGGCATCCCGTGAGAATATCCCACACACAGTAAGAGCAGCAACAGCCCGAGCCATCTCTGATGAGTTACCAGAGAGCACATCTTCATGAAGCCGGCGATGCACTGCATGTCATTCCCCTGGATGGATCGTAAGATTCCCACTTGTTTCTGCTTTTGGAGGTGTTTTCTAGTGTCCGCGGTGTGATCACGGCATGGTCACTGAGACAGAAGAGGACACTCCATCAGCGATGCTCCGCGTGTCCGTCTCACTGCGCAAACGAGCAGCCTTCCGAGCGGGCGTCCATGTTAGGGATGGGAAATCCGGGAGCAATCCATGAACGGGTGGCCTGAAAGAGCGGAGCAATACGGGAGTGAGTGACGAGAGTGTGGCGGACGCGCAGAAGCGGGAGCGCCGAGCGCAATGCCGTCTACTGCACTGCTGCACTCACACTGACGTCGCGCCGAGAGCAACGCGCGCGCAACACTGACCACTCACAACATCCCTTTCCTACTCCAACATGCGTTTCAGCTGCGCGCGGCTCTAACATCTCTGTTCGTGGAAAACATCAGCGTCACATGTCACACGAGATTTCCA